>CM059216.1:2536085-2883585 GCA_030347435.1 Clarias fuscus | reverse complement strand
AACTGATTTGCAATTAAAAACTCACCCACACACTATAGGTGCGCAGGAGCCTCTTGTTTAAGGATCTTTTTCCTTTTTCATGATATATTGATTTTTATTTAGTCAGGTACCATTAGTGACGTGTGCTTGTGATGTGTGTGTGTGCATGTAGGATAGTTAGTGTGTTCATATTGTGTATTTGTCGGGATGTGTACATGACCGATGTGTAGAATGTGTGGTCTGGTGTGTATATCGCCGCGCTTGTCCACCAGACTGAATGTTGCACAGTGGGCAATTTAAATGTTTGTATTGTTTATTTTTTATGATTTCTGCATATGTTTAAATAATAAACATGAAGCCATAGTAAATGAGAAGGGGAAAGACCTGACTGCAGAATACCTGCCTACTACTGCCATCTACTGGACATATTTTATTACTGCAGGAGTCAGTACAGAAAATTCAGACCAAGGCTGATAAATATACTGTAAAAATTGTTGGGAGCTGTGTGAGCATCACAAAAACATGAAACTCATGAAATCTACTCAGAAGCAGTTGTTCTTTCTACATAAAATGTTTGGGCACATTAGGACTTTCCACTTGGTGGATATAAGTATCTTATGTTTGCTCCAAATGATATGTTGCCATATCAACACTATTCAACGTATCAAAAAATCCTTTACAGTGTGACATCAGCCGTGTCTTCCAATTATTGTGCCTGATGTTGAAGCCAATTTGCTGAAAATTAGTCACAAAAGAATTTAATTTCTAAAAGTAGACACTTTCTGCTGCCAGTTGGTGGCGCTATGACTGAGACTCACGGGACCCATGTCACTGTGAGCAGGACTCTTCTCTTAACCTACTGCTGAGGTTTGATGAACGTCACTCAATTTATACAGAAGTTATTAGCCACTTCCTGTTTCCTGTTATTCGCCATAGGTTTAAGGGCTCGCCACGGCCGACCCGTTTAAGATATCAACCAGCCCTTCACAATATTAGATCCTCAATCTCTTGAGATTATATTAGACCCTGTTTGGTCAAAAACCTATTAATCCTGTAAGAGTAGTAGATCACATTCCAATGGGTGCGTTTTTCAAACAACGCCAAATAACTGACTTCCTGTTCAGCGGATTCCATGACATGGGGTATGCAAGTTGTTCATCTCAATGAGATCTAAATTTATACTGGGTCTCATTCATATATGTGAAAGTGGATATGAGTTATGCAGCTGAAACTTTACAAAGTTCCAGGGGGCGCTGTACAGGCCCTGTGCCACGCCCGGGCTCCAGGCTCTCAGGGATTCCTCACAATCAGTTAGAGTCTACACCCATACAATTTGGGACCCGTAGGTCTTTCCACTCGTAAGATATGAGAAGAATAGTTGTCTTCGATTTTTTCTTGAGTTAAATCGTCACCATAGCAACACGATTCAAATTAGAAAAAAAATCCTCCATGTTTTCAAATGACCCATGTCTTTTCATTATTCTGACTGATTTTGAACCAAATCAGGTGAAAGTAAAGGACAAAATATTACTGATTTCCAAAAGTGACACACTTCCTGCTGCCACTTGGTGGCGCTATGACATAGACTCATGATTGTCATATGATGTGATCAGCTTCCTACTATTAACATACCTGTAAACTTTCATGTGCCTAACTTAATGTACACAGAAGTTATTAGCCACTTCCTGTTTCATTTTATTCGCCATAATTTTAAAGCGTCGCCACGGCCGAACCGTTCGAGGTATCAAAAAGATCTCTGCAATTTTGCATCGGCAACTTGTTTAGATCATATTTAGCTGGTTTGGTGCGAATTGTAAAAAGTTCCTAGGAGGAGTATTTCAAATTCCATTGGGTGCGTTTTGCAAACAACTCAAAATAACTCACTTCCTGTTGATTAGTCCTGATGATATGCAGCGCGAAACTTGTTCAGTTTGATGAGATCTAAATGTTCACCGAGTTTTATAAGTATATGTGCAAGTGTGTCTGAGCTATAAGGCAAGACTCTGTAGGGGGCGCTGTGTGGGGCGTGTGCGACGCCCCGGGCCGAGCCCCACTGAGGACCTGTTGGCCGCAGATTCCAATCTGTGTGCAAATTTTGGTGAGTTTTTGAGTATGTTAAGAGGCCCGAAAGTGCCCGGATGATTGAAAGAAAAATAATAAAAAGAAAAAAAAAAAAAAAAATTAAAGTTGCAAGCAACGATGACGGGCCCAAGCAACGGGCGCGGTCCCCACCCCGGGCGCACCGCACAACCTGCGTGTTATTCGAGTGTGTCAAAACCTCAAAAAAGTCATTGGCACCCGGTTGCACCGCAGAACTTGCACACAGAACGTCACACATCATACTGGGCTAATATCAGTTTGGGCCCTAAATATTTGTGTGTGTGTGTGTGTGTGTGTGTGTGTGTGTGTGTGTGTGTGTGTGACTAGTTAATGTGTCAGTCTGTCTCTGATGAGTAAATGTGTTTTTGTGTGTTTGTGTGTGTGTGGTGTGTGAATCTGTGTGTTAACATTAGTGATGTGTGTTAGTATGTCCAAGACATGTGACTTGTTAGTGGATGTGTGTGTTTCTGCGTGAGACAGAGATGTGAGTGTGTGAGTGTTATAATTTGTGACGTTATAATGTGTGAGTATGTAGGTGCTCATTTGTGTGATGTACGAGTGTATTTGTTTGTGTGTGCATGCATGTGTGTGCGTGTGTGTGAGATGTGTTTGTGTGTGTGTGTGTGTGTGTGTGTTTATTTAGTGTGTTAACATTAGTGATGTGTGCTTGTGTATGTTTGTGTGTATGGTGTGTTCAAATATTAGTGATTTGTGTGTGATTAATAATTGTTGGGTGTAAGTTTAAGACATTATCACGGCTGACCCGTTTGAGATATCAACATGTGTGATGTGTGTGTGAGAGTGAGGGAGAGAGGTGTGTGACAGTGATGTGATGTGATGTGATTTGTGTGTGTGTGTGTGTGTGCGTGTGTGTGTGTGCATGTGTGTGTGGGAGGTTTAGTGTGTGGGAGGTTTAGTGTGTGTGAGAGTGAGGGACAGAGGTGTGTGAGATGTAGATGTGTCAGTCTGTGTGTGACGAGTAAATGTGCTTGTGTTTGTGTATATGGAGTGTGTGTGTGTGTGTGTGTGTGTGTGTGTGTGTGTGTGGTTGTTTGTGTGTATGGTGTGTGAGTCTGTGTTAACATTAGTGATGTGTGTTATTAATAATGTTTCGGTGTAAGTTTAAGGATGTTCCTGAATGTGATGTCACTGTCCGTGTCACTGAATATGATGAGTGTGAGTGTGTGTCTGTCGTGAGAGATGTGTGCTATAGATGCGCAGGAGCCTCTTGTTTTCCTAAGGATCTTTTTCCTTTTTCATGATATATTGATTTTTATTTAGTCAGGTCACATTAGTGACGTGTGCTTGTGATGTGTGTGTGTGTGTGTGTGTGTGTGTGTGCATGTAGGATAGTTAGTGTGTTCATATTGTGTATTTGTCGGGATGTGTACATGACCGATGTGTAGAGTGTGTGTGTGTGTTTAGAATGTGTGGTCTGGCGTGTATATCGCCGCGCTTGTCCACCAGACTCAATGTTGTACAGTTGGCAATTTAAATGTTTGTATTGTTTATTTTTTATGATTTCTGCATATATTTAAATTGTAAACATGAAGCCATAGTAAAGGAGAAGGGGAAAGACCTGACTGCAGAATACCTGCCTACTACTGCCATCTACTGGACATATTTTATTACTGCAGGAGTCAGTACAGAAAGTTCAGGACAAGGATGATAAATATACTGTAAAAAAAATGTTGGGAGCTGTATGAGCATCACAAAAACATGAAACTCAAGGAATCTACTCAGAAGCAGTTGTTCTTTCTACATAAAATGTTTGGGCACATTAGGACTTTCCACTTGGTGGATATAAGTATCTTATGTTTGCTCCAAATGATATGTTGCCATAGCAACACTATTCAACGTATCAAAAAGTCCTTTACAGTGTGTCATCAGCCGTGTCTTCCAATTATTGTGCCTGATTTTGAAGCCAATTTGCTGAAAATTAGCCACAAAAGAATTTAATTTCTGAAAGTAGACACTTTCTGCTGCCAGTTGGTGGCGCTATGACTGAGACTCACGGGACCCATGTCACTGTGAGCAGGACTCTTCTCTTAACCTACCGCTGAGGTTTGATGAACGTCACTCAATTTAGACAGAAGTTATTAGCCACTTCCTGTTTCCTGTTATTCGCCGTGGCCCTTAAAGCTACGGGCCGTGTTTCAAATGTGTGTGTGTTTATAACACGAAATAACAACAGCAAAAGATAATAGTGACAGTCACAATAACATATTGATTCTAGGCATACTTACTAAGAATACACACACACACACACACACACACATGTATCGTGACCTCGCGGGCATAATAACTTGTTACCGGAACAGATAAAATGTCCATTGTTAATATAGTTAAAGACTTCACACTTACTGTTGCATTCACGCACAAAACTTGATCCAAAGGGCGATTTGTAAACAATTAAACAGTCCATAAACAACTATTCAGCGGCAGCGTTTGTGTCAGTTTGCTTCACCAAAACTCAAATCTGTGAGGGAGGGGGAGGTCACGTGTGTCTGTGTCTCTTCGTGAGTGCGGGATGTGTGGTGTGATACCTCCATCTAGTGGCCATAGTTTAGTACTGCAGGAGTTAGTTTATGCAATTTAAAGCAATTAGTTAATAAACAAAATATTGTTGGGAGGCGTATGAGCATAACAAAATCGTGAAACTCAAGAAATTTACTCAGAACCAGTTGTACCTTCTATGTAAAATGTTTGGAGACATTAGGACTTTCCACTTGTTGGATATGAGTATCCTAGTTTTCCTTAAAATTTTACCTTGCCATAGCAACACTATTCAACGTATCAAAAAGTCCTTTACAGTGTGACATCAGCCGTGTCTTCCAATTATTGTGCCTGATTTTGAAGCCAATTTGCTGAAAATTAACCACAAAAGAATTTAATTTCTAAAAGTAGACACTTTCTGCTGCCAGTTGGTGGCGCTATGACTGAGACTCACGGGACCCATGTCACTGTGAGCAGGACTGTTCTCTTAACCTACTGCTGAGGTTTGTTGAATGTCACTCAATTTATACAGAAGTTATTAGCCACTTCCTGTTTCCTGTTATTCGCCGTATTTTTAAGGGCTCGCCACGGCCGACCCGTTTAAGATATCAACCAGCCGTTCACAATATTAGATCCTCAATGTCTTGAGATTATATTAGACCCTGTTTGGTCAAAAACATATGAATCCTGTAAGAGTAGTATATCACATTCCAATGGGTGCGTTTTTCAAACAACGCAAAATAACCGACTTCCTGTTCAACGGATTCCATGACATGGGTGATGCAAGTTGTTCACCTCAATGAGATCTAAATTTATACTGGGTCTCATTCATATATGTGAAAGTGGATATGAGTTATGCAGCTTAAACTTTACAAAGTTCCAGGGGGCGCTGTACAGGCCCTGTGGCACGCCCGGGCTCCAGGCTCTCAGGGCTTCCTCACAATCAGTGAGAGTCTACACCCATACAATTTTGGAACCGTAGGTCTTTCCACTTGTAAGATATGAGAAGAATAATTTTCTTCGATTTTTTCTTGAGTTAAATCGTCACCATAGCAACACGATTCAAATTAGAAAAAAATCCTTCATGATTTCAAATGACCCATATCTTTTCATTATTCTGACTGATTTTGAACCAAATCAGGTGAAAGTAAAGGACAAAATATTACTGATTTCCAAAAGTGACACACTTCCTGCTGCCACTTGGTGGCGCTATGACATAGACTCATGGTTGTCATATGATGTGATCAGCTTCCTGCTCTTAACATACCTGTAAAGTTTCATGTGCCTAACTTAATGTACACAGAAGTTATTAGCCACTTCCTGTTTCATTTTATTCGCCATAATTTTAAAGCGTCGCCACGGCCGAACCGTTCGAGGTATCAAAAAGATCTCTGCAATTTTGCATCGGCAACTTGTTTAGATCATATTTAGCTGGTTTGGTGCGAATTGTAAAAAGTTCCTAGGAGGAGTTTATCACATTCCATTGGGTGCGTTTTGCAAACAACTCAAAATAACTCACTTCCTGTTGATTAGTCCTGATGACATGCAGCGCGAAACTTGTTCAGTTTAATGAGATCTAAACGTACACCGAGTTTTATAAGTATACGTGCAAGTGTGTCTGAGCTATAAGGCAAGACTCTGTAGGGGGCGCTGTGCGGGGCGTGTGCGACGCCCCGGGCCGAGCCCCACTGAGGACCTGTTGGCCGCAGATTCCAATCTGTGTCCAAATTTTGGTGAGTTTTTGAGTATGTTAAGAGGGCCGAAAGTGCCCGGATGATTGAAAGAAAAATAATAAAAAAAAAAAAAATAAAAATTAAAGTTGCAAGCAACGATGACGGGCCCAAGCAACGGGCGCGGTCACCACCCCGGGCGCACCGCACAACCTGCGTGTTATTCGAGTGTGTCAAAACCTCAAAAAAGTCATTGGCACCCGGTTGCACCGCAGAACTTGCACACAGAACGTCACACATCATACTGGGCTAATATCAGTTTGGGCCCTAAATATTTGTGTGTGTGTGTGTGTGACTAGTTAATGTGTCAGTCTGTCTCTGATGAGTAAATGTGTTTTTGTGTGTTTGTGTGTGTGTGGTGTGTGAATCTGTGTGTTAACATTAGTGATGTGTGTGTTAGTATGTCCAAGACATGTGACTTGTTAGTGGATGTGTGTGTTTCTGCGTGAGACAGAGATGTGAGTGTGTGAGTGTTATAATTTGTGATGTTATAATGTGTGTGTGTATGTAGGTGCTCATTTGTGTGATGTATGAGTGTGTTTGTTTGTGTTTGTGCATGCATGTGTGTGCGTGTGTGTGAGATGTGTTTGTGTCTTTGTGTGTGTTTATTTAGTGTGTTAATATTAGTGATGTGTGCTTGTGTTTGTGCATGTTTGTGTGTATGGTGTGTTCAAATATTAGTGATTTGTGTGTGATTAATAATTGTTCGGTGTAAGTTTAATACATTATCACTGCTGACCCGTTTGAGAGATCAAAATGTGTGATGTGATGTGTGTGTGAGAGTGAGGGAGAGATGTGTGTGACAGTGATGTGATGTGATGTGATTTGTGTGTGTGTGTGTGTGTGTGTGTGTGTGTGTGTGTGTGTGGGAGGTTTAGTGTGTGTGAGAGTGAGGGACAGAGGTGTGTGAGATGTAGATGTGTCAGTCTGTGTGTGACGAGTAAATGTGCTTGTGTGAGTTTGTGTATATGGTGTGTGTGTGTGTGTGTGTGTGTGTATGGTGTGTGAGTCTGTGTGTTAATATTGGTGATGTGTGTTATGAATAATTTATCGGTGTAAGTTTAAGGATGTTCCTGAATGTGATGTCACTGTCTGTGTCACTGAATATAATGAGTGTGTGTGTGTGGTGTGTAAGTCTGTGTTAACAGTAGTGTGTGTTAGTATGTTTAAGATATGTGACTTGTTAATGGGTGTGTGTGTTTCTGCGTGAGGGTGTGTGAGACAGAGATGTGAGTGTGTGAGTGTTACAATTTGTGATGTTATAATGTGTGTGTATGTGTGTGATATATGAGTGTACTTGTTTGTGTGTGTGCATGCATGTGTGTGAGATATCTTTGTGTTTGTGTGTGTGTTTATTTAGTGTGTTAACATTAGAGATGTGTGCTTGTGTTTGTGCATGTTTGTGTGTATGGTGTCTGCATCTGTGTGTTAATATTAGTGATGTGTGTGTTATTAATAATTGTTGGGTGTAAGTTTAAGACATTATCACGTCTGACCCGTTTGAGATATCAAAATGTGTGATGTGTGTGTGAGAGTGAGGGAGAGAGGTGTGTGACAGTGATGTGATGTGAGGTCAAGTTTGAGTATGACACGCAATGGGATTTATTTGATGCTGATGCTGGATCAGTCTTTGGCTTGTCCTGTGTGTGTGTGTGTGTGTGTGTGTGTGTGTGTGTGTGTGTGTGTGTGTGTGTGTGTGAGAGAGAGAGAGAGTGAGGGAGAGAGGTGTGTGACATGTAGATGTGTCAGTCTGTGTGTGACGAGTAAATGTGCTTGTGTGAGTTTGTGTATATGGTGTGTGTGTGTGTGTTTGTTTGTAGATGTTTTTGTGTATGGTGTGTGAGTCTGTGTGTGAACATTAGTGATGTGTGTGATAAATAATTTATCGGTGTAAGTTTAAGGATGTTCCTGAATGTGATGTCACTGTCTGTGTCACTGAATATAATGAGTGTGTGTGTGTGTGTGTGTGTGTGTGTGTGTGTGTGTGTGTGTGTGTGTGTGTGTGTGTGTGTGAGAGTGAGGGAGAGAGGTGTGTGACATGTAGATGTGTCAGTATGTGTGTGACGAGTAAATGTGCTTGTGTTTGTGCGAGTTTGTGTATATGGTGTGTGTGTGTGTGTGTGTGTGTGTGTGTGTGTGTGTGTGTGTGTGTGTGTGTGTGTGTATGGTGTGTGAGTCTGTGTGTTAATATTGGTGATGTGTGTTATAAATAAATTATCGGTGTAAGGTTAAGGATGTTCCTGAATGTGATGTCACATATAATGTGTGTGTGTGTGTGTGTGTGTGTGTGTGTGTGTGTGTGTGTGTGTATGTTGTACAGTGGGCAATTTAAATGTTTCTATTGTATATTTTTGATCATTTCTGCATATGTTTAAATTGTAAACATGAAGCCATAGTAAAGGAGAAGGGGAAAGACCTGACTGCAGAATACCTGCCTATTACTGCCATCTACTGGACATATTTTATTACTGCAGGACTGAGTGGAGACAGTTCAGGCCAAAGCTGATAAATATACTGTAAAAATTGTTGGGAGCTGTGTGAGCATCACAAAAACATGAAACTCAAGAAATCTACTCAGAAGCAGTTGTTCTTTCTACCTAAAATGTTTGGGCACATTATGATTTTCCACTTGGTGGATATAAGTATCTTATATTTGCTCAAAATGATATGTTGCCATAGCAATACTATTCAACGTATCAAAAAGTCCTTTACAGTGTCACATCAGCCGTGTCTTCCAATTATTGTGCCTGATTTTGAAGCCAATTTGCTGAAAATTAGCCACAAAAGAATTTAATTTCTGAAAGTAGACACTTTCTGCTGCCAGTTGGTGGCGCTATGACTGAGACTCACGGGACCCATGTCACTGTGAGCAGGACTCTTCTCTTAACCTACTGCTGAGGTTTGATGAATGTCACTCAATTTATACAGAAGTTATTAGCCACTTCCTGTTTCCTGTTATTCGCCGTAGGTTTAAGGGCTCGCCACGGCCGACCCGTTTCAGATATCAAGCAGCCCTTCGCAATATTAGATCCTCAATGTCTTGAGATTGTACTGGACCCTGTTTGGTCAAAAATATATGAATCCTGTAAGAGTAGTAGATCACATTCCAATGGGTGCGTTTTTCAATCAACGCCAAATAACTGACTTCCTGTTCAGCGGATTCCAGTATGGGATATGCAAGTTGTTCATCTCAATGAGATCTAAATTTCTACTGGGTCTCATGCATATATGTGAAAGTGGATATGAATTATGCAGCTAAATTTTTTACAAAGTTCCAGGGGGCGCTGTCCAGGCCCTGAGCCACGCCCGGTCTCCAGGCTCTCAGGCCTTACTCATAATCAGTTTCAGTGTATAGCCGTAAAAGTTTGGAACCGTAGGTCTTTCCACTCGTACGATATGAGAAGATTTATTTTTTTGCACTTCATTTTAGGTTTTTTCTCTAGATAAATCGTCGCCATAACAAGACGATTCAAATTATAAAAAAATCCTTCATGGTCTCAAATCATCCATGTCTTTTCATTATTCTGACTGATTTTGAACCAAATCAGGTGAAAGTAAAGGCCAAAATATTAGTGATTTCCAAAAGTGACACACTTCCTGCTGCCAGTTGGTGGCGCTATGACATAGACTCATGATTGTCATTTGCTGTGATCATCTTCCTACTCTTAACACACCTGTAAAGTTTCATATGCATAACGTAATGTACACAAAAGTTATTAGCCACTTCCTGTTTCATTTTATTCGCCATAATTTTAAAGCGTCGCCACGGCCGAACCGTTCGAGGTATCAAAAACATCTCTGCAATTTTGCATCGGCAACTTGTTTAGATCATAGTTGCCTGGTTTGGTGGAAATTCTGTAAATTTCCTAGGAGGAGTATTTCAAATTCCATTGGGTGCGTTTTGCAAAGACCTCAAAATAACTCACTTCCTGTTGATTAGCCCTGATGACATGCATTGCAAAACTTGTTCAGCTTGATGAGATCTAAATGTACACGGAGTTTTCTGAGTGTGCGTGCAAGTGTCTCTGAGCTATGAGGCACGATTTTCTAGGGGGCGCTGTGACGGGCGTGTGCGACTCCCCGGGCCGAGCCCCACTGAGGACCTGATGGCCGCGGATTCCAATCTGGATGCAAATTTTGATGAGTTTTTGAGTATGTTAAGGACCCCAAAAGTACCAAAAGTGTGGAAAAAAAATAATAAAAAAAAAAAAAAAAAAAAAAAAAAAAAAAAAAAAAAAATAATAATCCTAACGAAAACAATAGGGCCCTGCGCACTCAGTGCTTGGGCCCTAATTAAAGTTGCAAGCAACGATGACGGGCCCAAGCAACGGGCGCGGTCCCCACCCCGGGCGCACCGCACAACCTGCGTGTTATTCGAGTGTGTCAAAACCTCAAAAAAGTCATTGGCACCCGGTTGCACCGCAGAACTTGCACACAGAACGTCACACATCATACTGGGCTAATATCAGTTTGGGCCCTAAATATTTGTGTGTGTGTGTGTGTGTGACTAGTTAATGTGTCAGTCTGTCTCTGATGAGTAAATGTGTTTTTGTGTGTTTGTGTGTGTGTGGTGTGTGAATCTGTGTGTTAACATTAGTGATGTGTGTGTTAGTATGTCCAAGACATGTGACTTGTTAGTGGATGTGTGTGTTTCTGCGTGAGACAGAGATGTGAGTGTGTGAGTGTTATAATTTGTGATGTTATAATGTGTGTGTGTATGTAGGTGCTAATTTGTGTGATGTATGAGTGTATTTGTTTGTGTTTGTGCATGCATGTGTGTGCGTGTGTGTGAGATGTGTTTGTGTCTTTGTGTGTGTTTATTTAGTGTGTTAACATTAGTGATGTGTGCTTGTGTTTGTGCATGTTTGTGTGTATGGTGTGTTCAAATATTAGTGATTTGTGTGTGATTAATAATTGTTCGGTGTAAGTTTAAGACATTATCACTGCTGACCCGTTTGAGAGATCAAAATGTGTGATGTGATGTGATGTGTGTGTGAGAGTGAGGGAGAGATGTGTGTGACAGTGATGTGATGTGATGTGATTTGTGTGTGTGTGTGTGTGTGTGTGTGTGTGTGTGTGTGTGTGGGAGGTTTAGTGTGTGTGAGAGTGAGGGACAGAGGTGTGTGAGATGTAGATGTGTCAGTCTGTGTGTGACGAGTAAATGTGCTTGTGTTTGTGCGTGTTTGTGTATATTAGATTAGATTAGATTAGATTCAACTTTATTGTCATTGCACGCAGTCACAAGGCAACGAAATGCAGTTAGCATCTAACCAGAAGTGCAAGTTAGCAGTGCAATATAAACATATATACAGATCTATAGAAACTTGTATGATAGAATTAAGGTCTATGTATAAATTGTATTACAGAAAAAAAAAAAATATTTATATATATAAATATATATATATATATATATATATATATATATGGAGTGTGTGTGTGTGTTTGTGTGTATGGTGTGTGAGTCTGTGTGTGAACATTAGTGATGTGTGTTATTAATAATTTTTCAGTGTAAGTTTAAGGATGTTCCTGAATGTGATGTCACTGTCCGTGTCACTGAATATAATGAGTGAGTGTGTGTGTGTGTGAGTGTGTGTGTGTCGTGAGAGATGTGTGCTATAGATGTGCAGGACCCTCTTGTTTTCCTAAGGATCATTCTTTTCTTTTCTTTTTTAATGTAGTGTGTTGACATTAGTGATGTGTGTGTTATTAATCATTTTTCGTTGTGTAAGTTTAAGACATTAGTACGGCTGAGACATTTGAGATATCAAAACTGATTTGCAATTAAAAACTCACCCACACACTATAGGTGCGCAGGAGCCTCTTGTTTAAGGATCTTTTTCCTTTTTCATGATATATTGATTTTTATTTAGTCAGGTACCATTAGTGACGTGTGCTTGTGATGTGTGTGTGTGCATGTAGGATAGTTAGTGTGTTCATATTGTGTATTTGTCGGGATGTGTACATGACCGATGTGTAGAATGTGTGGTCTGGTGTGTATATCGCCGCGCTTGTCCACCAGACTGAATGTTGCACAGTGGGCAATTTAAATGTTTGTATTGTTTATTTTTTATGATTTCTGCATATGTTTAAATAATAAACATGAAGCCATAGTAAATGAGAAGGGGAAAGACCTGACTGCAGAATACCTGCCTACTACTGCCATCTACTGGACATATTTTATTACTGCAGGAGTCAGTACAGAAAATTCAGACCAAGGCTGATAAATATACTGTAAAAATTGTTGGGAGCTGTGTGAGCATCACAAAAACATGAAACTCAAGAAATCTACTCAGAAGCAGTTGTTCTTTCTACATAAAATGTTTGGGCACATTAGGACTTTCCACTTGGTGGATATAAGTATCTTATGTTTGCTCCAAATGATATGTTGCCATATCAACACTATTCAACGTATCAAAAAATCCTTTACAGTGTGACATCAGCCGTGTCTTTCAATTATTGTGCCTGATGTTGAAGCCAATTTGCTGAAAATTAGTCACAAAAGAATTTAATTTCTAAAAGTAGACACTTTCTGCTGCCAGTTGGTGGCGCTATGACTGAGACTCACGGGACCCATGTCACTGTGAGCAGGACTCTTCTCTTAACCTACTGCTGAGGTTTGATGAACGTCACTCAATTTATACAGAAGTTATTAGCCACTTCCTGTTTCCTGTTATTCGCCATAGGTTTAAGGGCTCGCCACGGCCGACCCGTTTAAGATATCAACCAGCCCTTCACAATATTAGATCCTCAATCTCTTGAGATTATATTAGACCCTGTTTGGTCAAAAACCTATTAATCCTGTAAGAGTAGTATATCACATTCCAATGGGTGCGTTTTTCAAACAACGCCAAATAACTGACTTCCTGTTCAGCGGATTCCATGACATGGGGTATGCAAGTTGTTCATCTCAATGAGATCTAAATTTATACTGGGTCTCATTCATATATGTGAAAGTGGATATGAGTTATGCAGCTGAAACTTTACAAAGTTCCAGGGGGCGCTGTACAGGCCCTGTGCCACGCCCGGGCTCCAGGCTCTCAGGGCTTCCTCACAATCAGTTAGAGTCTACACCCATACAATTTGGGACCCGTAGGTCTTTCCACTCGTAAGATATGAGAAGAATAGTTGTCTTCGATTTTTTCTTGAGTTAAATCGTCACCATAGCAACACGATTCAAATTAGAAAAAAAATCCTCCATGTTTTCAAATGACCCATGTCTTTTCATTATTCTGACTGATTTTGAACCAAATCAGGTGAAAGTAAAGGACAAAATATTACTGATTTCCAAAAGTGACACACTTCCTGCTGCCACTTGGTGGCGCTATGACATAGACTCATGATTGTCATATGATGTGATCAGCTTCCTACTCTTAACATACCTGTAAACTTTCATGTGCCTAACTTAATGTACACAGAAGTTATTAGCCACTTCCTGTTTCATTTTATTCGCCATAATTTTAAAGCGTCGCCACGGCCGAACCGTTCGAGGTATCAAAAAGATCTCTGCAATTTTGCATCGGCAACTTGTTTAGATCATATTTAGCTGGTTTGGTGCGAATTGTAAAAAGTTCCTAGGAGGAGTATTTCAAATTCCATTGGGTGCGTTTTGCAAACAACTCAAAATAACTCACTTCCTGTTGATTAGTCCTGATGACATGCAGCGCGAAACTTGTTCAGTTTGATGAGATCTAAATGTTCACCGAGTTTTATAAGTATATGTGCAAGTGTGTCTGAGCTATAAGGCAAGACTCTGTAGGGGGCGCTGTGTGGGGCGTGTGCGACGCCCCGGGCCGAGCCCCACTGAGGACCTGTTGGCCGCAGATTCCAATCTGTTTGCAAATTTTGGTGAGTTTTTGAGTATGTTAAGAGGCCCGAAAGTGCCCGGATGATTGAAAGAAAAATAATAAAAAGAAAAAAAAAAAAAATAATAATAATAATCCTTACGAAAACAATAGGGCCCTGCGCACTCAGTGCTTGGGCCCTAATTAAAGTTGCAAGCAACGATGACGGGCCCAAGCAACGGGCGCGGTCCCCACCCCGGGCGCACCGCACAACCTGCGTGTTATTCGAGTGTGTCAAAACCTCGAAAAAGTCATTGGCACCCGGTTGCACCGCAGAATTTGCACACAGAACGTCACACATCATACTGGGCTAATATCAGTTTGGGCCCTAAATATTTGTGTGTGTGTGTGTGTGTGTGTGTGTGTGTGTGTGTGTGTGTGTGTGTGTGTGTGTGTGTGACTAGTTAATGTGTCAGTCTGTCTCTGATGAGTAAATGTGTTTTTGCGTGTTTGTGTGTGTGTGGTGTGTGAGTCTGTGTGTTAACATTAGTGATGTGTGTGTTAGTATGTCTAAGACATGTGACTTGTTAGTGGATGTGTGTGTTTCTGCGTGAGGGTGTGTGAGACAGAGATGTGAGTGTGTGAGTGTTATAATTTGTGATGTTATAATGTGTGTTTATGTAGGTGCTCATTTGTGTATTGTACGAGTGTATTTGTTTGTGTGTGCATGCATGTGTGTGTGTGAGAGGTGTTTTTTTGTGTGTGTGTGTGTGTGTGTGTGTGTGTGTGTGTTTCTGTGTGTGTGTTTATTTAGTGTGTTAACATTAGTGATGTGTGCTTGTGTTTGTGCATGTTTGTGAGTATGGTGTCTGCATCTGTGTGTTAATATTAGTGATGTGTGTTATTAATAATTGTTGGGTGTAAGTTTAAGACATTATCACGGCTGACCCGTTTGAGATATCAAAATGTGTGATGTGTGTGTGAGAGTGAGGGAGAGAGGTGTGTGACAGTGATGTGATGTGATGTGTGTGTGTGTGTGTGTGTGTGTGAGAGAGAGAGTCAGGGAGAGAGGTGTGTGACATGTAGATGTGTCAGTCTGTGTGTGAGAGTAAATGTGCTTGTGTGAGTTTGTGTATATGGTGTGTGTGTGTGTGTTTGTTTGTAGATGTTTTTGTGTATGGTGTGTGAGTCTGTGTGTGAACATTAGTGATGTGTGTGATAAATAATTTATCGGTGTAAGTTTAAGGATGTTCCTGAATGTGATGTCACTGTCTGTGTCACTGAATATAATGAGTGTGTGTGTGTGGTGTGTAAGTCTGTGTTAACAGTAGTGTGTGTTAGTATGTTTAAGATATGTGACTTGTTAATGGGTGTGTGTGTTTCTGCGTGAGGGTGTGTGAGACAGAGATGTGAGTGTGTGAGTGTTACAATTTGTGATGTTATAATGTGTGTGTATGTAGGTGTGCATGTGTGTGATATATGAGTGTACTTGTTTGTGTGTGTGCATGCATGTGTGTGAGATATCTTTGTGTTTGTGTGTGTGTTTATTTAGTGTGTTAACATTAGAGATGTGTGCTTGTGTTTGTGCATGTTTGTGTGTATGGTGTCTGCATCTGTGTGTTAATATTAGTGATGTGTGTGTTATTAATAATTGTTGGGTGTAAGTTTAAGACATTATCACGGCTGACCCGTTTGAGATATCAAAATGTGTGATGTGTGTGTGAGAGTGAGGGAGAGAGGTGTGTGACAGTGATGTGATGTGAGGTCAAGTTTGAGTATGACACGCAATGGGATTTATTTGATGCTGATGCTGGATCAGTCTTTGGCTTGTCCTGTGTGTGTGTGTGTGTGTGTGTGTGTGTGTGTGTGTGTGTGTGTGTGTGTGTGTGTGTGTGTGTGTGTGAGAGAGAGAGAGAGTGAGGGAGAGAGGTGTGTGACATGTAGATGTGTCAGTCTGTGTGTGACGAGTAAATGTGCTTGTGTGAGTTTGTGTATATGGTGTGTGTGTGTGTGTTTGTTTGTAGATGTTTTTGTGTATGGTGTGTGAGTCTGTGTGTGAACATTAGTGATGTGTGTGATAAATAATTTATCGGTGTAAGTTTAAGGATGTTCCTGAATGTGATGTCACTGTCTGTGTCACTGAATATAATGAGTGTGTGTGTGTGTGTGTGTGTGTGTGTGTGTGTGTGTGTGTGTGTGTGTGTGTGTGTGTGTGTGAGAGTGAGTGAGAGAGGTGTGTGACATGTAGATGTGTCAGTATGTGTGTGACGAGTAAATGTGCTTGTGTTTGTGCGAGTTTGTGTATATGGTGTGTGTGTGTGTGTGTGTGTGTGTGTGTGTGTGTGTGTGTGTGTGTGTGTGTGTGTGTATGGTGTGTGAGTCTGTGTGTTAATATTGGTGATGTGTGTTATAAATAAATTATCGGTGTAAGGTTAAGGATGTTCCTGAATGTGATGTCACATATAATGTGTGTGTGTGTGTGTGTGTGTGTGTGTGTGTGTGTGTGTATGTTGTACAGTGGCCAATTTAAATGTTTCTATTGTATATTTTTGATCATTTCTGCATATGTTTAAATTGTAAACATGAAGCCATAGTAAAGGAGAAGGGGAAAGACCTGACTGCAGAATACCTGCCTATTACTGCCATCTACTGGACATATTTTATTACTGCAGGACTGAGTGGAGACAGTTCAGGCCAAAGCTGATAAATATACTGTAAAAATTGTTGGGAGCTGTGTGAGCATCACAAAAACATGAAACTCAAGAAATCTACTCAGAAGCAGTTGTTCTTTCTACCTAAAATGTTTGGGCACATTATGATTTTCCACTTGGTGGATATAAGTATCTTATATTTGCTCAAAATGATATGTTGCCATAGCAATACTATTCAACGTATCAAAAAGTCCTTTACAGTGTCACATCAGCCGTGTCTTCCAATTATTGTGCCTGATTTTGAAGCCAATTTGCTGAAAATTAGCCACAAAAGAATTTAATTTCTGAAAGTAGACACTTTCTGCTGCCAGTTGGTGGCGCTATGACTGAGACTCACGGGACCCATGTCACTGTGAGCAGGACTCTTCTCTTAACCTACTGCTGAGGTTTGATGAATGTCACTCAATTTATACAGAAGTTATTAGCCACTTCCTGTTTCCTGTTATTCGCCGTAGGTTTAAGGGCTCGCCACGGCCGACCCGTTTAAGATATCAACCAGCCCTTCACAATATTAGATCCTCAATGTCTTGAGATTATATTAGACCCTGTTTGGTCAAAAACCTATGAATCCTGTAAGAGTAGTATATCACATTCCAATGGGTGCGTTTTTCAATCAACGCCAAATAACTGACTTCCTGTTCAGCGGATTCCAGTATGGGATATGCAAGTTGTTCATCTCAATGAGATCTAAATTTCTGCTGGGTCTCATGCATATATGTGAAAGTGGATATGAATTATGCAGCTAAATTTTTTACAAAGTTCCAGGGGGCGCTGTCCAGGCCCTGAGCCACGCCCGGTCTCCAGGCTCTCAGGCCTTACTCATAATCAGTTTCAGTGTATAGCCGTAAAAGTTTGGAACCGTAGGTCTTTCCACTCGTACGATATGAGAAGATTTATTTTTTTGCACTTCATTTTAGGTTTTTTCTCTAGATAAATCGTCGCCATAACAAGACGATTCAAATTATAAAAAAATCCTTCATGGTCTCAAATCATCCATGTCTTTTCATTATTCTGACTGATTTTGAACCAAATCAGGTGAAAGTAAAGGCCAAAATATTAGTGATTTCCAAAAGTGACACACTTCCTGCTGCCAGTTGGTGGCGCTATGACATAGACTCATGATTGTCATTTGATGTGATCATCTTCCTACTCTTAACACACCTGTAAAGTTTCATATGCATAACGTAATGTACACAGAAGTTATTAGCCACTTCCTGTTTCATTTTATTCGCCATAATTTTAAAGCGTCGCCACGGCCGAACCGTTCGAGGTATCAAAAAGATCTCTGCAATTTTGCATCGGCAACTTGTTTAGATCATATTTGCCTGGTTTGGTGGAAATTCTGTAAATTTCCTAGGAGGAGTATTTCAAATTCCATTGGGTGCGTTTTGCAAAGACCTCAAAATAACTCACTTCCTGTTGATTAGCCCTGATGACATGCATTGCAAAACTTGTTCAGCTTGATGAGATCTAAATGTACACGGAGTTTTCTGAGTGTGCGTGCAAGTGTCTCTGAGCTATGAGGCACGATTTTCTAGGGGGCGCTGTGACGGGCGTGTGCGACTCCCCGGGCCGAGCCCCACTGAGGACCTGATGGCCGCAGATTCCAATCTGGATGCAAATTTTGATGAGTTTTTGAGTATGTTAAGGACCCCAAAAGTACCAAAAGTGTGGAAAAAAAATAATAAAAAAAAAAAAAAAAAAAAAAAAAAAAATAATAATAATAATCCTAACGAAAACAATAGGGCCCTGCGCACTCAGTGCTTGGGCCCTAATAATAATAATCCTAACGAAAACAATAGGGCCCTGCGCACTCAGTGCTTGGGCCCTAATTATATCAAGGTTCAGCTTTTGAGTGAAATTCATTCAATTCTTGAATTCAATTCAATTCTGTTTAATTAAGGTTACTAATCCCTGATTTGTTCCGTTCATGAATATAGACGAGCCTGAGGTGACCAAGGCTCCTGAACCAGCAGAAGAGGGTAATACATTATTTATTTACCTATTTATTTATGCAATTATCAAATGGTCACACTTGCAGTCCAGACTTTACCAGTTCTAATAGCTGTTGGTTTTAAATCATAGCAATACAGTCTAGGTCCCTGTCCTCCGTTGGATAGGTATCCATAAATATCAGTTTCTTTGTACAATTTTAAGTAAAATTTTAAGCCTGTATTTCATTTCAAATGATATGTGTAAGGAAAGATCATCGTCCCTTATTATCTTCTGGTTAAGTTCCTGAAATTTTTATTTTTTTATTTTTTTATTACTCCTGACATCTGATGAACATTGTGAATACTGTCTCATATGAAAATTATCTGCTTAATATTAAAAACCCCTCAATGTTTTCTCCTCCTTCAGAAGAAGTCCCCTACTTCCAGTGTTTCTACGTGGATGAATATGACATCCAGTATCCCTTCTTCCCCTTCTCGCCACCTATCTTATGAAGGTCACCAGCAACAACTTGGAGTCGGATGTTGACAACTGTGACACATAACATTACCTTCAAAGGTTACTGATACACGGTTGGGCCTCAACGTCTCAAAATTGAGAAGATCGAGGACAATTACCGTTTATTGAGCTGGACGAGCTTTCGAAAAACAGGACGCGACAGGCAGTTCCATTTAATGTGTATTTGTTATAAGATATGGTTATGTTGCAATTGATGGGTTAAGTTGTGTCAGTAAACTGGAAGCTACAGTAAGTCGCATCCTACAGAAGCACTTTAAGCTGAACAGCGTTGTGCTTCCTGTTTCATGTTTTCTTTTTTAAATGTACAGTGAATGTAAGTCTTAAAAGGAATTTCAGAACTGTGTGTCCGTGAAAGCTCTGACAGACGACAGTGACAGATAAAAAGCACCCGTCTGCTTTCTGAAAACTTCGCAGACGAGGTTTTAACAGCATATCTACGATACGTACATTGCTACTCATGCCTCATTTTGATCGAGTGCTGATTCAAAGCATTCCACTATGTTCAATCGAAATGGTGGATGAAATGTATTTCCTACGATGATGTAACAAAAACTTCACAGCAATCAATGTTAAAGCAGCTACTGAAGGTATATCTTAAGGATAGATATATTGACTGTGAAGTTTCTTGGACATGTTTCTCATTCTGTGTTCGATTCGATACTTTTCAGTACGGTACATAATCCACTGAACTAATCACAAAAGTGATTGTACAGGATTTTCTGGAAAGTTTTTCGTGTTTAAATTCTATAAATATAGATTTTTTAAAACTAATCTTTGTAGCTGGATTTGATGCTGTTTACGTAATCAAAGCTACAAGCACTAACCTCATCACCCCGCGCCCTATCCTTAGCTACTGACAAATGTACAATTCTACAGTATATACAGATGTGCGATTATGGGACCTTTATGTTGGGTTATTCCTTCATCTTTTAAGGAAAGATATTGAGTTCATAAGGTCATTCAATGCCATGATGATTGATTGATTGATTGATTGATTGACAAAACAGCAAAAATATGGCAAATAGTGTTTACATAAATATTAAAATATTATATGTTAGAAGTATGAAAGGTGATATGGGACTGTACATCATGAAATTATTTAAGGAATAAAATACAACAAAGCATACTGTTATTAGAAAAAAGAAAAACATGACAGGGTGTTATGATGCAGCCCATACGATCATGAATTTGATTACTTTTGTACAACTGCATGCCCCTAAGAGTTGTATTCATTTTATATGACAGTTATTATTTGCAGTTACATTTAACCTTCTGAAATGACCATGAAACATTAGATCGTGTTAATAATTATATTATACAGCAGCAGCTATAAATAAAATTAAAAAGTCTTTCCACCCTGAGGACTTTCCTGTGGTGGAAAACCACGAGGTTAAGATGCAGTGTTACCTCTGATTTGTCACCGTAGAAATAAAAACGCATTAGAATGAGGTGTGTTGATGTAAACCTGGCTTGCGGTTAGAATTACAGTCTGAAGTGCGACCAAGGAAAATTCATCAACACCTTCTGACCAATCAGAACTGAGAATTCGACAGCGCTGTGGCGTTTAGAACATCGTCTGGTGCACAGAGTTGAATACTTATAGGTATAAGTTTGGTTCTAAGCTGTCCTTTTGTATTTGTATCATTTTGCACAAAAGAACAACCTACGACACTTTAACTGACCAAAAACAATCCATACTGGCATACTGTAACTGCATGAATCATTTTCGGCATTTTGGGCCAATTTTCCATGTATATTTTTCTGTCAGTGAATATTGGTGTTGATAACCAATATTTTAGATCATAAGTTGACCGGAAACTGAAGAAGACATTGTGTGTTAAGCCTGAAACGAGTCAGCGTGTTGTGAATATGGTCTAATTTTAAAGCAAGACGCAATTTTGTATTGTTTTTAAACAATCACAGATTATTTTAAACAATGTGCTTACATCATTGCAACTCACAGATTTTACTCTAGAGGTAACGCCTGTTGAGAGTAATGTTATAAAGAATCAAGAATTTTGCAGAATATGATACGTCTGTGAAATCATGTTATTGTTATTGAACAACAAAAGACGTTAATAACGAATTCTAACTTTTTGGGAAAGAATGACAACAACAAAAATCATGTGAAGATACTTTCTTCTTTTTTTTTTTTTTAAAGATATGTCTTGATATAACTGTATTTTAAAATACAGTGAATTTTCATTATGTTAGTCTTATCTAGGTTAATGTACAGAGTGTTTGATTTAGATCAATATTTTTAGATGAATATAGCCTTTTTTTGAAAATATGAGAAACACATATCATAGCATAACAGATAATGAGCTGCAAAAGGGTGAATATTTTTGGTGAATAGTTTTTAATAACATCATAAACAGAAACTGGTGTAAAGCGATCCATGTTTTGGGGAATTTTACCCCAGTTTGGGGTTTGTGGGAAGTCAGGGACAGCAGATGAAAGATAGCCATCTGGCTAATTTTGTTACGTTTACAGATATTTGAATTAATGTACAATGTCCCTGTCAAATAAAGTAACAAATAAATAAAATAACTTTCTGTTATATGAAGCAAGTTCGGTATATACAACCTTATGCCTGTTTTGTAAGCTGTTTCATGGAACATTGAAGTCTAAGAAGGGCCATAACGTGTTGTATAGAGAGGTGTGAAAACGTATAGAGAGGTGTTCAAGCGTAAACCAAGCGTGGTGTTCATCACCAGTTCATCACCAGCTTGATTTAAATTCTCTATCAATACTGTTTGCTATATTACAAGTGAGTTTGCATTTCTAATTCTTTATTGTTTAAATTCTCACGAGAAATGCATGAGGTGTGCTTTCTGCTTTGTATAAGACTGCAGGTTAGTACTGATATAAATTCTTCGCTAATCAAATGAACTAGTATGGCAATTTCCTCTTTCTCTGCTTTTGGATTTTTTTTATTTATTTATTTATTTTTTTTGTGCCCAAAGGTTGTCAAAATGGCATCCAGGGACCTCCTAAAGGGGAAGAAATTTTTACAGTTTTTGCTCAACATCTATTGTCAATAAATATTCATGAATTCTCTGATACTGTATATACTCGAGTCATGATTTCTATAAATGCAAAACAATACATTTTAAAATCCACATTCAGTCATGTTTACTGTATAGAATTATGTTTCCTTTCATATTCGGATTCTTTATAAAATTATTTTTTATTATTTAATGATTCAAATATAATACTATTAAGAGGCAATATATCAAATATAATACTATTAATACTATTAACTATTATCAAATAAGAGGCAAATATAATACTATTACACTGTTAACTCGCCTTACACAACATTGGATATAATTCCATATTCCATTTTATAATTTCATGTCAGCAAAGTTAAGTTAAGGCAAAGGTTAAAGCTAAAAAAGCTGTGCAATTAGCCAAATCGGTCTGCAATAGATATTTTACTATAAAACGTATCATGTAAACCAACTGAGTACCAAAGATATAACTTTTTTATTTATTTATAATAATACATACTTGCTGTATACAACTTTTACAAATATCTTACAAGTGCATATATAGATATACATATATCAAATATAATATATATTATAATCTAAAATGTAAAATATGCTAAGGGTGTAAGTAAGATCTTCTTTGGCAAGAAACCAACTTGTAACAGACTTGTTTTACCAGCAGGTGGCGACATTACATAGCACCTATATAGTGCACTTACAAAGCATGCGGTTTCTGAATTAGCGATAATAAAATGTATTTACAGTTGTAAATAAAATACAAGATGAAATGGATATTCTTTTGATACACTGTTTATTATTATTCTCAAAAAAATAAATATAGAAAACATGAAAACAAAAACTGTTCACAGATGCATTTAATCCAGTGAATTTGTATGCATAACAGGACGCTTAATGAGGCAAACGATTAGCATGCTAAGCACTTTCACACATCTTAGGGAAAAGCTCCGGCAGCAGCGATACCTGACTCAAACCAAGTTTATACAGTTCCACATCTAATGTTTATTAAAGCTGGTAAAATGCCATGTTTCTGAACAAAAAAACCTCTGAACTAAGTCAAGGGCTTTCTCTGTTGCATCGTTCTCCACCATTTTGTTTTTGCAAATGTGTGGTCAAAGTGATGTGACTATAAGTACAGACTACAACTTTTACAGGCCAAGCGCTTCAGTTAACTGTCTAAAATCATAAAACATCAGAATCAGGAGAGAAAATGTGATCTCAGTGACTTTCACCATGATGTGACTGTTGATGGTTTGAGTATTTCAGATGAAGCTGATCACCTGGGGTTTTCTGATGCAGTGTTGTGTCTGTGTGTGTCTGTGTGTGTGTGCGCGTTTGTGCGATATTTCTGCAAATGGAAACACCTTATATTTATGACAAATTAAAAGAGAAATGACCAGCCAGGTTCACAGTGACCAGAAGGGTAGAGTAACCGCTTTCTACATCCGTGGTGAGCAGAAAGGCATCTCGGGATCAACGCACAATAGCAGCAAAGCACATCAGGTTACATTCCCGTTGACTAAAAACTGATATTTGAGGCTATAATTGACATAGACACGCCAAAACTAAACAATTTTTCCTCCTCAGGCTTCACCGATTGGAAAAAAAAAAACTCTGACAATCATATTCCAGGAGGTATTTTTGATAAAGAAGTCGATAATTATACATAGAATTACAAATAGATTAAATTACACCACTGTAACAGCTGCATGCAAAGTAAAGAACGAAATGAATTAAGTATCCAGTGTGAATTTTTTTTTTTTTACTTTAAACTGCACCAGATTTATCCTATAGGCATTTCTGCAAATGGTTTTGCTTGTATTTGCTTTGTTTGTTTGTTTGTTTGTTTGTTTGTTTGTAATAATCCATGGTTTTATCATTGACAGTAAATTTTAATAACTTTGTGCCACAATATCTTCATCTCTAACCTCATTATTAGCATCATCAATCACTGCAGGCTTGGGTGTAATAATAAGTGCCACTACACTAAAGCCTTTCCCATTGCAGAGACACATTCTGGTGCTGGAACGACAGACCAACTACAATCTGTCCATTGTCAGCCCCAAATAGTTTTGCTTTCCTGTTAGTAGTTCCCATGGCGAACACGGCGCAGCTCTAGGCTTTCCCAGACCTCCACTGACTCTATTCTTTTCAGGAAGAATAAAAGGGGCTCGTTCCTTTCATGCCACTTGGCGAGAGCATCATCTGACAGTGATGTCATGCTAATGCTCGAAGATTATTGGCTGCAGGAGAACGGACTACTCTCGGTCCATGCAGAGGAGGCGAAATCGGCTTAAAGTTAGAGCAGCGGGATGCAAAGAGGAAAGGGAAAAAAGACGGATCACAAAGAATTTCTAATGGCCTCGACAGAAGTTTAAAGCAGTTGAGAAACTTTGGAAGATGTTTGGTAATAATTGGTTTTATGTTATACTTGTGATATTCAGCACATAATATTACCATAAACACTTTAGCACTTCATTTTTTATTTGTTTAGCACTTTTAACATTGGACGTTGTTGAAAACCAACAATGTCTTTCCAGAAAGAAAAATTCTGGATTAAGGAAAAAAATAATAATAATTTGAACAATATGTTCCTTATGAGAAAGATGGAGGTGACGGTGGAAAGGAAAAACGTCCTGAGACCAGACTCAGAAGGGAACACATCCTCATTTGGATGATACAGATATAACCATAAATACCATAAATAAATCCCTTGTATAAGTCCATATAAGTCCGCCATAAAAAAAAAAATCTAAGGTTTCTTCTTCTGCAACATAGGTTGCTATTACAAAAGCATAAAAGAATTTTAAGAAAATAGGGATAAAGTACTCCCTACTTAGCATTGAGGAGAGAAAAATGCACAGTATTTGTGGCCCAGCTGACAGACATTCAGCTCACATCAGCCCACTAGCAAGCAATCCAAATAATAAAGATGAAATGGGCGCTCGTTCGGCGGAGCTTCAAAAGCATGCCATTGTGTTGTAACCAATCATGCTCCTGCTAATCCTACTGACAAGTCCATATTAAGAGTAACAGATGGATCATTTAAAGTGCATAATTATGGGTATTAAGCTACTCCGCCGTGGCTGGCGACCTACATTCGATCCGAAAGCAGAAAACCGTGCCGATTAGCTTCCAGTCCAATTACGGTGCTTTTGTGACTGAATTAGCAACCTGCGGTGAGATAATGGCACATTACATAGAGGTACATTCCATAGTGCATGGAGTAACAGGTTTTTAGAAAAAAAGAAAACAGCTAAACACTTTGTTGGATTACTATCAAGATCTGATATTACCTGGACAAATTATTTTGGACAAATTCTGCATCAGTATTCATCTGTAAAGATGTCTTCTCTTACTTAGAATGTAGAAATAAAAATATTAAAACCTTAATAGGAAAACGATTTATTGCACTGTACTGTTTTTCTCCACTCATTTCCACTACATTATCCAAAAGTCACACATGCTAATATTTCTTTGAATTGCACCCCGAGCACACCCCAAACATTTTCAACATGGTCAGGACAATATAGTGTCCAGTTCATGTGTGAAAATGATTCCTCATTCTCACAGAGCAACTATTTCACACTCTTAGTCCTGGAATGTGGCCCTACCATCAGGGGGGGAAAAAACTCCATTATATGTGATAACCTGGTGATTCAGTACATTCAGGTGGTCAGCTGACTTCATTTTATTTCCACATAACGTTGCTGAGTCTCGACCTGAGCGACTGAAGCAACCCCAGATCATAACACTGTCTCCAGAGCCTTGTACAGTGGACACTATGCATGATGGGAGCATCGCTTCATGCGCTTCCCTTCTTACCCTTTAGGCATATGGAATAATAAACTTTGGGTGACATAATCGCACGTAATTCGACATGCTCTTAATAAAGTCGGTGTTTTGATGTAATAAAGGAGATTGCTGAAATGACTAGGATTGGGTTAGAAACTACCCAACATATTATTAAAATCTGAAAGCATAGTGTAGAAAAATCATTATGACCATCATCAGAGGTCATTTAAATGCTTGGTGACTAAACAGCTTCATCGCTCTGGAATATGGACTCATCAAACCACATGACATTTTCTTAGGTTTTGTTATGGGCACACAGCTGTTTAGTCACCAAGCATTTAAATGACCTCTGATGAAGGTCATTATGATTTTTCTACTCTATGCTTTCAGATTTTAATAATATGTTTTAGTAACCTATTATTAAATATAGTATAGTTTCTAACCCAATCCCAGTCATTTCAGCAATCTCCTTTATTACATCAAAACACAGACTTTATTAAGAGCATGTTGAATTTTGTGCGATTACTGTATGTCAGCCAAAGCTTATTATTGCAAATGCAATTTTACACACATTTACTTATACAAAGCCTCATTAGCAGATATAATGTACTTTAAAAAAAGTATTTGTAAACCCTTCAAAAATTAAGTTTAAAATAAAATTTATTCCGATATCCATTGGGTTTTTTGTTTGTTTGTTTTTTGTTAAACTATTTACATTGCCTTAATATCAATTTTTTTATTTAGAAATTTAACTCCAAAACCTGACCTACAGTCGCCTAATCAATCAAATCACCCTCCTATATAATAACACCAGGAAGATTATGTGATTACTTCCAAGCCAAGATGAGTTGCCTCATGTCAGGCAAAGGTTACTACAGGTCATTCTCCTTGAACTGAGTGCACACCATAAGCACAAACCCAGTTTATATTCACAGATGTCAAGTGAAGACGTATTAAACAGAGCCCAGATTGTCCTCTCCCAGACTGCCCTTTTCAGAGCTCTCAATAGTTGATAAAGTTGGCTAACACTAAATGGTCATGGAGGGTTTTTTTTTTTTTTTTAATTATTTGCCAGTGTGTGAAAGAAAAGCCTTAGTCCAGAATTTAGCCTGGTTTCAAAGCATGATTGAAGCAATGGAACACAAATGCAAATTTTGCTGCCAGAGTAAAAAAAATATACTGTATAGAAAGAAAGAAAATAAAAAAAGAAGGGAAAAACACCCAAAGAAAGTAACACATGCAAAATTGCAAATATAAACAGGGAGCCGTTTTGTTTAGCACACAATTTGTAAAAAAAAAAAAAAAAAAATAGTTATACTTATTGAATGTAAGATGACTGTTGTGGGTCACTTGAAATGGAGATGCGTACAGTACAGCTGAACAGCTACACTCAGTGGCCACTTTAATAGGAACCCCTGTGTCTCCATTCGTGCAATCAAAACATAACTGCAAATATAGGTTAAAATGTAATAGTGTTTAGAGTTTGCACACAAAAAACATTCAGTCAACAACAATTCTGGTTGTGGGAATGATTTGTTCTTTCAGAGGAAAATGAACAGACTGGTTCAAGCTGACAGGAAGTCTACAGTAACTCAGATAACCACTCTTTACAACCGTGGTGGACAGAAAAGCACCTCAGAACATGAGATGGATGGTCTACGGATGGTCAGTCCAAAGTCTTTTTTTTTTTTTTCTTTCTTAAACCTAGTGTATACGTATCGTTACTGAGCAATAAATGCATTTTACTGACATTATTCTAAATTACCGCACAGTATTGACTTACTATATGTCTGTTGATTAAGTGCTTTGTTTAATTTATAAATTAATAAATAAATAACTCATTTAAATTGCTTAAAACTATGCTTAAAACTTATTTGTGCCAATTCTTATTCACTTGAAGAGCGTCCTTCTAAACTTCTTTTAACGCTTGTAGTTTTTCACTATTTTATCATTCCACTTCCACATAAATGTGCTTTTTCACCCAAATACTAACTAAACACACTAAACAAATAAGACTAAACTATTTTATCTGTAACGAATGAGAAGAGCTAAGGCCAATTCAGAGCAAATGTTTTA
This sequence comes from Clarias fuscus, assembly GCA_030347435.1. Taxonomy (NCBI): domain Eukaryota; kingdom Metazoa; phylum Chordata; class Actinopteri; order Siluriformes; family Clariidae; genus Clarias; species Clarias fuscus. The sequence continues at coordinate 2,855,434 of CM059216.1, read as the reverse complement.
ATGATGTGTGTGAGCTTCTAATGTTAAATTTAAAACCACACCAGCTGTCAGATGCAGAATGAAAAGTGACTTGTAAACTGTGTAAAGATAAGACCTTTTTTACAGCTTTTACAGTCTTGTTACACATGACTTTCTTTTGCATTCTTCCCATGCTCGTTTTGTGAAGCTGCTAACTGCAAAAGAAATGGGGAAAAATAAAACAGTGACCTTTTTTTTTTTTTTATCTTTTTACACAAGTGCAATAGATTTTAAATGAAGCATTCAAGATTTAGACTTTTATCTTGGATTCAAGGAGTTGGACAAAAACATGCCTTAATCATTTAGGAATTAAATGGCTCAAAAGTATTTCATGGCTATAGTTGTCGTACGGGAATTTTGAATATGCAGTCAAGTGAAGGAGGCTGAACAAAAAGAGAGAGAGAGAGAGAGAGAGAAATCGAAGAAACAGACACAGAACATAATTAAAGGAAGGGCCCACGATGCAAAAGGTGTCCCATCGTGTGTCAGATATGCTGGTGGCAGCGTTATGGACGGGGACGTGTACTGGAGCTGGGTCCCTCGTGTTTATTGATGGTGTGACTGCTGAAAGAAATAGCAGGATGAATTCTGAGGAGCTTTAGTTTCTGCTCAGATTTGGTCAAATGCTGCAAAACTGATAGGACAGCGTTTCATCAACCAGATGGTTCTTAATGACTCAAAACTAAATGGAATGTTGTTAAAGGCCCGAGTCAGTCACCTGACCTCAACCCAACCGAGCAGCTTTTCATTGATTTACTGGAGACAAAAAAAAAGGGCAGAAAGACCAACAAACAAGCAGCAACTGAAGACAGCTGCAGAAAAAGGCCTGGCGAAGGAGAAGATGATTTATATATTTATTTCATTTGTCCAATTCATTTTGAGCCTATGGAAATTAAGGGGTTAATTCCTAAACAATCAATGCAATAGTTTTCTTAAGGTTTTCCTTGAATGGAAACTGAATGTCTACACATCCACCCAAATTTTTCATTCCCTTGTGGTGATATAAACGCTGCAGTGTACGACTCATGTGAAAGAATGTTTCTAGCATTATGAGATAAAGTGTTTTAAACGTATTCACTCATCAGGGCAAAAATACTGTGATTAATAGTTCCTTTGTATGTGATTTATCGTAATCAAGCAGATTATTGTAAAGAACTTCAAACGTGTTTCAAACATTTTTGAAATCCTTTTGCTTTACAAATGCATTTTGTATCTGTTGTGTTAGTGGAACAAAAAATGGCACCCCAGCTATAAAAGTGCCTGTGTGCTGCGTTATCTGTACAGACGCAGTGCAGTAATGAAACGCCTTTTTTGATACTGCTATCATGGATTCTTTCAGCCAGTATCGAGCTGATACTTAATATTGGATCAGTGCATCCCTAATCGTGTTCATGTGTGTGGTCATAATAATGCACAAAATCTGCATTCAGTTTTTTTTAAAGATAGTATTTATATGTGTCAAAACCATTAGAACATATTTCTAAACTTCCAATTCCATTACCTTTATATACAAAATCCTCTGTACAGTATATCAGTACTGTGTATATCTCACAACCTTTATGTTAATACGTAGCTAAATTGTCAATACAGTAATTAATAATGTGGATACTTTCAAAAAAATGTTGTGACTTTGCAGCTGAGCGAGACTAAACATACTGTAGTGGTGTTTTGTCAAAATCAAGAAAGATACAGGGACTCGGGTTTTTGTCAAGCTTGTATTTGAGTCAGGTTTGTACACATTTTGAATGATCAGGACTCTCATGGTCACTCACAAGTTTCATATAAAAAGCAGTTTAAAAAAAAAAAAAGTGCCCCATGACTTAAACTGGGGCAGTCTAGGTTTATACTGAGAAGGAATAATGCTGCTCGGGCATTGTCAAGTTGCCAGGAGTAGACTGAAGCATCCTTGTGTTGGATCGTTATGCCTTTTCGTATGTGCGGACAGCCTGGATACCTTCAAAGGTCAAAGTCTGTGAATGACAAATGAAGGGTGAGTGATGCTGTTATTAGAGGTCTCGTATGGAGTGAATAAACCAGTGAGGTAATCTACGTACCTTTATAACGCTCGTGTCAATTATGACTAGACATTTCATACACTTAAGTTATATACAGTACAATGTATATGTAATGTATATGTATGTAATAAGAGGGCTGTACCCAAAGTAATGCAAAAGTGGACAGAACTCTTCCTCTGTATAAAGGTACTACTCAACATAGTCTCCATCATGAACCGTGCATTTGCAACATCGTTGAACTCAACGCACAAATATTCTTTTTGAAAATCCCCTTTGTCCCTCAGTGAAGTTGTTTAAACTGTCTGTGCACTTTGCTCTTGTTAATGGTGTCATCTCCATAAACGTTCTGTAGCGCACTGGGAGACCATCGACTGCGACAAAAGAGGATTCGAGAGCCGGGTTCAACGATAGTGCAAATGCATGAGTTGTGACGAAGAGTATGTTGAGTCGTTGCTTTGTATAAAAGGAAGAGTTACTCTACCAAGATGTGCAATTTAAGCCACTTATGACAGTTAATATAAAAAAAAAAGTTATGCTCATTTTTGCATTACGTTCGGGACGGCCCTCGCCCCTTGCTGTGGTAGACTAAAACGTACCACAAAGTAGTACTTTTTCTTTAATAAATTCTGCATAAAATGTTCATAAGTTATATGGTTTAGACGAAACTATGGAATATTGTGTGCGTGCGTGTACCATGTTATATTTATTCACCTGCCTGGTCAGGAAGAAATTAAAATCTAATAAAAAGGAGAGCAATTATGGTTGAAGAACTGTCAGAGACGGATTTCTCAAAGTGCTGACATTTCTAATTACCAGGATTCCTTCCTTTATATTCTCCAGGAGACAATACTGTATTAGGATTAATATTTAATCATATTAATTTTTTTTTTCCTATTTAGGCCACACACTCTTTGGGTTTATCTCTGAATACAGCTAGACATATTTAAATTGTAATATACAATTATATAATACAATAGAAAGTTAATACAATTAAAATACACTACAGTATACAGTACACTATCACGTTCTATAATTTCAGCATTTTTGCAGCATTTTACTGGGGAGAGTTTCTGTAGCTTTAAACTTCACCTTGATAAATTAGTAGTAATCCTTAACATCTAAAATATTATTCTAAACTATAACTCTGAACTGGTTTATGTTTATGTAATTAAGTTCATATTTATTGTTGTAATCTTGCAGGAGACAGAGATTCAACGCATAGACTCCTTGATAGAAAAAAAAAACTTGAACTTGAACTTCTAGCTATTTTGTATATGATGTTGATATAGAAACTTGTATAAAACTTTAAGCATCTATATATAAACAGTAAGAGCTAGAAAATGATATCTGGTTATGCTTGATGATGCTATTATACATTATATCCACATTATAAACTGTAATGTATAGACTATAAAATGATTATAAAAGTATCCATTTTATTCAATCAATCGATCGAAATATTTTTTGTTTGTTTGTTTTTCCTTTTACCATGATCATTTTGTCGTCCTTGATTTCCCTGACAAACTTGGTTTCTTTTCCGTCCCACTTCTGCACGTGCACAAGTTTATCTCCGTCCAAGGTTACTGTGGACTGTGAGGACAGATAAACATATAGTATAATTTATTTGTTATTTGTTACTGAAGTGAGCAGTATGCTGGAAAAGTACAAATACGATCCCGTTTCTGTAGATTTATCAATATCACCAATAACTTGGATTTAAAGATGGAAACAGATAGACAGATAGATAGATCATTTTAACCTCAGTGCACGAACCTTTACGTTGCGGTCATCTGCAGTGCTTTCGTCAAACTCCTCTCCCAGATGGAAGGAGATCTCGGTGTTCTTAAAAGTGCTCAGCGTTTTAATGATGACCTTGTCTCCTTCATGGCTGATGACGATGGTGGGTTTGGTGACATTCCCTACTTGCCTTGTTGCAAAGCCAACACCTGCCGCAAAAAAACAATGAATAAATCCATGCCGTTTAAGCTGAATGTATGAACACAGACTTATGTTTCAATCCTGTATATTAATAATAAATCTATTAAATTCTCCTTTCATGAAAACACATCTGCATAAAATCTTTTACATGTTATACATCAAGAATGGAAAAGTAACGATATCCGGATTGATTAGGTTTGTAATCTTTTTAAAATATATATTATATTAGAATAATTGTAACTTACCCAGAGCTTTCATGTATTCATCAAAGTTCTGGCTGTCGGTGAGTTTCCAAGTCGCACAGAAAGCATCAACCATTTTGAGAGATTTTGAGTGTGAGTCCACCAGCACACAGATAAATGGCTCAGAGACAGGAGACTGACTTCAAACTGCAAAACTCCAGTGTAATTAATACTACACAGGGGGCAAAGCCACAGCCCTCTGCTCCTGATTGGACGGCTTTAGAAATCCCACGAGCAGTGATTGGCTGAGATAAATGGCGAGAACCAGTACCGATGATAATCCCATAAGTGTCTCACAACAGCCTGTTTAACCCATTTAAAAAAAAAAAAAACTAGATGTTAATTATTTGTTGCATGTTAAATAAATAAATAAAATAGTTTGTTGTGTTTATTGATGTCACTTAAAATTAACATAACATTACATTACAATTGACTCCCTACTATGTTTAAGTGCACTGTGAAATAATTACACTATGTAGTGAACTAGATTTTTATTAAATATGTAAAAAAAAAAAAAAAACTGGACATGCAGAATACACAGAGTTTTTTACATATCAGTATTTTTTTTTTCTGTCAACCCTTTAGATTTTTTTTTCTAAACACAGTTAACATTTGAACTTGACCAACTTATTGAACACTCATCACTCACATTATCCAAACAGTACCATCAATATAATGTTATGTGTTGATTATGTGTATAATGTGTTGAAATGGATGTAAAGTTTTACATTTGAGATAGGTCTCAAGTTTCCAAATTCCTCCACGTATTAACTTTAACATATCCCCAAATTAATATTCCATCCACACTGCTTTCTCTCAACTTTAATCTCCACAGATATTGCAGAGGAGATTGTCGCCCCCTGTCGGTGAAAGTCATTTTCTGTACATGCATAGAGCAAAGTGTGCTGCACTGAAAAATGATCTGCAGTGTTTAATGAACTCCAGCAGTTTTTTATACAAGTCAAAATGGACACCAAAAAAATACAGTATTCCTATCACCAATGAAATTGATACAATAGCTGTATATATGGGTTTGATTCCCGTCTCGGGGTGTGTGTGCATGGATTTGGCATGTTCTCCCCGTGCTTGGTGGGTTTCCTTAAGGTACTCTGGGTTCCTTCCACAGTCCAAACACATGCAGATTAGGTTCATTTGCGTTCCCAAATTTGCCCCTAGTGTGATTGTGTGTGCGAGTGTTAACTGGAGATCCTACCACAGTTGCAAAATATCAATAAATACAATGGTCACTATTGGCCTCCAGCGGACTCTTTGGACTACAGAGGTTCCTGGTTGGATCACGGCATATTATTCTGTAGCAGTGATATGACATACAGCTAGGGGAACTATTAAACTTTGTATATACATTTAGAAAATGTATCTAAATGAATGTAATTAATGTGATCTGATGCAAGGACTTTAAACACTCTGTGAAGTCAATGGGAATAATTAACCATTCTTGAGTAGGTCTGCCATGTAAAATCTTTTCAGGAAGTCGCTTGGAAAATAATTGCAGTACGACCTGAAAGCAGCAGGAATGAGAGTTTCACATAAAACAACAAGCACCACAACTATCTCAGTTTCTACACCTCATGCAAAAACTCTTCTGCAGTTCACATCTAAAAGCACTTACTGATGAAATTTCATAATTAGTAACTCAAGAAGGCCCTTCCATGGTCTTGATACCTCTTTAAAACTGTGGTTATTTCAGGGGAATTGAAAAAGGTTTGCGAGAAGGAATGGGCCCAAAGCTATTACTCACTGTACAGGACTGAAAGCTGTAATTGGCAATAATTTGTTTTAAACCAAGTACTAATGCTGGTCATTTGTAGCTTTGGAATATTTTTTATTCTCTTTTTCAGTTTTGCTTTTTAAACATCAGATGTGTTTATGTATACTTAAAAATATGAACTCAAAATGTTTACATTGTTAAAAGCCTGTGTGTAAATTTGAAATGGATATACAGTGTATACTGAAAGAATATTAAATAACAAACAAAAAAGTTGAGTGAATACTTAATTCCACTCATTCTCCCTTTCCACGTGTTTGTCATTAATGGAGTTCCTGGGAGGCCCGGGTTTCAGAAGTCACGCAGACAGGCACTAGTGAAACGATGGCATAAGTGCATTAGGAGTTTTTACTCTCATAACTGTGTTCTGTTATTGTGCACAATAGGTTAAACTCTGCAGATCCGTTTTGATTTGAAGGACCCTTGAACATATGTTTGCATTTCATATGTTTGAAATTGCACTCCACTTGGTTTCTGGGTGGGAAAATAGGAATTGTACGGTACAGGACATCTACACAAATCAAGAAGATCCCATATAATAATAATAATAATAATAAGTAGTAGTAGTATTAGTAGCAGTATTATACCTTTTTTTCCCACTCTTCTTCCATGATATATGGTTATGGTTGTACATAACCGCAAAAATCCACTAGATGTCAGGCTGATCTCAGAAAGATTATTCAGCACACCCTCGTTGCAGGAATTAGAAAAACAAGAGATGGATGGATGGATAATGGATACTAGCTAGCTAGCTAGCTAGCTAGATAGATACTCAAAGAATCAAATCTGACTCTTTGATTTAATTTTTCCCGCCTCATATATGGTGTGGAATTCGGTGTGGAACATGCTGTAAGATAAACTGATGAGGATGAACCACATTGAACCCTGAGTCATCGCTTAACAGAGGATAAAACACACTTACACAGCACTACACAGACGTGATGTGTACACTTTCTCTCTAATGGGATGGAGAAAAACAGTGGAGAAAAGGAAAAAAAAATTCAGATATGACAAGTCGAATGTGACCCGATACGACTTCAGGGTGCAGGGTTCGATCCTGAACCCTGTTTATCGTTCATTAAAAGTGTCATCATCACTCATGATATCTCTCTCTCTCTTCCCTTACTGTACATACAGTATCTGTGCATCATCACTCTGTCCCCCAACATCCAACTCTCTCAAAAAACACTTTCCTCAGTCTCCCTCACTCTTTCACTGATCTGTAATATTTATATTAGACCCCATAGCTTATATGTTGGATGACATTTTTAAACGTAAAGTCCATTAAATCCTGTCTATTTCATCTAATCTGGCATTTCCTATATGAAAAGAAAGATTTATTAAAATATGTACTGTATGCAATTTACATAAATGTAGACGTGTTTGGCGTCTGAAATGTGATTCTTTGATTCATTTCCGGCTTCCAAAAGTTGGCCAGAAAGAAATAAACCAAATTCTTGGGTCATAAATGGAATGAAACACTTCAGGATGTGTTTGTACAGACAAAAATAAATCAACGTCTTCTACATATTAAGGCATCACGCCACTTTGTTCTTTTTTTTTTGTTAGTTTTTTTCTGTAGCAGCACACAGCTGGTGTTTCTCACAATCAGCCATAACATTAACACCACAGCCAGGCGAATAACATCGAGTACCAATTATATACCAGCAAACTGGTGACAAGACCATGGACATAAATATATTCAGTACGCTTAGGGACCAAAGGACAGCCTGAGACAACAGAATAGCAGTAGCACAAACTGCGGAAAAAAAGTAAATGCTGCCTATGATAGAAAGGTATTAGAACACTCTGTGTACCGCAGCCCAGGGATCAGCAGGCAGAGAGGTGATTGATCCGGCCTTCACGTTCCCCAGATCTCAAGCCAAACGAGCATCCATAGAATGTGCTAGAGAACCAAGTCCAACTGCACCCAAAGGATCTGTCGCTAACATCCTGGTGACAAACACCAACACCGCAACTCCAGAGGTTTTGTGGAGAGACCAGAGAAGCCGTGGTGGCACAAGCGGAACCTACACAATACTGTACAAAACCAGTCTCAGAATTTTTTTTTTTTTTTCTGTCACATTATATCATCACATAAAACTGTCTGGACAGAATTCAATGGATCTTTTGCGGTACTTAGATCTCTGCCTGAAGTTTAACCTGCACCGTAAGTGAAATTAAAATGTTTAGCTAAAGTGATGTAATGAACAGTTATGTGTGGGATTTAATCATCTACTTCAAAAATAAGCTACTAATGCGCTACTGTCTCAATGTAAACAAACACCTGCACCAATAGATATTAATTAGAAAAGATAAAGTGAATATTTTGACTGGGATTAGTTCATATTTTCACTTTGGCTGAAATAACAGCGCTGAAGTGGTACAAGTGAATTTTAACACGCTGGAGTCGTTTTAAGTCAAAACATCCGCCATCTTTATCCGATCTACTTTTTCCATTTCTCATCTGTGATTCTCTCTCCGATTACCGAACAGGGAGTGTATTTGGCTATATGACGACGAAAGAAGTACAACTAGGTAAAAAATGTATTTTTCTTTCCCATCAATTGTAACAAGATGACGGTATACAATATACCTCAAGATAAGTCAGTAAATTCAAAATCTTGCTGTGAACCTGGTACATTTTGCACAATTTGCTAATATTTAGCACTAATCCAGTGGAAAACAATTCACCCACATTAACCACGGCTCTACAGCCAATCAGGGGCGTCTGTGAGCTCGCGCAAGCGGAAGGAGCGCATAGCGCTGTCCTCCGAGTGTGTTACTCCGCCCCCAACGGTGCGTGAGCGAGCAGTTCGAAAAGATGCGGTCGGCTGGCGTCACGTGGTTCGGAGGAAACACGTGATAATCGTCGCCCTCCTCAGTGGTAGTAGTAGCCTGAATGTGGGAGCCCCCTAGTGACGGGGAGGAATTGGACGTGACTAAATTAGGGAGAAAATCGGGGGGAAATCCAAAAAGAAAGAAATAAAAAAAAAAACTCATCAGATTATTTTTAACTGTAACCTTATAACTATTTCTACAAACTGTTTTCCCATCAATGAAGGGCACTCACGCTACTTATACAATGAATCAAGCCCATATGCAATTTGGAATTTTACCTGTAAGCATCACAAGCAGACTAGTTCTAGAACAAAATCCAATAAATAAATAAATAAATAAATAAGAGGGAAAAAGCTCTAATCATTATTTCATTATTTAAATACTAAAATAGTTTTGTATATGAACATTGCTTGTAAAAAAAAAAAAAAAAAAAACATCCCAAATGACACTAAACATGATTAAATGAGAAAAAAACAATAGGCTGAGAAATGCATTATGAGAAACTCCACATTTTCATTAAAACTATTTTAGTCAAATTGAATCAAGACTCCAGCTCTAGTGGTTGAGTAAGTGAAGTGCAACTTTGAGACTTTTTTTTTTTTTTCATCAACATTTTAGCTTGATCTGTGGTTTCCCCTCACAAGGCCATTCAGCTTCTTAAAAGCTAAGCTATAATTATATCGCCGTGAAATTCGGCTCATGCTGATTTCTTGGTTACAGCAGATTCGATTGGTTACCTGCATTACACATACTGTACATATAGCTAGCATTACCTTTTTTTCTACTAAGTGTTATTTCATATACATTTCATTCTATGCATATGGATTGTATACCTACATGTCCAGGATTGTCTAATTTCATGTCCAACTTCACATTTCATTTTTTTTTCCCCCTCATTTAATCATGTTTAGTGTCTTTAGGGATTTTTTTTTTTTTTTTTTTTTTACAAGCAATGTACAGTACTAAAGGTATCAAGCTGTTTCCCAGCCGCATAAACCATTAATAATGAAACAACAGCTTAAGCAATAATTTGCATTTATGGCATTTGACAGACACCATTATCCAGCAGTTGAGGGTTAAGAGCCCAAGAATGGCAACTTGGTGATGCTGGGGTTTCTAAGAACTTCTAAACTTCTAAGATCATCACAACACATTAACCATATAATCCTGCCCCATATTTCACATCACGGTCCATATATTGTCCATGTCATTTGTATGAGAAAGAAAGACAATACTTTTGCACCCTTTAAAAGTCAGGGATATTAAAAGTCAGCGGTAAGACCAAGCTCACTTTACCCACCCTATAATCCACATCACTGACGTATGTCTTCCATGCTTTCAACCGAGCCATGTGACTTGAACTAAATGCCGGTATGAGTTGTCCCGAGCTGAACCTCAGAACCAAAAAGCCACAAGGCTGCAGAGTGTGTTTTTGTCAGTGTTGACAGAAAGACTGGAGGGAAGGTTACAACACAAGCTGAGTGTATTTAAAGTGTTAGAATGACATGACATTTTGGCCAATCCATGTTTATTTTCCTTCCATACAAGAAGTCATACAGCAGCCAAACTACTCAGCAGTTATTTATAGACACACCAATGTGGTCATTACTGTAACCATCTTTACATATGGGCCATTTAGCCATGTTTGACACGCAGTCCAACCCTCCTTATTTAAGCGCTTGTTCGCTGCTCAATGTAAGCATGCTCGCGCAGGAGCAGACCGTGCTGTTTCCAATTAGGCTTCTAGTCAGAATGGCATGTCCGGCTGGCTGTGATTTACACGCTGCCAAAAAGAAAAAGACAAGGAGACTGGCTACGATTAAACAGCAATGTTACAGTTTGGAAATGAGGTTTCTATTAAAATAATCCTGCTTTTTGTGACCGTCCAATCTCTGCTTATGCAGCTAAAGAGGAGAACAAAAGCAAAGATTTACCGACTTTCACTTTAAACCATTAACCCTGCTCTCATCCGTGATGGTTGTGGGAGAACGGAAATTTAATATCAATCACTTGCTCGACAATGGAACTATTACACACGTGTAGAGGCAAGGAGGCGGCATGCGTTCATGATCTCTAATTAGTTGTAAATGTTTCAAGCCTCTAATGTCTTTCAGGGTTCGTGCCGTGGTTCTCCTGGACACCATACATGGTAAACAGCACAGCTGTAACCCTTTCTGCGCGTCATACGCAGCAATCAGAGAGAATGAAATGCAGTTGAGAGAAAGGGAAGGAAATCAAAACTTGATGCTGATCTCTTCGTATACCCCTCTTTTATGTCTCCTCGCTGGAAACATCTGCATCTGATCCATAACCCTTTTTTTCTTCCCTTCTTAACCCTTGCCATCCTCTTTCACCCTCCTTCCTGAAAACTGATGATTTCTTGTTAACAAAATCTGCCAACTTTTCCTACACTACGTAAACAGCCCCTTTAGCTCTTCTATCCCCTTAATACATTTAATCTCTTTCTGCAAAACAAATCCTGTGGATTCTCTTGTCCAGCAATCCTTCTACCTGCACACCGGGCTCCATCCCACCTATAATGGTCCAGACCATCTGGCAAGACCTCCTAAACTTCCAGTCCATCATAAGAGACAGAAGTGCTGCTTGTCAACAAGTAAGGCAGCAACAGCCTGCGGCCCCAGGCCAGTAGGGGGCCCCAAAGCCCTGACAAACTTATTTATGATTCATAAGATAATGGTGATAAATTGTGCTTGTTGGAAAGGCCCCCACTGCAATTATTTTGACATGGGCCCCAACAGACACTAGAATCGCATCTACTCCAGAACATCTGGTCATGCATTGACTGACTATCATGAAGACAACAAGACATAGTCCCATCCCGAAGTAGACCACACTGGATACCCCAGACATCAGCAACTACTGTACTCATAGGTATGACTTCTCACCTTCCAATTTCACCTTCAAGATTTTAATCAGTCTTAGTGTCTTAACAGTTCACAGAAACTGGCCTTCCTGCTGAAACTGAGAAGCCTTATTACGCTAGATCAGCCAAATTTTCATCAGTCCTCACAAAAAAGTGAAGAATCTCATGTTTATCCATAGGAGTCTTGAAATTAGTGGTAAGACATTGGGATGGTTGTTTCTTGCCTTGAAGATTTTCAGCACCAGGTGGTACAGAGGAGATCTGCATCCGCTCTACATCCATTCCATCAAAACTCTACTAGTTTCCCACAAGTCTGTACACTCTCAGTCTCCTTTCAACTCGTCAATATGTTGTAATCTCCTTGAACAGCTCTCAGATCACACCAACTGCATCTGTCACCACAGGCAATCTTGGGGTAGCGCCAGATAACCAACCATCTTAACACCTGCCCACCTACTGTACCTCTCGGGTGCTCCTTCAGGCTTTATCAACTGAAGATTGGACTGCAGCTACTCACTTCTGGAAGGTTTGCCCTCATATAGTGAATTGTGTACTAGCTTCTAGTACTTCAAGAGAAAGGCAAGTGCCTGGAAACCATAGTAATGGCATACTACCTCTCCAGGAGAGGAGATATAGCAGTGCCTGTGCATGAGCATCCATTTTACTACACCTGCATGCCATCCCATCCCTGCAGCTGGTAAAGAATGCAACTTTAAAACTTCTTTTCACCTTCCGATGTTCTCCAACACCACACCATCGGAGTCCTTCTATTGGATTAACGCAGGCTGCCAGCATCTTATTCAGTGTTGATTAAACCCCATTCTGCACCATGAACCATTCAAAGCCTTTAACATGTCTCTACTGAACCCATAATTCAAGGAAGGCGTGTGTTAAGAGTCTTCTGCATCCTGCCACCCAGGTTGTAAAAAGGATTTAGCAGATGTTTTGTCATCTTGTCTCATCTTACTTACCCATCTGGCGTACCCATGCTAGGCCATTTATACCAGCCACCACTAACTGTTCTAAAAAGCCCTAAGTTCAGCTTTTATAAATCCCAGAGTCAAATGTTTAAAGAGCAGTTTGGTAAAGTTTTATTGTTTGAAATGTTTTTTTTTTTTTTTCTCTTGAAAAAAGAATGTAGTAGATCAGGTAATTACTGTGCATGTTGTCTGGCTACCAAGCTAATGCAGCTAATGCAATCATTTCTGTCTTTAGAGTGCTACTTAACGTTACACAGAGTTTCATCACTGGTCCCAGTTCTTCAAATACACACTTATCTCACACTATTCTTCTCTTAAATATGTGTTCTTATTTTTTTTAATTTTTTTTTAGTACTTATTTTTAGATGAGAAAAACAGCTTGCAGGTTTTGGTTAGCTACATCGATCCAAATTCCTAGTAAATAAGTGAACGAGTATACTGTGTTTTTGATGAGTTTGAAGATTTCTTCATGGCTGTAAGAGATTAGAAAGCTTAGAATTACGGTTGGTAGTGATTGAAGTAAAATTTGATTGATGCTGTGGTTGGGATCGAAAATAAAATGAAAGACTTCAGGGTGGATTTTCAAAGAAATCAGTTTGGGCTATCTGCACGAATCTTGTTTGAGCTCTGATTCATTCAATGTTGCATTCATAAAAAGAGAGAGAGAGAGAGAGAGAGAGAGAGAGAGAGAGAGAGAAGGGAACTAAAGGAATCGCTCTAAACTCTGAATCCAAGTCCAGCATTCCATCAAAACACAAATCTTTCCTAAGAATTTTTTCATGTTTGTCTTTTCCCTCTAGCCAGTTCTAGCGCAGATCAGATTTCTTCTCTAAATTCAACCAAACACCCCTAGAGTCACGCAGAAGATTAAAAAGAGCAAATGTCCCACAAACTTTGTTTAATAAAAAGCATCATTAAGAAAGCCAAAAGGAAATGATTATACTTCAGTCAGGCGAGACTGCCTTTCCCAAAAAAGTATGCTAAAGTCTTACTAAAAGAATCAACAGCACTGTTGATTTTCGAACCTGATTAATCAGATACATGGTAATTACAAGCATATATTATTGTGCATTTCTTAAAATTTCAGTTAAAAGCTATAACCTTTATGAAACTTTTTATCTCATGGGAAAGTGTTCAAGAGAGGGAGCTTTGTTGTTTTAGGCAATGGACTGTTTAAAAGCGCTAGAAATCGAAATGCTAACATAAAGAAACACATTTTCGTAGACGTTAAACGGCATTAAAGATAACTACAGGATAAACAGACAAAAGGTATAAGACATGGCGCTGTTTAACCAGACAGCATGTGATTTTTTCAAGTTTCTGTAATATTTAAAACATTTCAGGATAATAATTCGGCTTAATCAAAATATGATGTTAGCATGTGGATTACATAACTTATGTATATAAAACTGTGGCAGACTGTTCATTAGCTTTAATCATTTAAGCACAGACTGGTACAAGCTTATCTTATTCAGGACATTTTTCCAACCATGTCCTGGTGGTCACAGGCATACTGTAGCTCTTAAAAACCAGAGCATGTTCCTAAACATATATACAGGCCTCAAGATTGCACAGTATAGAGGGTCATTTAATTTTTGACACGACTGAGCGATACATTTAAAAATGGGTCACATAGGAAATTAAATAGCAGGGATACCAAGGAAACCCCATTTTTCCTGTGTGTTTTTTTTTTATTTGTTTATCTATGATCACATGTTTTCCTATAAAATGAATAATAATAATAATATAATAATAATAATAATAATAATAATAATAATAATAATAATAATAACGTGTAAATTTTTAATGTTCTACATTTTTGTGACATCTTTCCCATATACTGATAGTGGTAAAATGTACATGTTAGTAATAATAACTTTCGCTCTACCCGACACATTCGACAACCAAATACAGTTCAAGGCTTCCATAGAACGATATATATATATATATATATATATATATATATATATATATATATGCACTTCGTTGACTGAGATTTTACTGGAACTTTTTTTTTTTTACTGTGTGCATTCTAAACATGTTTAAATGTGTATCCCCCCCTCCCCCCCCCCCCCCCACAATGGAACAAACCCCATGTGGCTGACAGAGCTTTGTTCACACATGTTTCCATTTAGCTGCACGGTCTAATAGGAAACTCTGAGTATCTGCCAAACTTTTTGACCTTTTCATTTCAGATTTTCAATTCAGATTTGCAAGAGATCCTTTTGTCATTTAAAAAATGTTCAGACTAGACAAGAGACATTACCGAACCGCCAAAACAGTCTTACACGCCACTGGCTCTGAACTGCAGCAAAAGAAGTCGGGTGGACATTTTTATTCAGTGGCTTCGAGGAGGAAAATCTGGCCGCCTTCCCTCAGCGGAAAAACATTAAAAAAAAAAAAATTAAAAAAGCCTTAAAGCTTTAACGAAAGCTGCTTTGTGTGTAATGGTTGAATAAGGTAAATTTCAGACTTAGCATAAGGTTTAAATTGTACATGTGTAATTACAATATTTGCACAAACCATTTCCACATACAGTACTGTATCACATATGATTCTTATAAACTAGACTGGAAAGCCGTTCTGAATATCTTACTTTAGCATTTTAGTACTTTCTTGTACCTTGAATATTTTTTTTTTCAAATACTGTACATCACAGTACAGTATTTTTTTTTAGCAAACTTACAGTATGTACGATAAAGTCAGTGACTGAGCTATTTACTAATATTTAAACTTACTTCCGAGAAACTTAGATCTTATATAAAAATCTTAATTTATCGAACCTATATAAAATACTCGTTATACTGTATTAAACCATTTAACCAGTTTTATTTCTTTTCCATACTTCTTATTTATTGTAAACATTACATTTACACTGTAGTAATAAACAATAACTTTAAAGAACATATAAAAATAACTGAAAAACAACGTGAACTTGTTTATTAAAAGAAATTAATGTAACCGGTTAAAACAAATACTTCATAATTTGTTAAAATTGCACTTATATTACTCCAACTCTCACCACGTTTCATCAATTAGTGCATAGTGTAGAGTGTTTCTCATTCCTAGAAAATGCAGGAACTATTACAATAAAACAGTATTCTAAATTTTTAGTATTGACGTCTACTGAAAAAATGAAATACTTGGGCAGAAATGAACATCAATTATTGTTGCTCATTCATGAATAAAGCCCAGAAAGCTTTACATTAAGGTCCAACTGGACTACATTACGCACTCCGTTCTGTAACATTGCCAAATTTTAAACTGTAATAAATGCATCGATAAATGTTAAGCAGTTCTAAAACAAACGTGATCGTGTATATTAATTGCCATTGATTACAACATTAAGTAACATTAAATACACCTGCATTTATTATCTGCAAGTTGTTCAAGTAAATTAGCTACAAATAATTATATTACTGTATGTTCCTGAATGTTTACGACCAAGCTCTGGTTTTTACATGGAAATATTAAGTTATACTCTTTTTAACCTCAGGTATGATTTCACTGCTTCTACCATGATTACATGGGTGTGAAATATTTGACTCTTTAGTTTTATGTGCAAGTAATTAAGCACAAAGTGTTACTTTGCTGTGGTGTGCATGCAATATCATCTATGAACAGATCTATGAACCTTGATGTAAAAGTGTTCACAAGGAAATATCAAATATAAATATGAAAACATCACTCGCTATCTTTTAATAAAAGATCCATTTATGGCACAGGAAAGCATTTTTCAAACAGTACATGTGAAAGCTCCGCCGTAAAAGAAACACAAACATGGGCAACCTTCCAGTGTTATACAGTACTCTGCAAATGTCTCGGCCCCCCTCATTTCTTCATATTTCCCTCCTGAAGAGCCAGGCTTTCTTGCATTTGTTTATGTGGTCTTTATGTGGACTAGTTCTCCAGGCTTGCCATTTTCTTGGCAAGTTTTTGTCTCGCAATTTCAGTCCAGTCGCTGTACCTGAGCAGTTCCAACAGAAAAATGTTTGTGTTTGCTAAACCACACAGTGACCTATGAATCATTCACGCGTTAAAAACCATCTAACTTAAGGCGTGACCCAGTGAGAAACAGGTGCAGATGATGACAGGTGATGAGTATACTGCTGATGCTGAATGGTTGGAACAGACGAGAGGGGAAATGAAGTCGCTGCTGAGGTTGTAAAAAAACAAGCCATTTTTTTTTATTCAATATGAAGAAAAGAGGGGCGGAGTTTTGTACAAGACTGTAGGTTTGACAGTTGAAGTTGCATAGACGTACTTAAGATAAATGCATTATTATTATCATGTAACCTCGCAGAGCACGCTGCAGACATTTAAAGAACTACAATCCATGAGTTGATTACAGATACACAATGAAGTCTGGTGTCTATATAGATCTTCAGAGAGAAACTATAAGAGTAACGGATATCAACACAAGATTTCACCGACATGATGATGAGAATCATGTTGGAAAAATATTACTATTACACACACAAACACACACCTACTGGACGTAACGGCAGCTCAGAAACTGGATTCATTATTACGGAGTTGTTTTTCACGTGTTTCGACTCATGTGTCACGTGACACTTGTCACGCTAAACAAAATCAGTAACCCATATCTTCAACCCAGGAAACACTAAACTTTTGGACCAAAAAAAAAAAAAAAAAAAAAAAAAAAAAAAAAATTCATAATTGCACCACTTATACCGCTGACGGGTATTTTACACAAACCTTCTAAATCACCAGAGAAATGAAATGAAAAAAGATATAGCCTGGGCTAGAAAGAAATCAGCCCTAGCCTCACCTCGCACTGCTTTTTACCATCCTGTGTATACTGCTCTTGGCCACAGGTGGTGCTGTTGCGCTCAGTTCCACAAAAAACAAAAAGCAACAAAAAAGACTTCCATATTACAGTATGACTTTGGTTAAGAAATACTCTCATATGGATTTAAAAAGCCTTTGGTTTGGTTGAATACAGTACAATTTCTTTTTCAGAAAACCTATGTTTATAGTTATATGCCGCTAATAGCTTGAAGGAAATGAAATAGATGTACAAAACAATCGAAGAACAGACTTGTTTTGTAGATGAGGTCAAAGCTATAGTACATTGCTTACATGGAAAAAAAAAAACAACAACAATACAGTACAGTACGTTTGAACAGAAGTGCCCAAATGTATTTCTTTTTTAACTTTATGAAGTTCAGATCTCAACATCCTGTTAAAGCGTTAATTCATCATTGAAGTCAGACGGAGGACTGAGTAGCTCACAGTATTTAAAAAACACATCTCGAAGAAAACACTTAGCATATTTGATTATTCATAGATTAAAAGTCTAAACTCCTAGATGTCCAGGTCATCAGGCCGGGCACGACTGCTGGAGCGACTCTGGGGACGAGGATCGAGCTGCTTAAGAAGCATGAGGTCTTTGCCTAAAGGCATTTTCTGTGGATACACAAACGTCTGAGACGGGCAATAGTCTCGCTGGCCGAGCTGATTTTGCTCCGTGCTGTAGTTAGTCCAGTTCTGCTCATTGGCTTGTTTGTCAAAATTCTCCGAGGAGTTGGATTTATCAGCCGCGTCCAAGTTGTAGCCTAGATTAGACTCGGGAGCCGAGCAGTGGTACCCGTAGCTGGACATGTCTTCTCGAGGACACGGCCTGATCGTGCTCTCCATGACCAGCAGCTTCTCCGCCTCTTTGAAATGATCCTTCATCCTCTTGAAGATGGCGTAGAAAAACTCAAAGACGTTAAGACAAAGCGAGATTAACGACACCACCAGCATGAACATGATGAACACGGTTTTCTCCGTCGGACGAGACAGGAAGCAATCCACTTTATGCGGGCAGGGGAACCTCTCGCACGTGTAGACGGCCGATAAATGGAATCCGTATAGGTACCACTGGATGAGCAGGAACGCCACCTCGAAGACAGACTTCAACACCACACTTATGATGTAGGTATAAAACAAGGCTCCTCTCATTTTGATCTTTCCAGGTTCCTCCAAACCGTACTTGAACTTCTTGGCCAGGATTTTGTGGAGGCGAGCGTGGACATTGCTCCCTTCCCTCTCGGCTTTCCGCAGCCTCTCCTCCTTCTTCTTCAGCTTCTCGTCCTTGTGCATGAGGAAGAGCACATGGCCGAGGTAGAGGAGCGTCGGCACCGAGACGAAGATGATCTGCAGAACCCAGAAGCGCACGTGCGAGATGGGGAAGGATTTGTCGTAGCAGACGTTTTCACAGCCCGGCTGCTGAGTGTTGCACTCGAACGCTGACTGCTCGTCACCCCACGCTGACTCCACGGCCGTTCCCAACACCAGGATGCGGAAGATGAAGAGGACCGAGAGCCACAGCTTACCTCCGGCTGTCGAGTACACCTGCACCTTATCAAGCAGCTTTGCCAAGGTGCTCCAGTCACCCATGATTTAAACAAGGGTGCGAGTCTCGCGTCCAAATCAGGACCACTTCATCAACTTGTCAGTTCTAACAGTTTCTTTTAGAGTTTTCTTTCTTCCTCTTTGTCCTGTTAAATAATAAAGTTCTTTTAAAAACAATAGGACATCGAGTCTACTATTTATAGCCAAAAAAGTTTTGTAAATCATCCAATGTTCCTTTAATCCGGTAGATTAGAGTCTAGTAGACGGTTTCAGTCTTAACTAAACTTCACCGCATTCTTTAAAAAAAAAAACACACACACACAGCAGCGTCCTGCACTCATCAGGAAAAAGCTCTGTCTTTTTAAAGGTTTAGAGTCTTACCTGAGCTTTGTTTCTGCGTCTGTGAAAGGGGGGAAAAAAAAAAGTCTTCAAATCATGATAAAAACAGAGTCCACTGGATGAACGTGAAGGAAAGTGTGTTAGAAGAAGGGTTTTGATGGGCTGCAGGCCTAAATGTGGCACTTTCCATCCATTCGGAAGATTTGAGGCGCAATGGAAAAAGTTTGTGGTCATCTGACACACACACACACGCATACGAAGGCGTGCACACACACACACACACACACACACACACACACTCCAGCTCCTTAAACCGAATGGGTAAGTTGTACGTGTGTTCAGACTTCTAGAGATTTTTTTTTTTCCTTTTTGACAAAAGTCTGAGAGTGGAGCACCATCTGGAGGATTAAGAGGAGACGCAACAAAAACAAACAGGAGAGGAGGAGGGGGAAAAAACAAAGAAGGAAAATTAAATATTATATATATATATATATATATATATATATATATATATATATATATATATATATATATATAAAAACATGACAAAATTCCTTAAAAGGACAAAATACAGCAAATAAATATAAAAAGGGGGAAAAAAGATCAGGAAAAGAAAAAATGTATATTTTTAGAAATGGATCATGAATGAAAGGGACAGAAATTAAACAGTATTTAAAAAAATAAAAAGTACACAAAAAATTACGGGAAAAAAAGGTTAAATAAAAAAATATGAAAAAAATAAGAAAATATTTTTAATGTATGTCATTTTGATTAAAAAAAATAAAAAAGAGAACCATAATTTTATTTATATATATATATATATATATATATATATATATATATATAATAATGTTTTAAAATGAAAAAAAAAAATCAGATTTCTTAACCTAAAAATTTCCTTTTCCTTTTTTTGTGGCCAGTGTAAACTACTGAATGTAGTTGTATATAAATCAAATTAAATTTGTCACTATAACACTAAATTTGAAAAAATTTAATCTGGGTTTAGTTTGTGCAACAGGCTAAAGCACTCTCTCACATGATTAATGATTAACCAGGAGCTTGTAAATCATTCAGCCAGACACACACACACACACACCTTACACCAATTTATTCAACCAATACATTCAAGAACATTGTTTACTCAGAAAGTTTTTAAAAAAAATCTCATCTCAAAACAGTAATTATTTTGTAATAAATTCTGCCATAGAATCTGATTATAAATATGAGCTGTGTCAGAGTAATACTACAAGATTACAGTTACAGGAACCTGCAAATTGTACAGCAGTGTTATGTTTTACGTCCACGTGTAGCAGTACATGTAATCATTCTGCCTGCACACGTGTACATGAGCAGTTTACACTGATGGTTCATTAATCTCTCCTCATCTAATTCTCTCTCTCTCCAACATTCTCCGGATCATAAGACCATCATCAGTTCTTTGGAAAGTCTTCATCACACTCTGTCTCACTTCCTGGGAGTCATCGAAGCCCTGAGCGGAAGTTCCCCCTCGACCCAGCTGTTCGGATTAGCCATCATTTTTTTCCATATTTCCACTTCTTCATTCTCGGAATCCATCCAGTCAACTTTCTTTCCGTAACTCTGGCCTGAGGATGGAGAGAGAGAGAGAGAGAGAGAGAGTGTAATAAGCAGAAGTTGGCCCTGGGGTCATTCATAAATGAATATTTCATGAAATTCCCCACAAGAGGGAGCTCTTTTTCACTTTGTGTGCTCATGATTGCACATATTGCTGTTAAAATTATTTACATAACACAAGGGGTGTTCAAGTCAAAGCCAAAAATATTTTGTGCAGAATAACAGAACACAGCTGAGAATTAAAAACTCCCTTTATTTCTCTATATAATCCCCTGCTACACTAATGCGCTTATCCCAGCTGAAACCCCGGCCTCCCAGGAACTGCTTTAATGGTCCAAACATGTGGAAATGGCTTGGAGCGGTTTATTTTGCAGTTTATTGGAGATTTTGATCCATTTACAGTTTTAAAATTTTATGCTGTGGAAATGTCTGTGAAACAGGTTGGTTCATGTTGACAGTCACATCATAGCAGATATAAAACTGACATTCTCTGACCAGCTTTGTTTTGTTTTCCTCTCATTGTTGAGACATGCACAGTACATGTATGTACTGTAATGTATTAGATATTAATATCTAATTCATTAGATATTCGTTCAGAGATGCTGTTGAAGACGATTGACCATAATAATCAGATTTGAGGATCCAGAGTGTTGCGTTATAATCCGTAATACAGCATGAAACGAATAAAGGAAACGAATTAAAGAGTGTTAACCTGTGCCGAGGCTGAGACGCACTCCTCCGAGGAACTGATTGGAGAGCTTGTGGTTGTCCCAGACGGTGAGTTCACAGCAGGCCTCACACAACTCTCCCACTCTGAACCCGTCATACACCATGGTGTGGTTATACACGGGGTCCTGCGTCTTCTTCACCACGCGGGTCTTCTGCCGACTCTTTTTACTCGTGTCTGGTAACAGGTAGCTAAATAAAGCAGATTTAGAGAAGATTTTAATCATCTGACCGACTTTTCACTCCAGATCTCACCTGCCAATGCAATTACACGCGGCCAAAACTTTCTTTTTTTTTTACGTCATACAGTACACATAATAATACAGATCATTTGAAAGCCAAAGAAGCTATTTCTGAAGTTTATGCAATGTGGAAGTGACCAATCGTGCGTCGCTAAAAATTTCAAGGTGCTAACTTCAGCCATTTTGGAGAGAAGATTTTATATGTACTGATGATTTTGATGTACTGTCTCGCCTCAAACAATAATTTAAAATGCAAATTTTTCATATTAATTAATCGAGTATTAATACAAAAATTGGTGTAAGCTTCTAGAAGCATATGACCTGTAAAATTGTGGCTCAAATTGTTTTTTGGTAAAAGAATAAAAAGCAAAAGATCTGTAGTGTCCGTAACCATGTCAATTTCATGTTGCAACTACTGTATTTAGCATTTTAGTATAAAGCACTTTTTCAGGTTGGTCTTTTCATGTGAAATCTAAATTGGCCAAGTTTCATCTGAATAACATTTAAGATCACTGAAAGATTTGAAAAAAATAAAATAAAAAGTTGATCTGATAAAAATATAAATGTGTATGCATATTTAAAATAAATAAAAAAAACTAAGCATAGATTGGGAGATACGAAACATTCATTATTATGAAAAATGGTGTTTGATGACTTTGGCAGAGTATGATCCTTTCTAAAATGTCACTTTTTCACTTAGGTGAGTTTTTTTTTTTTAGCACAAATACCATGTTTTGGCTGATAGTCATACTGATCAGCAATTTTTTTTTTTTTTTTTTTTTTTTAACATTTTCAGTTATGTCATGACTAACCAATATTCTCAATCTTTAATGTAGTGCCATTACTTTAAGTCACTGGAGTGAGTCATTTGGCATAATAAGCACAAACTACGGTACAATAGAGACAAAGTTTCCATTAAAAACCTCATTACCAAGCTGGTGCTAATGGCATCTCAAAGCATACATTACATTAACATTAATAAACTCACTTACTGTCTATAATGCTTTATCTTGTATATCAAGCGGGCCTGGAGCCTCTCCCCATCCTTTACAGAGCACACACGTTCACTCTTATACTACAGGCAATTTGGAAACACAAATTTGCCATGGATGTGTTTTGGACTGTGGGAGGAAACCCACCAAGGACGGGGAGAACATGCGAACATCATGCACACAGACCCGAGGAGGGTTTGGAGGTGACAGTGTTAGCCACCAAGCCACCGTGCCGCTGCATTAATTCCCCTTTAGTTTCATAAAATTTATTTTAAATGAAGATGGAAAGGTGTAACCGCCAATGACATTTTAAAAAATGTATACAAAAAAGAATAATTCTGAGTAAATGAATAACTTTAGCACATGAACGAAAACTGATGCTAGCTAAAATGGCTGACCATTCTGAACTTTAACCTTGGAAGCACTTCTAGTTGTGGTTTAAAATAGCTTATATCAATGCCCTGAAATGCAAAGTTCAGCAAGTTATTACCCCCCACCCCCTTCATGCCAAGTAATATTTTTGAAAAACATGTATAGCTTGGGACATTAAAATGAACTTAAGTATTAGTTATTATTTGAACTACATATTTACAAACTATAAAAAAAAAAAAAAAAAGGAAAAATTATTCAGTTTTTTATATAAATAAAGGAAGTGGCACAAAAAAAAAAAAGTGCTCATACAATTGCAGTCGACCCCCGCGAAGTTAAATATCGTTTGCAAATTTTACTTAAAACCTAACTTATAATTGTTCGCACAAACCCTGGCAATTTCGCAGAAACCACAAATATCCTCCACAACTTTATGGCTTTTTTCGTGGCAATATATAATTTTTCATGCATTTTAACTCTTTTAGCTAAACTATTAAGAAAAATATAATTTATAAATTGTATAAAAATGAAATAAAAAATATATTTAATATAAAATTATATAAAATATAATACTGTGTAAAATATTTTACAGTGAATTATTACTGTATTTACCCAACTTATACCAAAGGACATTACAGTACATATAGAGGTAACATCTGTATTTTTAACATCTGGGAGACAGCAGTACAGTATTGTAGAGTATACAGGTTTACCTTTTCATTATTTTAAGACTTAAGATTAAGGGTAATGTATTAAGCTAAGTTTGAAATTAAATTAAAGTGTTTTGGGGGCATATTTAGAGTTTAAAAATGGGCATTTTACAGGCATATTTTGACCACATCCAAAATTTGCGAATTTGGGGGCGGGGGGTCGACTGTATCTGGAGATTATAACGAACTCGGACAGGCACCAAATTTTTGGGATATCTAATGCGTTCATGTATGCAGAAGGTGGTGGATAGCTCTTGCCTCTGAGGATGTTACAGCTGCGTTTAAAAGAGAGAGATTACTGTACTTGCATCATACAGCTCTAAGGAAGTGCTGTACGCATCAACCGTCCCAATCTCCGCTTAATAGCTGCCTTGTGATAATGCGTCATATCACCCGGCCATACAGTGAAGCTTATATCCTTTTTTTTTTTTTTTCCCTCTCTAGCTTTTAGATTAAAACACCACTGTGCAAACAGGCTACCAACCCTCTCCATTCAAACTCCTTCCAGCAGAGTGAACATGCCTGATTTGAAGCCATGGCCCAGTGTCAGTGTTTGCATTTGCCCTTTAAGCAAACACCTCGTCCGGTTTCTGTTCGTCACTGGCGTGACAAATGATGCATTGAAACCAAACTCAAATCACGACCGTTCAACGGAGACGGAAATATTTTTTTCCTCTCACCACTTTACGAAGGAGTCGACTCCTTGAGCTTTTAGACGGCGGAGATGTTTTGCTTCACGCAGCCAGATGTGAATCTCTCCTGTAGGCTGGCCGACTCTAGAACCACCTACAGAGACGGCGAGCAGAGATGCAAAAACCAGATCAAGATATTGTATTATAAACTGAGGATTATGGGAGAAATTAATTTTAAATTATAGATTATGGAATAAAACCAACAGCGGTCACGTACCGTTGCATTGTATAATAATTATGTACGATTGATATACCATGAGATTTATTTAAAAAGTATGTGGAGGGTGTTCGAGCCGAAGCGGGATTGTGTAGAATAACAGGGAGAGAGAATAAAAACTAACTTTATTAGTGGTGCTTGCAAAGCGAAGCACTACTATTATTATTATTTCTCACCTGCACCCCCCAGGAACTCCTTTAAGTGAAATTGATCCACTATTCAAGGATCTTTTTTTTTTTTTCGGTTTGACTTGAACATCTCGCGTGTATAAATTAAAATTTACTGTATGTATTATCTACTGTACTTAATACTTACATATACATTTTATTTCTAATTCATAGAAATTATAAAAATTTTTTTTTTTTTTTTTTTTTAAAGAGCCTTTAATGCATCATAGATTAATTACAGGCTGATGAATAATGTAAATGTATATAATTTATACCTGTGGCTTCTGCAGGCATGTATTTCAGCGAGACAAATAAAACACCACGGTACTCCTGTGATTCCAGAATATCTGCGGTCTATAATGAGGAGGAGAATGTTACCTAATAGCAGTGCAGAGTGTATATCTTTTACAATTTAACAGCGTTTTCTGAAAATGAGGACTAGGCAAACTTTTATATACATTTCAAAATGTGTCTACATTAATCATTAAATAAATATTAAACGATATGCAAACAATTTAAAAAAAAAAAAAAAAACCTTTTTCAAACGTCGCTATACCTTGGGTTGGAGGTTGTACCATGTGAGTGCTTCATGTTTCCAGTCCCAGTCCTTGAGATTAATCTCAACCTGACCCAAAAAGGCATTTCTGCCTCGGGAGTCGTTGTGCCATACAGATAAATTCAACGTTTTTCCATGGAGTTCTTCACGTTTTACTTTGTACTGCATACAAAATACAAATAAATTTCAATTTCAATTTTATTTAAGAGACACACAGGCATACACAGTATGATATGAAGTGAAATTCTTCTATGACCTAAAAAAAAAATCTTTTTTTAAAAAAGAAAAGAAAAATGGAGTATTCAAATAAAGAATATGAAATAAGAATATAATAAGAAAAGGAATTGAGCATAAAAAGAAAATATTCAAATAAGAAATATAAAATGTGCAATAATGAGAATGAAACTGTACAAATATAGAAAATATTGAAAACTTTTAGCTGAAAAATGTACAGTATGTACAGGTAATCAAATAGAATTGAAATCGAGTTAAAAATGGAAAAGCAATGTCCAGACATGAGCAGAGAAATCAATAGGAAATGAACTTAACAAAAATGCAAAAATGTGATACAACTATTAAAAAACGATGGCATAAAATAACGCACTCTTAATGATTCCACAAAGACTGGATTCACTGTGTGTTTCTTGATGGAAGTTTTCCTCTTGCTCCTCTTGTCTGGGTACAGGTACGTCTTTACATATCTGACAAAATTCCAAGCAAACACAAATGATTATGTGTTTCTATAAAGATATTTACAAACCTTTAGAAAATCTACAGATTGTTTAGATGTTGTTCATTAAATGTAATTATCGTTCAGGAAGCTATCACACCACGACACTGTTACACTTTTGGGCTGCGACGTGTACTGTGCATAAGTCTCAACCTCAGACGTTTCTGCATATTAATTTAAATGCAATTAAAAGATGGGCGTTCCACTCGCTGGATGTTCACAGTAACTGTCAGGTGTTGAGAATTAGTTGATTAACAACTTCAGCATATAAACGATTTGTTGACTGTCTGTCTAAAGCCTTAGTGCTAATCACTGGGGATCTGATGGACTCACGGGTCTGTACGCTGTTTGCGTGCGTTTGCGATGGCCAGGTCCTGACACTGCTCCACCATAATGACGAGCTCTCCGAGGGGACTGTACATTATAGCGAACTCCACCGATCCCTGCACAGCCACGTTCCCAAAGTCCCCGGCATCGCTGTACACGCTCAGCAAACTGGCCGTGCGCTAAGAAAACCAGTACAACAATGTGCTCAACTTAACAATGCTCACTATTACAAATAAAGAAAAGTGTATACTGAAAAGTGCTTAATGATCAGTAATAATTCTTACACTTAATTGTTTAATATTTACCATCATAAATCCAAATAAGATGTTCCTAATGACTAAAAGTCAGGAAGTAAATAAACAGAAAATGTGAATTTTTTTTTTTTTCTACCTAACCCTAACCCTAATCTAACCAACTGAAAATCTTTACTCAAGTTAAAAAAATGCTAAAGAAATGCTCTGGCTTAAAGTATAGCTTGAAAATTTCCTCCGAGTTTGAACTCGAGAAACTCTTAAATTTATTTAAAGCATGAAAGTAAAACGATGTTTTTAGGCACTGATTGTACACAAAAGTGTTTTTCACCAAGCGCCATTAGCTTAGGCTAAGAAAAGGCTTTCTTGATACCTCTTAAAATGTTAGCTAGGATGAGAACTCGGACAACACACACTAGCCGGTCCAAAGCAACCCAACTTAGGAGTATTCACCCACTCACTCATCTACACTGCTTCATCCGGTCGTGTGGCTCCTCGAGCCTATCCCAGGATATTTAGGGCACAAGGCAGGGTACATCCTGGGCAGGGTGCCAATTAATTGCACACACACTTTCATACCTATTCACACACAATGGCCAGACTGTGGGAGGAAACACTCCACGCACAGGGAGAACATGCAAACTCTATGCACACACACCCCGGGTCTCTGTCTGACTCCACACCCTGCTGGTGTCTGGCACCAGATCATTAGCAGCGGATCTTTTGGGTGCTGTGGGTTGTGGGGTGAGGCCTCCTTGCATCAGACTTGTTTGCCCAGTGTATCGCAGACACTTGATCAGATCAGGATCTGGGGGAGGGTTTGACGGCCAGGTTGACAGACTTGGGCTCTTTGCCTGCCAAGCCACATACATGACAGGCTGTGATGCACTGGATGTTTTGGTGACTTCCTATTACTGACTTTTTTCAGCAAAGTTGTGCTGCATTGGCTTTCAGACTGGACGGGCTGGGCTTTGGTCCCCACAGGCATTAATGAGCCGTTAAGTGGTAAATAATTGCTAAATGTTATTCAGTTCACTTGGTGGTGGTGTTTGTGTTGTGGCTGATCGGTGTATATAGTCTTAGAGAAATATGATGTTTGACAATAGAAATAAATAGAAAATAATTTTTTTTTTTTTAAAAGACCAAAAACAGACTTATGTAAAGTTAAATTGTAACAATTAAAAAAAAAAAAATAAATAAAAAAATCAGGATTTAAGCTCTTGCCCATAAGCAGCTCACCTCCTTGACTGAAAGTGTAGTGGCAGAAACCTGGCTCCGCTTCCCCGACAAATCCGAGTCGTGGCTGGACGCTGAACTGCTGTCCTCGTCCGAGTCCACCGCCACATCCTGCAGAAGAGGTACAGAACGGAAACTTATAATGTTAGGCACAAAATATGAGCTCACGTTGCTTCAAATTCAATAAACCGTTCTATGAAGTAACACAATCCTAAGACTCGACATTCTTACAGTACAGTATGTACAGTTCTTGACTCCATCTGTTGATGCATTACAGCCTTCATACGTTATTCCATCCTATTATTAACATTTCAAATAACACCATTAGATTCGAGTCCTATGGAATTCTCTAATCTGGAGGCGTTGATTCATTTTCCACACCAGCCGCTCTGACATGATTCAAATCGCAGGGTTATGGGTTTTAATACGCTCGCCGTAATGCATTGTGGTTTCATTACACACAGGGACGTGTCTGGTGGATGCTTCAAATAATCCAAGTTTAATAAGATTTGTTTTTAACATTTATTTAAGGTTAAAGGAAAGAGTCTCCAGGTATCAAGTGGATTTTTTTTTAGGTTAGAATCAGTGGCAAAGCTGTATATTCTTCTTTCTTCAAGGCTTTTTTTCAAGGAATTAGTTAAGCTGTGATTTTTATTCACCTCATGTACAAAATAAATAAGGTTTTCTATAATAGCATGCACATTCTGTTTCCATATTTTTTTTTCATAAAACATTTATACAAAATAATTAAGCATAACTTACCACTATTAATTTATCACAAACAGCACAGTCTACTGTAGTCCCTAGTCTCCAATATCCCAAGTATATTGTTTACCAATATGTTATGTCTATAATGTTGTTTTCTTAATCTATTTTATATATAGTATTTTTTTTTAGGATTAAAAAAAAAAAAAAACATGCTCATCTAAGCTTGCACCAGAGATTCTTTTTTTCTTTTACTGCAAGTGTGCAAAGAACAAGTGGATGAACAATTATTGGATTGGTTTAGAATTATCACTGCAA
Organism: Clarias fuscus; assembly: GCA_030347435.1. NCBI lineage: Eukaryota > Metazoa > Chordata > Actinopteri > Siluriformes > Clariidae > Clarias > Clarias fuscus. Next base: position 2,826,200 of record CM059216.1, on the reverse strand, counting down.
TTGTCAGATTTAAGACAAAAACCACACTCATTAATAATGTGTAATATTAATGAACTTCTAGTTTCCTTTCTGTTTGAATATTTCAGACATACAAATTAGTTACACAAAGCACTTGGGGGTAGTGACGGCATCTCCCAGTCTAAGTGTTTTATTACTTCCATTATACAAACAGTGCATTTCCCTCCCTTCTTATCATGTTACCAGGTGTTACAGCGTGTGAAATAAAACAAACCTCCCAGATATCCGAGCCAGCTTTTTCAACTTCAACAACTGCTTCAGGGGTAGGTGCCTCATTCTTCACAACTGTAAAAGTGAAACAGATGATCTCATTGTCTCCGTGTTCTTCATTTAAAGAGGTGATACAAGGCGTGTCAGTGCCATTAGGACTGAGGCTTCTACTGGATTGTCAGAAAATGTCATTTAATGCCAAAGAACTTGTGTGAGAAATTTGAGATACAGGGTATAAACAAAAGGACACATGCTCTTGTAGGGGAGAGTGAGGGAAATGCTCTACTCAAAGAAAGGAGAGAATTTCCCTCTAAAATAATGCGCATATATTCACTTACGCTCCGTTTCTTTCGGCTCCTCGGATTCAGAAGATACGATCACTATAGTCGGTATCACTTCCACAGTCTTTTGCATCGGTTCTTGCGACAAAGGCGATTTCGACACGCCTGGCTTGGGCCTAGTGGCCCGTGCGTACACGCTGGCGAGAATATCGCTTTCAGAAATCCCATTTTCATCTCCTCTGCCTCCTTTTTCCATTGCCTCAATCTCCTTTGACACCTTTTGATTAGTGCTTTCAGATTCCCTCAATTTCACATCAAAGCCATTTTTTCCTCCAGCAGGTTCGTTTTTTTCGATAACAGAATCCGGGAGCTCATCTCTTTTCGTGTCTGCCAAGCCGCTCTCATATTTAGGGCCATCCTTTCGAACTTGTCTGGTCTTTAAATCCTCAACAATGTCAGGCTTTTCTTCCACGTTTAGATCGACACCTCGCTCCTCCAGCCTTTTTGGAGATCTTTGTTTAAATTCTTGGACTACAATTTCCTCAACAACTTCCTCCTTTCCCTTCCGTGCCGGATCGAAGGTCTTTTGTTTCCAGTTATCAGATTTTTCTGGGTTTACATTATAACCTGGGCCTTCAAGAATATCGGAATTAGTTTCCACATCCAAATCAACACTTAATTCTTCTGTCCTTGTTGAAGAGCTTTGTTTAAAGTCCGCGACTAGGTTTTCTTCAACAGCTCTTTCCTTTCCTTTCTGTCCTGGATCTAAACTCTTGTCCAAACTGGCATGTTTATTTCCTGGGTTTACATTAATAACTGGACGTTCAACAATATCAGGATTTCTTGTCTGATCTAAATCTACACTCAATTTCTCCATCCTTGTTGGAGATCTTCGTTTAAAGTCATCAGCTAGGATTTCCTGAACAGCACTTTCCATTTCTTTTGGTACTGGCTCCAAACACTTTTGGTCCACATTAAAATACACCTGGGTGTTTACATTATTAACTGAACTTAGTTTTAGATCTTCAAGAATACGGGGATCTTTTTTCATGTTTAAATCTACACTTGACTCTTTCGTTCTTGTTGGAGTTATTTGCTTGCTGTTGAAGGATCTTTTCTTTGGTACAGGAGATTGAATTTTTTCTTCAAAGCCAGATCCAGAATTGATCAGAATGCTGGATTCTCTGGGCCTCGGACTATCCTGCTTGTTTTTCACCTCCGTTTCTGTTCTGTTGTTGGAGTTTGTTATGACAGCCTCAACCTTTGATTGGGATTTAATTGACTCGTCCTCTGTGACAAGTTGACCGAATCCCCAATTTCCCGATTCCTGTGCTTGGCTAAAAGATCTGATCTCGAAATTTCTAAATGTTTTTTCATCTGTCTGTTTCGGTCTGTTCTCCAAATTGGTTTCCACTAACCTGTCCTTATTCAGTTCTATTCGTCCAGGATCTCGAGTGTCCCAACAGGTCTTCACAATCCTGTCTTCTTTCAATTCTGTTCTTCCAGGATCTCGAGTGTCCCAACTGGTCTTTACAACCCTGTCTTCTTTCAGTTCTGTTCTTCCAGGATCTCGAGTGTCCCAACTGGTCTTCACAATCCTGTCTTCTTTCAGTTCTGTTCTTCCAGGATCTCGAGTGTCCCAACTGGTCTTCACAATCCTGTCTTCTTTCAGTTCTGTTCTTCCAGGATCTCGAGTGTCCCAACAGGTCTTCACAATCCTGTCTTCTTTCAGTTCTGTTCTTCCAGGATCTCGAGTGTCCCAACTGGTCTTCACAATCCTGTCTTCTTTCAGTTCTGTTCTTCCAGGATCTCGAGTGTCCCAACTGGTCTTCACAATCCTGTCTTCTTTCAGTTCTGTTCTTCCAGGATCTCGAGTGTCCCAACAGGTCTTCACAATCCTGTCTTCTTTCAGTTCTGTTCTTCCAGGATCTCGAGTGTTCCAACTGGTCTTCACAATCCTGTCTTCTTTCAATTCTGTTCTTCCAGGATCTCGAGTGTCCCAACTGGTCTTCACAATCCTGTCTTCTTTCAATTCTGTTCTTCCAGGATTTCGAGTGTCCCAACTGGTCTTCACAATCCTGTCTTCTTTCAATTCTATTCTTCCAGGATCTCGAGTGTCCCAACTGGTCTCCACTACTGTGTCCTTTATCAGGTCTGTTTTTCCAGAATCTAACATCTTTGTGTCAACTTCTTTGATCTTTGACTCCTGCATAGGCTCCATCTTAAATGACTCTACATGAGATGTTTGCTCTTGAAGTTTTGGTCCTGATTGACGTCCTGCTTCAATAACCTTAAGGACAGGTTTGTTAAGTTCTGCTCCAGAGGACTCTGAGGAAAAAAAAATATCGCAATAATAGTTAAAGCAGTAAAAAGAAATAAGTGCTTTTTTTTTTTTTACCACAGCTATAGAATAAGAAGGGTTTATGTTGCAGGTTTATTTTTTACAAGACTCATGTGTTAGAATTTTTATTGCAAGTAACTCAGGGAAAGGTATAAAAGACATTCTGCACAAGTTGATAAAATATGCATATTGTGTATATAGTTAAACCTTGGATTGCGAGCATAATATTTTCCGGAAGCGTGCTTGTGCATCAAAGCATCCGTATAAATCAAAGCAAATCTCCCCCCATAAGAAATAATGAAAACTTTGATGATTCGCTCCACAACGGGTGTTTACATACTGTAGGGTTATAGTAAACACTACTGTATATGAGCGCATGGATGTGGTGTACACAAGTTACGCACACGCATGGAGAACAAGAATGAGAGGCGATTACCCAAAATACTGCTTGTATTTCAAGACCTCGCTCGTCTACTGAGTTAAAATTTATTTTACATTTTTGCTCGTCTTGCGAAACACTCACAATCCGAAGTTCCACAGTATTATTTATACTCCATTTTTATATATTTCTCGCTGCACCTGCAGCCATCGGTCATTGAGTTCCTGGCTCAACCCCGGCACAGGATGGAAGTTTTACTAAGAATGCATCCAAATAATCAGAGAATAAATATTTTGTTCTGCATTACTGTCTAAATGTGTCAGTCAATGAATATGTTAGGGTGAAGGAATCACTGTGTATGCACGTGAAGCTGATTACTGTAGGTAAGACATCATATTCCTGAATGAAACTCACCTTCCAAAACGATAGCTTCATCTTTGTTTTCTTCGTGCATCTGTAACCATCGGTCATTGTGTTAAGAAAAGAAAACTTCTTAGAAAACGTTAAAAATGTGCAGGAAGCAAGAAAAAAAAGAGAGAGAACGAAAGAGATATGACCAACCTGTACACTGAGAGCTGGGTGAATCGATCGAGGGTCAGTGGATACACTGTAAAAGAATAAAAATGTAAATAAAAGGAGAAAAAATTTTTATAGTGTACTTTTCCTGTAATAAAAGTGTAATGAATACAGACTGCCTAACCTTAGGCCATGTTAAAAGTAATGAGAAGTCATGAAATATTAATGAGAAGGACTAATGGTTACATGATCACTATGATCATTTTTAACATTCACATACTGTATGCATGAGTTTACAGACACACTTAACACTTTAAAAGCTTGAGCCTTATTTAATTTTAATTTAACGCTGAAATTAATATCCTATATTGAGATTATACCGCACTTTTCTGACTGCAGATTTTAAAAAAAAATATATATATATATATAAGAAACACTTATTAGAATTAGTGGGCACATTTTTTCAAGCAATACTTGATTTTATTCATTTAAAACATTCATTATTGGTTCCCGTTAATGCTGAAATTCTGTTAATTCATAATTACAGTACTTAATAAACTATGAACTTCCGCATTGAAGTTGCACCTTACACCGTTAAAAAAATAAATAAAAAAATAAAATATGTATACGTTGACATTGATTTATACCAAACACACCTGCGCTGACTAATGTTAACTCAATCCAGGACTACAAATACAGACCATGAACAAAAGGACAGCTTACATCATGTTTCTACAATGTTCCTAAGTGTCCTAAGTGTTAGTCATTGTGGGTTTTACATAATATCTTCATAGTTAAACATTGGTTAATGCAGGCACTGAACATTCCACTTATTTTATTTACCATTAGTCTATACTACTTGTAGCGTTCTTAACATTACTTTTGTGTATTATGAAGTTAACGTTAATGTGTTAGTGAAAGCTATAGTAACTAACAATTAAGACAAAAAAATAATAAATACACGGAATACATACCATTCAAGTTTCATGACAGTAGCCCAACTAACTATGCCAAATGTCTGCAGAAATCTGATTGGCTCATGGCAGCCATGTTTTTAGCAACAGCATTTCAGCTGAACAGTGACCGACTGTAAGGCGGTTTATTAAACTTCAGCTTGATTGGACTAACTGCTTCAGAGGAACTTCTTGTACCTTCCCAAATGTTAGGAAGGTAGCGCTATTTAAGAATATTTCACATCGACCACACCAGAGTTGGTCAAAGTGCAGAAATCCTAAAATGAAAGATATCATAGGGAAAAGTAGAAGTCCTCCATTTACAATTCTACGTAAGTACAAAAAGTACTCAATTACTCTGCATCCACCTCCACTTCTGATGTCAAACACCTGCTACTGTACATAACTAGGCATTTCACTCCATCATGCAATTACATACAAGAAGCAAAAGGTCCTCAACCCTCAACTGCCCAGATGTGTAATAATATAAATGCCACAAATAAGAAATTTGGTGAAACTGTAAATCGAAGTAGGTGGAGATTATTGATTCAGAATGAACGTACAACAAAATTTTGCACTTTAATAATAATTTAGAAAATCACATGACCACATATCGAATTAATGTTCTCCATATAAACAGTAAAGATGCACTACAAAACGCATGTGTTGTCCACAGATACATTATAAATACGAGAGATCATATAATGTAGCATTAAATGTTCTCTCTGTACAGGAGCACAACCGGCCTGCGTGTTGAGTTTCAGTGTAAATGATTAATACAGCACACACCCTGAGTGTTTACAGTGGGTGGTGCGTTTCAATATTTCTCCATCTTCCTTTGCAGTGTACAAGGTCAAAAAAATATCGCCTTACTCTGGGCGAGTCTTGTTCTTTTCTCCACCTTTATCCCCAGGCACAGCTTTCAGGAAGGGATTCGTATTATGGCCTGCAACGATGAGCATCAAAAGAACAGCTGATGTCACTCTGTGCACTAATTGTGGCAGGTTGTTTATAAGTTCTATGGCTTTTTTCAATATTATTATTACTAATAATAATGATCATAATTTGAAAAAAAAAAAAAAAAAGTGTTTTAACAAATCAGTGTGTTGTCATTCATAAAGGTTCAGGTGAAAACCGTTGTTTTTGGTGTGTTTTTATGACTTGCTTAATCTAGTTTTTTGTATTATGTGAGCTTGAATTGAAATAATAATATTCAACAAAATTCAAATTTGATTTTCAGCTTCAAAATCAGAGAAGTTTATCTCAGAGATTCAATTTCTTTATTGGAAGCAAAAAAAAAAAAAAAATTTCATAAATATTTTTCTAAACAAATGAACTATAACTTTATAAAATACTAAACGTAGTCTGGATATACCTGGATACCTGCATGCCCAAAACAACCCTTTCCTCTGTCTAGTTATTAATCTTGTCAGGAGAATCTCACGTACCTGCTGTTTTCTTCCATCTCATAGAGGAGCGGACTACGGCTGAGACATGCGGCTGGCGGCCGTACCGCTTTGACTTAAGATCCTCGAACCATTCACCTGATAACACCTTCAGCTCCTTCTGGTTTGGGAGCGTCTCCCTCAGCTTCCTAATTTAATGAAAGAAATAAAGCATAAAGTGTAATTCACATGGTGGTGTAGTGGTCGCCCTTCACCTCCAGGGTCCGGGTTCGATTCCCGTCTCTGTATGCATGGAGTTTGCATGTTCTCCTCGTGCTTGCTGGGTTTCCTCAGGGTAATTCTGGTTTCCTCCCAAAGACCTGCAGATTAGTCTAACTGGTGTTCCCAAATTGCCTGTAGTGTGTGTGCGCGCGCACCCTTTGATGGATTGGCACCATGTCCAGGGTGTACCCCCGACTCATGCCCCAAGTCTCCTGGAATAGGCTCCAGGCCCCCCCGTGACCCTGTACATAGGATAAAGCAGTATAGATGATGAGTGAGTGAATTAGGGTCTGGAATAGCTTAGTGGTTAAGGCATTGGACGACGATTCGAAACGTCTCTGGTTCAAATCTTTGACCACTAAATTGTCCCAGTTGGGCCCTTGAGCAAGGACTTTGGCCATCAGATGTACAAGAGACAAATATGTAAGTGGCTCTGGATAAGGGCATCTGCCAAATGCTGTAAAAGTAAACTTCATTTATAAACAAAGGCTCAGTTCATTTGAAAGAAAATCTGAATTTCAGTTGTGAAATATGTTGGACTTTTTTACATTTATATGCAAATCCACATTTTTAATTGTTCTAGCATTTAGTATTTATCAAAATGCCTGACTTTGGGGAAAATAAAATCCACCAAACCCTTTCATGATTATTTGTCTTGGTTTAAAAAAAAGGGGGGGGGGGGGGGCGATTAGTAAATAAATAAAAGTCTAAAATGTCCAATAATTTGCTTGCTTTAATACAAGTTGAATATAAATGACTTTATTAAAACATTATTTAGGAAACATGGATTCTAGCATTCACATCATTTCTCTCACTTCACATCTTTCGGGATTATTCTTCTTGGCTTTCCTAATTCTTCTCTTTCTTATTGAGGTTATGAAGATTTTTTTTTTTTGCTTGTTTGTTTAGGGAACGAGTGCTTTGTGTGTTAAGATTTTCAGATTAGCCAAAATAAACAATTTGCACATACAGTACATTCTAGTGCTTCTCACTCCAAATATGGTAGTCTTGTCATATTTTTGGAGGAACTGGGTGTATTATGAAACCCAATCAAACAAATTTGATTTAAGCACAATACCCCCAGGAAATATTGCATGAAATACATTTGGTCTATATGGTATACAGGGACGTGATGTGGCGCTTCTGTATAATCCATTATAATATGATAACATTCCTGTAAATAGAGTTAAACAGATTAAGGATAGATTAAAGTGACCCGCTACTGTTTAAAAGTCAAATAACTAGACATGTTTGCTCTCTTTAGTCCAGTCAGAGTCTGTGACTAACTTTTTTTTTGGGGGGGGGGGGGGGGGAATTCAGTCAACTTGAGCTGTCAAGCGTACAGGCAAAACTCTTACTGATGCAGGTCAGAACACGAATGCAAGTATTAATCAGAAAATTTCCATTCTTCAAAATCAAGCACAAAACCCCAAAAGCAACTGAAACAAAACAACTCAAATCAATCATTTGTTTAGTCTTTGTCCTGAAACCAGAGCCGTGTCCAGGGACTCACCTTACACGAACAATCTCGTGCTTTTTTAAATCCTCGTCTCGGACAAGCACTTTCTGAATAATCGCTTCCTCCTCAGGAGAAAGAAAGCTCAGGTCAATAAATATAGTGGCGTCCCGAGATGCTTTCATCCTGCGACGGATCTTTCAGGAGCGCAAAACTGCTACTAGACTCGACGCTGTTCCTGGGAATGGTTCTTTAGGAGAAGTGTTGTGTGTGTGTGTGTGCGCGCGCGCGTTCCTGCACGTTCGCCACGCCTCTGTTAGTTTTTCCCGTCACATATTAACAACCAAAGGCCCGTGAAGCTCATGTGACATCACATCAGGGGTGTAGAAAGTAAACTGCACCTGGAGGGAGAGGAAGAGCGGATATCAGTTTGCCTGTGAAAAAGTGAAAGTCTGGCGCCCAAGATAAACGTTTTTTTTTTATATATATATATATATATATATATATATATATATATTATAGACTTTATTCAGTCTTGTTCATTTGATGTTCACTTCACAATATATATTCAGGAGTACAGTACGTCATTGTGTTTGTGGATATTTAGACTGGACGTCTCAGGCAGCTTGTTTAACACCAGAACTTCTTTATCACCCTGTAACAGCTGTGGAACATTACATTATTAAATACTTCCTTTAAAAGGGCTGCTATTACTTGGCTGTGGATTAAACACAGAATTGTAGAGGTGCATTAATATTTAGCCTCAGCAGCACAATTTCTAGTGTTGCAAAGTCTTTTTTTTTTTTCTAGGCTTTCCTGTTCCTAGAACCTCAACATTTGTTTTGTACATTATGCTTTGTAAGCAATAACAAATACTGTTTTCCCTCTCTTTTATAACACCACATCCTGAATTGGTTAATTTTCTTGAACTGAAGCAATTTGCCAACTTTTTATTTCAGGTCACATAGAATGTCTGCAAACAAACGACTGTAGTTCCTGTTATAGCATCGATTGTATAGTACAAATAGTCATTCTCACGTTTACATTTACATCATCTAAAATCTGAAAAATCTGAAAGAGCTTTTTTGCAACGCATGCTTGCACATACAAGGAATTTGTTTTGGTGACAAAAGCTTCCGGAGAAACCAAAAAAAAAAATAATAATAAAATGATGACAAATGAAGTAGGATGTGGGGTTTTATCAAATAAGTCAAATAATTAAATTTATAACAATAAAAAAATGCATGTTGTCGCAACTGGATAAAATTCTCCTGATTCTGGATGATTTAAAAGAAAACGTGAGAATGACATAATTTGTTTGCAGGGATTCTATAAATGTTAACGTGACCTGAAAGGGAGCTAGATAAAACGTTGGCAAATTGCTTCAGTTCAAGATAAATGTGGGTAGGTAAAGTATGGACAATTCCAGGGTCACATGTGAGGAGTGACAGGGGACCATTAAGAATGCTGTAGTAATAAAAAAAAATAAATAAATAAATAAAAGACATTTTAGCTTTTATTTGGAAAGTGGAGGACCTTTTATCAAATAATCACACTTTAGGTGATTAAAGTGTCAAACATTTTGACACTTTAATCACCTTGATGTCATCTCTCTTCTGGCAAATACTTCTTCATCATGTTTGGGGGCCCAGTGTATTCAAAATAGTTTTCAAGGGGCTCAGAATCTCTACCAGCACTTTGTGGTTGAGCATCAACTAACACTGGAGACTCCTTTCATAAAAATATATATTTATATAATAATACTACTTAATAATAATAATAATAATAATAATAATAATAATAATAATAGGTCCATGTCATGCAGAAAACCCAGGTTTAATTCCCAGTCATTGTCCCCACACCCAGCCACTTAGTGCTGGTCCTAAGGAATGGGAGGTTGGAAGGGAAACCAGCATAAAACCTGTGCCAAGTTGTTGGAAGGAGTTGTCCGCTGTGGAAGGAGACTATATTTTGAAGGACATCTGCTTATACAAGTCTCAAAAAAAATAATGAACTGTTGAATATATTGAAACTCCTGAAATAATAATTTGATATGAAACATTTCTATAAACCTGTGATTTGATGTGAGAAAACAGAACAGTACCAGTTTTATTTTACACAATATTCAAGCAGGTGTTTGGAAGCTTCCTGTAATGAAAAACATGCAGAATGTTCATACTGAAGCACAATCAAATTATTCCACATGAGATTATTTTCAGAGAGAAAAGAGAGAGATTTTATCTGACATCTTCAAAAAAAAAAAAAAAAAAAAATCATTTTCCTGTCTTTTATTGTGTATATGACAGACTGCAGTAATGAGATTTTTTTCCCCCCTAGCAAACGCACATGGAATCAGAGTAATGCATATTTTCATCTTCAGTTAGAGCTGAGAAATGGGCTGAAGCTTAATTGCCTGCACCCCAACCTGAAAAATAAATAAATAAATAAATAAATAATGTGGGCAAAACAAAAATCGATCTGGGTTGCCAGAATCGTGTTTTTACATCATGACTGGGGTAGTTATGGGAACAAGGGGACAGGAGGACACGTGTAAAAATTGTTTTGCTTTTTAATTTGGTTATTGTCATTCCAACCATATTCAGTTCAGTACACAGTGAAATGAAACAACATTCCTCCAGGACCAGGTGCTACATACTGTACATGCAACAACATAAATTAACAGCACACTGACTAGCTCAGATATGACAGATTTACATTTAATATTTTTTAGTTAACCTAAAACTATCTATTTCTATACAAAAAAGAGACGACAATAGACAACAGACAACAAAGTGCACGTGCAAATGTGCAAACAATGAGCTACGGAGTGACACAACAACGTAACATGTTACAATCCTTTTTTTTTGGGGGGGGGGGGGGGGGGGGGGTATGAGGTATGGGTTGAGGTAGTGGGAAGAGAAACAGTAAACATTTGACATTCCTGAAGTAGCAGCAATGCTTAAATAAATAAATTAAATACACACATTTTGCATCATTGCTGTTAATCTGTATTTTGGATGGAAATTTGAATGAGATTTGAATGGACTGAAAAGAGACATATACTGAACACTGTGTTATTAAGTTTGTATATAGCGTATGGTCCATATCTCTATACATCAAACTGGATTAATTAAATCCCCTAAAATAATATGCAAGTGTGATTTAATAGTTTTCTTTATAAAAAAAAAAAAGAGAGAGAGAAAAAAGAAAAGCATTTTAGCTTTTATTTGGAAAGTGGAGGATCTTTTAAACATTTTACCACTTTAATCACCTTAAGGAAATTCTTCAAATGAATCATCAAAATACTGTCAAAATACATTTACGCCATCTTAAATCTGCAAAAAGATAAACCACTTTATGGCAACTAAACTCAAAGATGAGTTTTCTTAAGTGTTTTTCTTCTTTTTTTTTTAACAATTAATAAAAACCCTTTTCTATTTTCTGATTTTGGAGCATTATACACACTCATTATTAACTAGCGTTAGCACCCGTTGTTGACAGTTAAAGAGTTTGGAGAAATAGTTAAAAACTTAAAGCTTAAAATAATCTAATGAGCTTTAACGTAATCAGTGATAATATAATATTTCAGGTTGAAGCCCACTTACATGTCTGGCTTTCTGTCTGTACGAACTCTCTGATGAACTTATTAATACAAAGAAATCACATTAGTAAAGCTGAATATCTTACCCCTTGTTTACACCAAGTCAACCAAATACACTCCCAGATCGGTAATCGGAGAGTGAGTCACAGATGAGAAATGGGAAAAAGTCGATCAGATAAAGATGAAGTTTTGTCTTAAAACGACTCCGGCGTGTTAAAATTCACTTGTACCACTTCAGCGCTGTTATTTCAGCCAAAGTGAAAATATGAACTAATCCCAGTCAAAATATTCACTTTATCTTTCCTAATTAATATCTATTGGTGCAGGTGTTTGTTTACACTGAGACAGTAGCGCATTAGTAGATTATTTTAAAGTAGATTCTTAAATCCCACACATAACTGTTCATAACATCACTGTTACTCAACATTTAGATTTCACTTATGGTGCAGATTAAACTTCAGGCAAATACCCAAAGACTGGCAAAGTGTCAATCAATTTCTGTCCAGAAAGTTTTGTGCGATGCTGTGACAAAATCTGACTGGACAGACATACTGTACAGAAATTGTTCGGAGACTTCTGAGGTTTCGGCTCTCGGTGTATGAAACAAAGATCATTGAACGAGTGAGTTCTGACCAATGTACAAACAAAACCTCTCTTTAATTTAAATTTACACCTTCTCCTGAACCTCTGTCGTTGAAATATAGTGTATAGTTCCCATACACATACATGCACACTTGGTCCTGGGTGGTACGATATTTGCTATTAGAAAAAAATATATAGAGATTGTCGAATGCAAATCTAATTCATTTAATTTGTACTAAAGCTGTAAACGCAGTTCTCTCTTTTTTGCTGTGAATAAATAAGCAAAACCCTAGACATTCATAATCTCTAAATAAATAAATAAATAAAGACTTTGAGATGTTTTTAATGGTTGAGGAAAGAAAAAAGAAAAACCGGTCCTCTTGGCAACTGATAGCAGAGTGATTGTTTACTATCTAGTGAACTCCACCACGCCCTGTAAGTAAATGACGAGAGTCTTACAGCAAGCGAATGGACTCTGGTGAAATCAGCTCATTATGATGTACTATGCAGGTGTTACAGAAAATCTTATCTTTAAAATATATATATATATATATATATACACTGTATATTTTAAAAATGTGCTACAGGACAAGATACTGTAGGTTTTAAAATGTATAGCAAGTAAAATGACGGACAGAATTTAAAGAGGCACTGACCTCATACAGTAAACGGGTCATGTCCTACTTTGAGTGCTGGAGGCACAGACTACATTGATGGGTTGATATGGAAAAAAAAAAAATACCAGTAGGTGGCATTCACCACCAATAAAAAAAAAAAAATCTAAAAAGGTGTTTTGAACATGCATAAATGAGACAAAATTTTAAGAAGGCTAATAAGGAGATAATATTAAGCTCATATTGTCAGAACATTATTAATAAATTATTTAAAAATGTCACAAGTGGCGATCATGAAGATGCTCACTGCAAAAAATGAAATAAAATGAAAGCAAATGAAAATATACTGAATACAGATAAATGCGTCCATCCTTAAAATTCTCCAAAAATCTGATTTTACTTACAAATCAAGCAAAAAGAAAAAGTTTGTATTATAAAAATGTATTTCTTGAAAAAATCAATTTTCTACCTATGGAACAAAAAAAAAAAAATTCCCCTTAAAATTTTTTACTGACATTTGACTAACAATAAAGCTTATAATCTTATATTAAGAAATTATGGATGCTGTATGTTTGGCTAGATTCAAGAATTTCACTTGCTAAAATGCTTAGATCTTTTGCAGTGCTGGGGAAAAGTTCAAAGGCACGTTCACATCAAACATCAGAATGTCAACAACAACAAAAAAATTTATCCCAGCTGCTTTAATCTTGGCATGGTCTGAGTACTCGAGAAATTGCTAATCTCCTTAGATATACACCAAATGGTGCGAGAAAAAAATTAATTCACTTTTACTCAAATATCCCCTTTTTACAACTGTGCTGAGCAGAAAAGGAGCAGATCGCATGTACAATACCTTGAGGTGGAGTGGAGAGGTTAGAAGAGCAGATCATCACATTGGGTTCCACTCGTGTCTGCCAAGAACACACAGTGTACAGGCTATACACAGGCTCTTCTATATTGAAGAGAAATTATACATTTTAGTCCATATTGGTTTAACAATGTTAATGACAGAAGAGTGATATTTGATATCTGACAAATTGTTGTTTTTTTTTTTTTTTTAATCAAGCTACAGGTGCGAGACACAAACAAAGACGTCTTAACCATGAGACACACTATCATTAATTTATTCTTAAAATTGCAAAACTAATCAAGGTGCAAGTGCAAGCAGGTGTGCACAATAGGAGGGGGGGGAAAGGCAGTGGTGCTGGTGGCTGCTGGGAAATGAAGTCCAATGAGGCCATTTTGTGGGGCTGCATTTTATCCTGCAATTCATGATGCGAAGGTTAGACTAAATTAGTTTAAATTATAAAACAAATTATGTAGTGATTATCACTGTGGCCTCGCACCTCCAGGGTTGATTGCTTGATTCTTCGAATATGAGCTTTGTTAGTAAGCTGAGGCAGGGCACAGGGTCAGCCATCATACAGTACGGTGCCCCTGGAGCAGACGGGGTTAAGGGCCTTGGTCAAGGAGCTGTAACAAATATTTAAAAAGTATTACAACCCTCTTGTTATATAACACCTGAACAAGAAAACTAAGACAAAAAGCTCTCTTAATTGTAATAATTTTACAGCATGTCTAGGCAGCATTGAAGGAAGAGTCTGCATGAGTGCCTATGTTAAAAAAAAATCTGTTGAAGTCACAAAGATAGACGCGCCAGTCAGATAACTGGAAACGCCCGTGGGATCTGCAATGTAACACTGAACAAATCACTGCAGAAGCTGAGGGACCAAGGCTCAAGAGAATTTCTCAGCGTATGAGCGGATGACAGTTTAGCTTCTGGATACCAGCGTAGAATTAAATACTAGTGTAGGTGCCACAGAATTGGAAAAACTTTGGCCTTTAGGCCAAAACATTTGGCAGGAATAACTTGGGATGAGCAGCAAATGGCAGGGCCTGACTTGTTCACATTCTTTATGAAGCAGAACGAAAGTCTGTCAATCAAGATCTGGGTGCAAAACCTAAAAAAAAAAAGGGCAGCCTAGAGAAAAAAATGATTTTGCTATTTTATGAAGCTCTTCCAGTCACATTCTTCACCAACTCACCTGGAGATGCTTATTATCCCGCAGACCAACTTTGTTACTGTTGAGGAATATCATGCTGTAATTCATGCTGTGGAAGACGAGGAGGCCTGAAATACTCAGTGATACTGTACATAAGTGAAGCAATCTCTGACAGAAGACAAATAGGGAAGAGGAAGATGAAGCAAAATTCCAAAGGACGGATTGAGTAAAATGGCCAGTATGCAGGCTCTGAACCTACCAATCCTGCGATCCAGACTGCAGAGCTGGCATGACATTGGTGAAGCAGGATGTGCTGCAGATGGAATGAAGGCAAGTGGTAGAGGCGCTCTGTTCTTAAAACCAGCGGCACATGTCCTAGGCACAAGCATGGCTGAGACTGTACAGGACGTAACAGTGGTGGTGCAGACCTAAACTCAGGTGATGCAAGTCATGGCAGAAACAAAGCATGGCCTACAAGCATGGCACAGGGCATAATTTAAGAGCATGACATAATTCAGGCATGGTGTTGCATGGTGTTGCATGGAGCCGCATTAATTTAGGCATAGTACTGCATAATTCTGGTTCAGCAGGGCATGACTGACATAGCATGGTAGGATTTAAAAAATCATGGATCCCTCAAGCAACAAGACCGCAGATCAACAGGGCTTAACTCTACAGTAGAACACAGCTGGACGAGCAGGACTTAACTCTGGGTGTAATTAGAACATTGGGTGGTATCACTGCAGGATCAGAGCTTAAATCTAGAACAGTTGGGCTTAACTTTGGTGGAACAGGGCTTATTTCAAAAACATCAGGGTTAACTTTGGAAGAGTAGGGCTTAAATATAGAACAGCAAAGCTTAACTTTGGAGCAGCATCGCTTAGCTCTAGAAAAGCAGGAGTTAATTCTTGAAGAACGCTGCTTAGACCTAGAACAGCAGAGCTTAACTTTGGTGAAACAGGGCTTAACTCATAAACATCAGGGTTACTCTGGAAGAGTAGGATTTAAATCTAGAACTGCAAAGCTTAACTCTGGAGCAACAATGCTTAACGCTAGAACATCAGGGTTAACTCTGGAAGAGTATGGCTTAAATCTGGAACCGCAGAGCTTAACTCTGGCGCAGTATTGCTTAACTCTAGAAGAGCAGGGGTTAATTCTTGAAGAGCAGGATTCCAAAAATAAATAAACAAACAAAAAAAATACAAAAATAAATAAGCCAGCCTTAGCTTGAGTTGAAGAGGATGAAGATTCACTTCGGATGAAGGTGTGAAGACATCTGTGCATTCGTGGCTCGTAGTTCAGCCTCAAACATTTTTAAATGAGGAACTACGAAAGCTTGTTGACAACATGACACATGGACAAAATGAAAAATAAGGTATTTGTCTATTCTAAAAGTTAATTAAAATGTATCCTAATTATGGAGAGTGTGAATAATTTTTGACTTACACTTGTACTTAATTCTATTGAATTCAGTTCTATTTATATAGCGCATTTAACAATGGTCATTGTCGCAAAGCAGCTTTACAGAATCAAAAGAAAATTTGGGAAATTAGTGTGGAATGTGTAAAAAAATATATATATATATAAATCAAAATG
Source organism: Clarias fuscus (assembly GCA_030347435.1). Taxonomy (NCBI): domain Eukaryota; kingdom Metazoa; phylum Chordata; class Actinopteri; order Siluriformes; family Clariidae; genus Clarias; species Clarias fuscus. The sequence continues at coordinate 2,809,983 of CM059216.1, read as the reverse complement.
ATCAGATTGATGTGCAACCTAAGGGCGAGGCACACTTTGGCACATCAGCACAAGATTATTATAAGCATAAGGACTATTAAGAACATTCTTAACAAGCAAGACAAATGATTAATCCAAAGAAACAGTCGGATAGTCACAGAATTTTTCTCAAAATATTAAGAATTTTTTGTGTATGTGTGTGTGTGTGTGTGTAAAATTACTTATTTATTTTAGTAATATGTAGATTTTTTTTTAGTGTTATGACTTCTTGCTCATTATTTAACTTTTCGATGACATTATTCTCATAATATTTGGGGGAAAAATCTCATGTTTTTTGTTGTGTGTGTGTTTATTTGTAATATTTCTATATTTTTTCTGGAACATTTTTTTATTTCACATATGTTTTAGTAATATTATTATTGCAATAATAATAATAATAATAATAATAATAATAATATTTTCCCGAAATATAGATTATCTCAATAATTCTTTTTTATTACCAGATTATCATGCCTTTTATTGTAAAACGTTTATGTTTTTAATATTTAGTTTTTTTCCCCCCTCAAAATATCTTTTCTCATTATTTCACTTTTTTTTTTCTTTTTAAATAACGCCTTGATTTTTAAGTATATATATATATATTTTTTCCCTCTTAATGTGTGTGGCCTTTGCCGTCATTCATATTAAACAAATGAGGGCACTTGGTATAAAGCTTTGAGAATTATAGCTCAGAGGTGCAGTGAGGTAGAGGCGCAGAAGCAAAAGGTGCTACAACCATCAATCTGATCTTTTATTAAAGTAACAAATTATATCATGTGACCCTGGAGGAACAAAGAATTAAGAGTTTTATTTATGTTGCGTGGACCAGATGACGCGTTAAACGGTGTTGGGAACGGTATGACGTCATGAAACATCAATCAGCGCGGTCACGTGAGTTATGCCTTTTCTCTCTCTCTCTCTCTCTCTCTCTTTTTTTTTTTTTTCCTAAAGCAGGCGTGAGGTCGAGTAGTCAGAAGCGATGCGCGTCTCGCGAACAGGAGCTCGTGATCATCTGCGCTCCTCGCGCATTTCACGCATTGTGCCGCGCGCGCCGGATCATCGCAGGACACATCTGGATGCGGCGTAATGCGCGCGCACTAGAGAAAGATACAGAGAGAGTGTGTGTGTGTGTGTGTGTGTGTGTGTGTGTGACCCGATGTAGCTCTCTGGTGCATCATGATTCGCAGAGGATCTTCTAGAATGCTGTGAAGGGGGACGTGAAGATGGCGACGGGAGCAGGACGGCAGCAGCAGCAGCAGCAGCAGCAGCATCCTCCTGCTCCTCCTCCTCCTCCTCCTCCGGGAAACCCTGCTCCTCCTGCCGCCTGTGCATCAGGACTCAGTCCGTCCTCCACATCATGCAACCTGTTTTACGAGTCAGGTCTCACCATGGAGTACACGCACGACCTGCACCTGAAGATGAGCAAGAAAATAGCCCAGCTCACCAAGGTCTGCGTTACACTGCTCACGTTCTCATCACACATCATGACCTCATCATTAGCTTCATGCAATCAACTTAATTAAACATGTGGCATTTTGTTCCTCCTTTGCATGCGGTCATGCATGCAGGCATTGCACTGCATCATGCTTTACATTCTAACATGTTGCCTTTTTGTGTATCTTAGTATCCTGTTTATCTAAACCATAAGGAGTCTTATACAGAATCTCTATACTGTTACAGCATGCTGTAATTTACAACTGTTTTTTTTTTTATTTCATTTTTTTTTACATAAATCCTAAACTGATAATGCGCTCATGAATTCACCAAAGGTTTTTTTATTTATTTTGTTTTTATTTATTTTTATTTTTTTTAGAAATGAATGTTTTGATAAGCATTAGGCTGGCAACACTAACGGCATAACGAGTCAAACAGTTTACAGTATGCTAATTAGACAGGATGAGAAGAAGCGTGGGATGAATTAAAGATGAAAAAAGGCGAATCATTGTTCACCGCTGCAAGAAAACCCTGAAGCAGCAGGACGCAGGCAGGAACTGAGTCGGAGGGGGCAAAGTTTGAATAAATACTGTTTAAAGTAAACAATAAATCAAGAGTGTTTTATTCCACAGCAATTTGTAGTTCATTTTAATTTTGTTATTGATAAATAAGAATGCCCCTGTTATCCCCCTGTTGTGCTATAACATCTAAGTCTTTTTTTTTTTTTTTCCATTCCTAGAACTAAAACTCTGTCAAAACTACTGTTATTAAAAAGCCGTCTCTCTTTCTTGCTGAACTTGCGCAGGTCATTTATGCACTCAACACTAAAAACGATGAGCACGAAGAGGCCATCCGATCCCTGAAAGATGCTCACGAAGATGAGCTCGAACACGTCCTGAGCGAGACCCGTGAGAAGATCCTGCATTACCGGAACAGGATGGGTGCCGAAGCCGAGCTCAAGCGGCGGCTCCACACTCTGGAGGAATCCCTGGAGCTGCACGACCAGCTGAAACATGAGGCGCTTGCTGAGTTCGAGCTGTACCGGCGTCGTGTGGATGAGATGCGGCTCAGCTCGGAGGAGCAGCACTCGCAGCGTGTCACCTCCATGCAGCGTGAAGCCGAGGAGCTCCGCTGCGACTTCGAGGAGAAGCTGCGGTGCTTCAGCCAGCTGGAAGCCCGAATCGAGCAGGAGAAGCAGCGGGCGATGGATGAGCTCAAATCCATCCATCATCACGAGCTGCAGGAGCTCGTGGAGAACCACCAGCAGAGCCAGAGCGCCTCGGTGTGCGTGGATCAGGAGGAGCTGATCGAGCTGGAGGAGCTTATAGAAGAGCTGAAGCAGGAAAAGGAGAATCTGGAGGAGGAGTATGAGGCGAAGCTGGACGATTCACGTGCGTTTTATGAGCGAGAGCTCGAGTCTATGAGGCGCACGCAGCAGCTCACAACCGAGAACCTGTTAGCCTGGAAGAGGAGCGAAGTGGAGCTCAGGAAGGAGTTTCAGCTGCAGGAGGCCGCGCTGCAGAGGACGCTGTGCAAACTTCGCTCTGATCTGCATCGTGCACAGGAGGAGGCGCGCGAGAGCCGGGACAAGACCAACAGGCTGCAGGCGTCTCTCAATAACGCCGAGGTCACCATTAAGGTGATGATCCGTATTCGGGTGTTACCTTTTAATACAATGAGTAATAAACTCATTATGGATTAGGAGATTGTGGTGAGGAGTGGTAACTTAAATTAGACTGTGGTAATGAAACTCTGATCATTTAGATCAGATGTAAGGTCAAGGTTTTTTTTATGACCATAATATAAGCAATGGTATATTCATGTCTGTGCTTAAAGAAGTAAAAAAATACACTGCAAAAATTATATCTTAGAAAGTGAAATATCTTGAAAATAGTTACATTTATCTGCACTTTTAAAAATAAGATTACAAAAAAAAAACAGCGAAAAAAAGTATTGTTCTATTGGCAGTTTATTTGACCAGTTATGAATTTATTACAATTTATTACAATATTTATTGACAATTTTAGTAACATTTGACTAAAAATAAGCTTAATAATTTTTTTTGTTGTTCAAAATAAGAATAATACAATATAATAATAATAATAATATTATTATTTTAATTATATAAAAATAATTCTAATTCTATAGTTTAAGTCTAAAAATATAATTATGATATTATATATATGTTATCTAGATTCAAGATTCAAGATTATGTTTACTTGCTTAGATGTCAAGCTTATACTTGCTTAGTTTTTGCAGTGTAGTCCGGCTATTTCATTCCATTAGAAGTATAAGGTTCTGTCAGCATTCTTAGCAGTATTGAGATGTTGAGCTTCAGAATTTATGCACTCTATAGAGCAAAATTGTTCTGTGCCTTTTTATTTTCCAAACAAAGAGTCCTAAAATGACTATTACTGTACCTAAAAAAAAAAAACCCTCATGTTATGTTAGTATGTTGTCAAAGAATAAGAAAGCATGAATCACTCAATTTTGACAAAATAAAAAGTCAGATAAATCCTCTAATTTAAGGAGACTATTTATTGGAGTAAAATGTACCTTTTTTATCCTAAACCTTCCACCAGTGGAAAACCTTTAATCTGGTACGTATGTTTATAGACTGTTTGTTTTTCAGTTTCTGAAACACACCATAAAAAGTGATATCTTAGCAAGACAATTAGCAAGCAATTTCATAACATAAGATTACAACAAACCAAATATAAGATAAGAAAAAGTTTAAATAATCATTATTAAATGTAATTTTTTTTGTTCAATTGTCAGATAATTTTGCTAGTTTTAAACATTTATTTCTTGAAAATGATTTGCCAATAGAACAAGAAATTTACATTTACACTGCAAAACATTACATCTTAGCAAGTGACATTTTATATTAATATTTAATATCAAAGTAATATTATATTCATTATAAGATAATATATATAAATTAGTAATTGATCATTTTGGTTCTTTCAAGAAATAAATTCCTAAAAAACTAGCAAAATTATCTGCCAATAGAACAGAACATTTCCCATTAGAAATTTTAGTAACATTTGACTAGAATTAAGAGGTTTGGTTTGTTGTAATCTTATTTTAAGAAATTATAGGCAGGTTTGGCTGGATTCAAAAACATTTCTACTATAATTGCTACTATTTAATGTTTTGCGGTGTGGATGTAAATTTCTTGTTGTATTGGAAGATAATTTTCAAGAAATAAATACTTAAAACTAGAAAAAGTGTCTGCCAGTAGAACAAGACATTTTCCACCTTCAATGTAAGTAATATGTGACTAGAAATAAACTTTTTTTAAATATATATAAATATATATATATATAATATATATATATATATACATACACACACGTGGACAAAATTGTTGGTACCCTTCGGTCAATGAAAGAAAAACTCACAATGGTCACAGAAATAACTTTAATCTGACAAAAGTAATAATAAATAAGAATTCTATGAATGTTAACCAATGAAAGTCAGACATTGCTTTTCAACCATGCTTCAACAGAATTATTTAAAAAAAAAATAAACTCATGGAACAGGCCTGGACAAAATTGATGGTACCCCTAACTTAACAGTTTGTTGGACAACCTTTTGAGGCAATGACTGCAATCAAACGATTCCTGTAACTGTCAATGAGACTTCTGCACCTCTCTGCAGGTATTTTGGCCCACTCCTCATGAGCAAGCTGCTCCAGTTGTTTCCGGTTTGAAGGGTGCCTTTTCCAGACAGCATGTTTCAGCTCCTTCCAAAGATGCTCAATAGGATTGAGGTCAGGGCTCATAGAAGGCCACTTTAGAATAGTCCAATGTTTTCCTCTTAGCCATTCTTGGGTGTTTTTAGCTGTGTGTTTTGGGTCATTGTCCTGTTGCAAGACCCATGACCTGCGACTGAGACCCAGCTTTCTGACACTGGCCAGCACATTTCTCTCTAGAATCCCTTGATAGTCTTGAGATTTCATTGTACCCTGCACAGATTCAAGACACCCTGTGCCAGATGCAGCAAAGCAGCCCCAGAACATAACCGAGCCTCTTCCATGTTTCACAGTAGGGACAGTGTTCTTTTCTTCATATGCTTCATTTTTCCGTCTGTGAACATAGAGCTGATGTGCCTTGGCAAAAAGTTCCATTTTTGTCTCATCTGTCCATAGGACATTCTCCCAGAAGCTTTGTGGCTTGTCAACATGTAGTTTGGCATATTCCAGTCTGGCTTTTTTATGATTTGTTGAATGGTGTCCTCCTTGGTCGTCTCCCATGTAGTCCACTTTGGCTCAAACAACGACGGATGGTGCAATCTGACACTGATGTTCCTTGAGCATGAAGTTCACCTTGGATCTCTTTAGAAGTCTTTCTGGGCTCTTTTGTTACCATTCGGATTATCCGTCTCTTTGATTTGTCATCAATTTTCCTCCTGCGGCCACGTCCAGGGAGGTTGGCTACAGTCCCGTGGATCTTAAATTTCTGAATAATATGTGCAACTGTAGTCACAGGAACATCTAGCTGCTTGGAAATGGTCTTATAGCCATTACCTTTAACATGCTTGTCTATCATTTTCTTTCGAATCTCCTGAGACAACTCTTTCCTTCGCTTCCTCTGGTCCATGTTGAGTGTGATACACACCATGTCACCAAACAACACAGTGACTACCTGGAGCCCTATATATAGGCCCACTGACTGATTACAAGATTGTAGACACCTGTGATGCTAATTAGTGGACACAACTTGAATTAACATGTCCCTTTGGTCACATTATTTTCAGTATTTTCTAGGGGTACCATCATTTTTGTCCAGGCCTGTTCCATGAGTTTATTTTTTGAAATAATTCCGTTGAAGCATGGTTGAAAAGCAATGTCTGACTTTCATTGGTTAACATTCATAGAATTTTTTTTAATTATTACTTTTGTCAGATTAAAGTTATTTATGTGACCATTGTGAGTTTTTCTTTCATTGACCGAAGGGTACCAACAATTTTGTCCACGTGTATATATATATATATATATATATATATATATATATATATATATATATATTTGGGTTGTTGTAATCTTATAGATAGGTTTTGGCTAGATACTGTTGATTCTATAGTATGTATTGCAGGATAATAAAAAAAAATCAACTGTAACTTACATTATTACTCTTATATTTGTATTGTTGTAATCCTATATTAAGAAATTCTACTGTATATAAATTTGACTAGAATCCAGACATTTCCACTTGTTATCACTTTTTGACAGTACATTAGAAACATCATATACATCTGTAAGAACTACATAAGCACTTCCAGGCTGTCTGTCTAATCCCGTGCTTTGTATTTGTATATTGAGTCATTAAATTTTCTGTTGTGTTTCTCTTACTGAATCCACAAAAACTTTAGTTGCTGAAACTGAAATCTCAAATATGATTGTTGGAAGAAGGTTCCAACCTGTACCAGTGAATTTATCTGATAAAAACAGACAGGTCTAACGTTTAATTTCTGAAAATAGTTCTAGTCAAGAAAGGTTTTTGAAAAACAGCACCAAATTAAAGGCATGGCATTGAAATTGTGTTTGAAATTGTGTTTTTTGTTTTTCCCCTTAAACAGGAATTACATAAGCAGCTGGAGGAGGCCATACAGGACAGGGAGATTTGGGTGATGCAGCTGAAGGATACAGAGTACGAGTTGGAGGGAAGCAGAGATCGAGTGCAACAGCAGGCCACTGAAATCCTTCACAAAGCCAGTAAATGAATTGCCTCAGGGACGCAATTACAGTCCCCCAAACCCCCCCCCCCCCACCCCCCTCACCACCCACACACACACGCACATACACCCACACACCCACACAAACACATAGACAAACACGCACACACACAATCCTCTCACCTCGTTCTGATTATTAATTGCTGTTTGCTTATCTCACTGTTATGCCTGATTTAGAGCGCAGAGACTCCTTTCACTACATTTAAATTACAATTACAGTTACAGTTACACTGCGATACATTTTTGCGTCGTGTTTAATTTCTGCCTTTAAAATCCTGTTCAGTTATCACCAGTTAGATAGGGGCACTGATCAATTTTACCTCTTTACATGAGTGACATTTATCTTTTATTCATATTTTCAATTTTGTTGGGTTTTTGTTTTGGATATCTGTCTATCTGTTAATCCGTCTGTTTGTCTGTCATCTATCTGCTGTCTGTCTGTGTTGGTCATCTACCTACTGTACCTATTTATCTACAGTATCTGTCTGTCTTTCTGTGTCACTGTATTTGATGTCTGTCTGTCTGTTTGTATCTATATATCTATCTATATTTGTTTGTCTGTCTGCCTCAGTTGGTCAGGCAGTCTGTCTGCCTGTCTGTCTGAGAGATCCATCGATCAAGCTGTCTGTCTTTCCGTCATTTACGTGTCTGTTAGAGTCAGCTAACTTTCTTTCCATCTTTTTGTCTTAATTATCTCCGTCTATCCGTCTGTCTCAATTTATCTGTGACCCGTCTATCTATTCGTCTTGCTGTCCGTCTGCCCAACTGTCTGTGATATCTGTTTCTTAGAGATGATTCCATGCGAGTGATTTTGTTCCCCATAATAATTTCTGCTTTATTTAAGCCGCTTATTATTCTCAGTTTCTTATTTGCATCTGACAGACAGTCTGTCTTTGTTCGCGGCCCCAGGTCAGATCGGGACGCTGCAGGCCACTCAGATGAGCCACGAGGCCACGATCAAGGACCTGCAGCAGGAGCAGAGCCGTCTGAGGGAGAAGATCGTCCAGCTGGAGGAGGAGAAGGACAGACTGCAGAGTCAGAGCCAGGCTTTAGACGAACAGCAGCGCCTGCAGATCCTCAACCTGGAGAAAGTAGGTCATATTGTTCTTCTCTTGTCCTAGCTCTTTTTATAGCTCTCATCTAACTATACCACTACAGAAGCACAAGTCCAGACTCAGCTTGAACATTTAATATGCCGGTAATAATAACGACATGCTTTACAGTAAATACTGCATAATTACGGACTGCAGTTTATTACAGATAATTATGGCTATTACAGAACACTTCGCTGTATTTGTGGCCACTTTCTGCTCTTTGTTCTCAGTCCCTGTGTGAGCAGAAGCAAACCTACGAGCTGGATTTGGCTCAGGCACGGGCTAAATACGAGGAGGAGGCTGCTCATGTGAAAGAAGATGAAGCCGAGGCTCTCGAGGAGGTCATGGAGCAGCACAGAGAGCAGCTCGAGAGTGCACACAGCGCCGCAGAGAGAGAGAAAAGCCAGATGATTAACGTAGGTGCTCATATAATTAGGATGATCAGGGAATAAAACGCTGAAGAAATAGTGAACGGTTTATATGAGACGATGAGAAGATGAACAGATATATGGCTGCACAGGAGAGCGCATCCGAATGTTTGTTAGCTATGGGTTGATTTTCAAAACTGGCTTCCTGGGTCCTAAAGCCTGAGCGCATCAGCTGGAGCAAAGCTGCTGCATGTGATGCCTCATTTAGACTTTCCTTTGGCTTCAGGAGTGCTAAATGATACTGCATTGCAGTTTTAAAGTGCTGTTGTTTATCTAGTTTTAGTGCTGATTCTTTTTTTTTTATATATATACACAGTATATAGAAAAGCAGCTTTGACAACAATGCACTGAACAGGTTTATATGCTCACGGAGGTCTGTCCTGTTTACAAGAAAATAAACTCCAGGAAATTGCTCCCATCGACAGTTCTTTAGTGCCCTAGACATGTTCAGATGTTATGACATGATAATCCTGTATATGTTTTTTTTTTTTACACATTCAGCATGAAAAATACTTTTTTCTTTCATTTCAGGAAATGAAAGAGCAGTATGAGATTCAGCATCTCTCGCTGGAGGAACAGAGGAGCCGTATGCAGCAGCAGCTGGACACGTTCCGTGAGGAGCTCACTGCCAAACTCAACATTGCCAACCAAGAGGTACGAAAACACACACTATTTTGCAGCTAGCATGGTGATTAAAACCACGACAACTTACACAGAGTAAATTGAGTCATAACTGAAGGTGTGAGATAACTGTACATCTTTATCAGTGTTGGGAGACGTTACTTTTTAAAGTAACTAATTACAGTGGAACCTTGGATTACGAGCATAATTTGTTTTCCAAAATGCTCGTAAACCAAATCAAATCTTCCCATAAGAAATAATGAAGACTCGAATAATCCGTTCCATAGCCCAAAAAAATAAATACAGAAAAATAATTAATACACTATATAAAGTAAAAATAAATCAAATTAACCCGTACTTTACCTTTAAAAAAAGTTCAAATAAATCCCAACAGATAAGTGTTTCCGTTTGTGCACGCAGGCGCTGTGTATTTGTGTGTGCATGTGTGTGTGTGTGTGTGTGTGTGTGTGTGTGTGTGTGTGTGTGTGTGTGTGTGGAATTAGCCCCTTCCCTCGCCTCATCTTACACAGTAAAACTCCTCCTCCCTGCCCCCACCTCGCTTTGTAAGTTTCACAACAAACACACACACAACAGAAACACTGTTTTAAAGGGGAAAAAAAGAAATCTCTCTAATGACACTCACGTGAGCGCAGACTAACGGAATCACTGCTGTAAAGTAAAAAAAAACAACAAAAAAAACAAATGAACCAGCACCTTACCTTTGAAAAGAATCGCGACAGAGCAGAGTTTCTGTGTAGAGCAGAGTGTGTGTGTCTGTGTGGAGCCGGGGAGGGGGGGGTCTAAAGGCGAGAGAGTGTGTGTCGGTGTCAAAAAACTTGGCACTCGTAAGCCAAGACATGCTCATTTTTCAAGTCAAAATTATTAAAATCTTTGCTCGTCTTGCGGAACACGTGTAAACCGAGTTACTCGCATTCCGAGGTTCCACTGTACATTACAAAATGACTGTGTTCAAAAAGTAATCTGTTACATTACTGTGTTACTTTCTGATAAAAGTAACTAGTTCGAGTACTTTTCCATTGCAGAAAATGAAAACTCCTTTGTGCTGCCTCATGCATGTTGTTTTAGTCAAGACATTTATAATTATTCTACCATCATCACTCAGTGAAGTTTGGCCCATAATCTGTTAACTACTAATACTCCTATCTCACCTATGTGGTTTCATTTATCATGATTCACCGCGCGTTTCGGCGCTGTGATTAGGTTTCCATCTTTCTGCGCGTCGGTCCTTGCATAGTCAAACCGCATAGGTGAGATAGGGGTATAACAGCAGGAATAACAAAGGAGGGGTGGATTATCGGGGGCAGGGCTTGTAGGACGACTTTCTCACACACACACACACGCACACACTAATGGATTGGGAATGACTGCTGTCTGGCTCACGGATTACATAAATTGTCTGAATAATGGATTACATTTTTGAAGAAGTAACTAAGTAGCTGAGTACTTGAATGGCGGACCTAACGCGTTAGATTACTCATTACATCAAAAAAGTAATCCGAGTACTCTAACACGTTACTTTGTAACATGTAACACCCAACACTGGTCTTTATTCATTCTTCTTCTTCTATGCTGCTTATCCTGTATACAGGGTTGTGGGGGGGGGCTGGAGCCTATCCCAGTAGACTTCGGGCACGAGATACGATACACACCAGACAGGATGCCAATCTATCCCAGATATCTGCGCTTTACTCAAGTAGTTTAATTAGAGGATGCTTTTTACTTTTACTCCATTCAAAGGTGCTGCAAATACTTTTACTTTACTATATTTCTGCATGGTGTTGCGTTACCTAACAACTGATGTAGTATTTGAGGGGAATGTCGCCGCCTGCTGACTGTTATGCGTGATTGTGTGACTTGTCTCTCCTTTGAGATACGCCTACAGTAATAACGTAACAGGTGTTTGAAGCAGAGCTGGTTGCAGCTTTTAAGTATCAAATGAATCAAAAATACAGGGCTTATATTTTTACAAAACATCGCCATACTTCTACTCAAGTACAACAAACTCTTGTCTTACTCTATTTTTTCATCATAATATATTTGAAATTTGTCTGTAAATCTATTCCTCCTTTAAGTTAAATGACTTTATCATTACAGAAAAGCATTGCCCTGCCTAAGTGGTGCACTTGTATAGGAAAGTATATAAGTAAAGACAAAGCTTTTCGTACTATCATAACTGATCATTTCTTTGACGCCAAACCTTCCAGGCAAACCTCTGGGCAACTATCAAGGTGCAGACAGTACTGCCTTGGATGTATGCCCGGTTTTAAGACCGGGTCTGCCAACCATTACACCTCTAAATGAATTGCTGTCAGTGTAAAGGTTATAGTAGGGCCCTTGAGGGTAAATCACACATGGCAAAAATACCTCGCCATGACCATCAAGAATGGTTGAACAGGCCAGAACAAAGGAATATCTGAGATCTATCAAGAAAGACTTACATGAGCCTCTTCTCAACACCTGCTGGCCGCTAGATAATGCACCACAAGTCCACTAGTCCTCCATAACACCAGATAGTCCCCCAGCCTGTGTGGGAAGCATTTGCAGTGATTATTTCTCTCCGGCAGGCAACGGCCTTGAACTGGACTCATTCTGCCCTATCCTGCCAGCTGGCAATAATTGGACTCTCTGTACTTAGACAGGAACACTTCAGTTTATGATGATAGGGGTCCAGTTGCAAGCCGATGATCCATCTCAGGAATGCCCGGAGTTCTGTCAATCCTAGTGGAATTACCAATGCAGCTGCTGTCATCAGTCCAAGCATTCTTTACAAAGTCCTGTACCATGCACAGGTTCTGGCTATACCTCAATGCCAAGCACAAAAACATCCGCCACAGTGTGGTGGAGCAAACTTATTGATATTCTGCTTTATGCAGGGGAATAGTTGAATAGGCAATAAATGCATGAAAGTAGTATCAACTTAAGTTAATGGATGTGACCCAGCCCTGTGGCTCTTGATGACCGACCCCTCATCTTTATTTGGAACAAGAATGTTTGTTAATTAGGATTGTACTCTCTTTTGCAATGTGTGCCTTAGTTCTTGAGACAGGACAGTGAAGATTGATTCATTGTCCTTCAGGCACCATCTATGAAGTATATAGATTAGGGTATCAAATGCGTACCAGAAGCCTGAGTTTAACAAGAAAATGGCATAAAACTTACAGTAGTTACTTAGCGTGCACGTAGTGGAGTGTACTGTAAATAATATCGGTGTAGATCCGGCAGGATCAAGCAACAGAGCACATGAGGGATAATAAACAATGCAGGACTATAAGACACTACACTGCCTTTAATATCAGAAGAGAGGACACACTTCACAATGTAGAATGAGGGCTCAACCTATAGGGGCACGGTATACAGGGTGGGCCATTTATATGGATACACCTTAATAAAATGGGAATGGTTGGTGATATTAACGTCCTGTTTGTGGCACATTAGTATATGTGAGGGGGCAAACTTTTCAAGATGGGTGGTGACCATGGTGGCCATTTGGAAGTCGGTCATCTTGGATCCAACTTTTGTTTTTTCAATAGGAAGAGGGTCATGTGACACATCAAACTTATCGGGAATTTCACAAGAAAAACAATGGTCTGCTTGGTTTTAACGTAACTTTATTATTTCATGAGTTATTTACAAGTTTCTGACCACTTATAAAATGTGTATAATGTGCTGCCCATTGTGATGGATTGTCAATGCAACCCTCTTCTCCCACTCTTCACACACTGATAGCAACACCACAGGAGAAATGCCAGCATAGGCTTCCAGTATCCGTAGTTTCAGGTGCTGCACATCTCGTATCTTCATACCATAGACAATTGCCTTCAGATGACCCCAAAGATAAAAGTCTAAGGGGGTCAGATCGGGAGACCTTGGGGGCCATTCAACTGGCCCACGACGACCAATCCACTTTTCAGGAAACTAGGAATGCTCGGACCTGACACCCATAATGTGGTGGTGCACCATCTTGCTGGAAAAACTCAGGGAACGTGCCAGCTTCAGTGCATAAAGAGGGAAACACATCATCATGTAGCAATTTCAAATATCCAGTGGCCTTGAGGAGAGAATGGAGGAAGAATGGCCCCACTATCTTTGTACCCCATATACCACACCATACCATCACTTTTTTTGTTCCAACAGTCTTGGAGGGATCTATCCAATGTGGGTTAGTGTCAGACCAATAGCGGTGGTTTTGTTTGTTAACTTCACCATTCACATAAAAGTTTGCCTCATCACTGAACAAAATCTTCTGCGTGAACTGAGGGTCCTGTTCCAATTCTTGTTTTGCCCATTCTGCAAATTGTGTGCGCCGATCTGGGTCATCCTCGTTGAGATGCTGCAGTAGCTGGAGTTTGTAAGGGTGCCATTTGTGAGTAGCTAATATCCGCCGAAGGGATGTTCGACTAATGCCACTCTCCAGTGACATGCGGCGAGTGCTACGCTGTGGGCTCTTGCTGAATGAAGCTAGCACAGCCACTGATGTTTGTTCATTAGTGACAGTTTTCATGCGTCCACATTTTGGCAAATCCAACACTGAACCAATTTCACGAAACTTAGCAAGCAGTTTGCTAACTGTAGCATGGGAGATGGGTGGTCTAGTAGGGTGTCTTGCATTGAAATCTACTGCAATGACCCGGTTACTGCGTTCACCAGATATCAACACAATTTCGATCCACTCATCACTTGTTAACCTCTTCGACATGTCAATGGTTGTGAACAAAGAGAAACTTGTAAATAACTCATGAAAGAATAAAGTTATGTTAAAACCAAGCACACCATTGTTTTTCTTGTGAAATTCCCAATAAGTTTGATGTCTCACACGACCCTCTTCCTATTGAAAAAACAAAAGTTGGATCCAAGATGGCCGACTTCCAAATGGGCACCATGGTCACCACCCATCTTGAAAAGTTTCCCCCCTCACATATACTAATGTGCCACAAAAAGGACGTTAATATCACCAACTATTCCCATTAAGGTGTATCCATATAAATGGCCCACCCTGTATACTAATCGTTCAACAAATGCCAATATCTATAAACTCCTGGAGATCCTGGGAGTTTCTGGAATTATATAAGGTGGTAGGTAAATAAGTTCTTGTAATGATTAAATGATGTTGCTTGCCTTTTTTTTTAGGTATCTCATCTGAAGGAACTGGTGAGGGAGGGTGAAGCAAACCTGGATTCTGCTGAAAACCACATCTCCCGTCTGAAAGAGAACCAGGAGAAGCTGCTCATTGAGCTGGATGCGGCCAGAGCCAGAGTCAGAGAGACCAGTCATGTTCTCACTGATCTACAGGTAGGTACCATTAAAAAAAAAAAAAATTCTTTGAATGTAAATGATAGTCTGGTGTTCCACTGAAACACTTAGGTCTGGAGCACCAGGTTGCCATTAGAATTCACATAATGAGAAAGTATTAGTAAGTGTTTGGATATTTAAAACAAAAACTCAAACTTTGAACATCCTGTGGAGAACCATTAAACATGGCATGACTCTGCTTAAGGGAGGTCACCCACTACAAATCAGTGATTGGGGAAAGAGGTCATTAGTGAGGGAAGCAGGCTCTCTGTAGGAGCTATAGAGATCTACAACTCAGAGAGAAACTGATATGAGACTAGCTATAACCTGGACAATCCACAAACCTGGGCTTGAGACGGAATTCCAAGAATGCCCATCACCCTAAAAACACCATCCATCCTTTATTTTATTCTCCGTGTCCCAATTCCCATCATTCGTGTTAGGGCACTCCCACACGTGATTTCTCCAATGTATGTCCATAAAGCCATGGACTGCATCTTTTCAAACTGTCGATGGCAAGTATGCCATCATTCCTACCTCGAGAGACCGTCGCCAATCTGTTCTCTCAACACCCAGTAATTGAACCTGAGATCTTCTAACGATAGAGTTATAATGAAGTACTTTACTGTTGCACCACTTGGGAGCCCAACACCAGCCATCCTTACACTGAAGCATGGAGATGGCAGTATGGTGTCAAAGGCTGTCTGGGAAACTGGTCAGGATAATGACTTAGAGTTGGACTGGAGTGGTTCGAAACCAATTAATTGTGTATGGGGATGTTCCAGATAGTTGACCAATTTTGGCAACAGGATGGGACAGTAATATTAGGATTCAGGATAAAGTGAACAGTGGCATGCCTTAGTATAGCTGTAATTATAGCCAAAGTTTCAATTTAGTATGATGTCATTTTAAAGGTAAGTCTTACAAAAGTGCTAATATCTGTCTGGTTTAGTTTTTATACCTAATAAAACACCTATTCGTAAAAAAAATAAAATCCTTGTTTTTCAGCGTTGACCTTCCACCCAGTCCCAGGATATTGTTAATAAATCTGCCTGCAGCTACACCATCTGCTCATCTTTTAACCCCTGCTTTGACTGTTGATTAGAATTCCCTACATTCCCAGATTCTGTCTAATGAATGTGTGTCGAGTACACATTTGTGTCACCTTTATACTGCTCACACGTAGCGTAACGTTTAAAGATCGACATTTACAGTGATTAACCCCTTTTTATCCAAAATGACAGTCCTGGTCGATCGACAATCCAAGCTGAATTCAGTCCAACAGAGCTGTTAAAAGAGCTGACCGATGCAGCCGCTAGACAAATCTGTTTTCAGCAACAAGACAAAAACAAGAGCAAGCTAATGTATTTGTAGAGCATACCGTACAGTATGACTCAGGAGCACTGCATACATTAATCGCACAGCAGTCGGGTAAACTGTAAATCATTTATTTTTACATGAAGCAAAACATTACATGCATACATATTGCCTCATTTGTGGAGGGGGAGAAAAAAATATGTGAGGCAATACGTATTTCCCTTCATTCAGTTCAGAGCACAGCTGGGAATCACAGCACTGCGTGGTAAATAATGCAGTGTTTCAAAAGGCAAAGGGAAATTAAGCCCTATTCAGACGCGAACGTGGAGCAGGATGCTAATTTTCCTGCGTAGGTCCAGGCTTAGCATGCGGAAAACAAATGTTTCTAATGATTCCTGTGTGCAATCAAATGTAATCACCCTGTCTTTAGCGATAATGATCTATTATACACATGCACGGCTGTTGTTTCTCACAGGAAGAGATCGAAAGCCAGAAGCAGCAGCACGATGCCAGGATCGTTGCCATCAAAGCTGAGGAAAAGCAGAAAATGGATAAAATCACCAAGGAGCTCGATCACAAATGGACGGACGCTCTGAGGTCTGATGTTTCACAATGCCTTTTTATGAAGTGCGCAATTTACCCCGTTGCTGCCTTACAGAATCGTTGGTCCTGGTTGAGTCCCTTGAATTGTTGTCTAAGTACTGTAGAGTTTCCTGTTTTCCCAGCGGGTTTCCTCTCTGTTGTTTGGTTTCTCCCTACCCCCGGAAAAAAAAAGAGAAAAGATTGACCATAATTTGACTGCCTATGCTAAATTGCTTAGATACTGTATAATCGAAATCTACCTTGTTCTGATCTGTATCATTTCTTCAGCGCTACTAGCCAAAATTAAAGTCATTATTTTTTTTATTATTATTATTTATTTATTTATTTTTGCCAGCCAGTCCTTGTAAAGCTTGATTGTTCCCTATAAAGATTTCTTTTTCCCCCTCGTATACTCTAAAGAATAAGGTTATAAGCTTAGGCTCGGGGTTTGTGTCGTTTATCTACAGCAGGTCCCCACAATGACAGTGATACACGAAAGTGTGTATATGTGTGTGCAGAGCTGAGCTGAAGACGCTGAGAGAGGAGCTGACGGATGAATACGAAGCCGATAAGCAGGCGGCTTTCAGCCAGTTATCTCAGCAGAAAGATGTGGAGATCATGGCGGCCAGAGAGAGCTGGCAGAGGAGGGTGGAGGATCTCCTAGAACAGGTAGCGCCGTCACGATTCGCACCTTAAAGAAAAGTGTCTCGTTCGTCTTAATTTGTCTCAGTTTGCTTCAATTTGTCACTGCCACTACCTGATTCGAAGTCTACGTGATGGAGCGGTATTAAAAACGCATCTGCATTGAAGAGTCGCAGCTTGCTATAAATAATTGAGATTAATGATGCAAAGCTGACATTACACTATGTATAATCCAGTCGCCCAAGTGTCGTATATGCCAGTTTCTGTACACAAATAATAGTGTAACCATGAGCAGTTATAAAGAATCTTACAGATATAACACGAGTGTTACAAAAAAAAACACAAAAAAAAACAAGAAAGAAATGAAGAAAAACACCAAGACACAGAACAGACATTATTATTTTTTCATATCAGCATTGTCCCACCATGTTGTAATCATTTATAACTGATTACATTTCCATGCTTCACAACACATAAAAATCGATAAAATAAATCATGACTTGGTTGGCTGCAGGCTTTCTTTCCGAACAAGCAAGAGTCGTACCTGAGTCCACTGGTTTAATTAATTCATCTTGGTCTCCATTCAACTATTAAGTGTGCGTCATATTTGCTTGCAGTGAAAGCTTACAGTCTTACCGACCCTTTACTGATGAGATTGAAGACCTGTGCTCTAATACCGTCTGTGGGGCCAAGGGAGCAAAATTGGCTATGCTTTCTGGTTAGGAGTGATGGCATTACTCTCTCTCTCTCTCTCTCTCTCTCTCTCTATCCTCAGTAAGTCACAGAAACACTACCCACTACTAACTTTTGGTTGTGATGTATTAAAAAACTCCCTATGTTTTTCTATATAAACTTCTGCTTCAATAATGCACTTAGTGCTTGGACACCATCAACGTAGAAAGGTTTCTCCGGGATCGGACTGCCTGCTTTATTGGTCCAAATATGTGGGAATGGCTTGGAGCGAGGTCAGGACTGTACGGGGATGTGGCATTAACTCCCAGCCAAGTTCCTGTAATGTGCAAGTGGTGTCGGTTAATGATTTGTGCGTACAGTTCACACAGACAGATGCGTCTGTGACAAGTTATCCGTCGATATTCAAGGCTCAGGCGTTCCACTCGCTGGACGTTCACGGGAACAATGCAGTGGGCTCAGAGCCATTTCAGCCAGGATCATCATTCACAGACGTACAGCCTTCTTTAAAACATTTGCACGATTCTAATGTATTACTGCCTCTGAGTGTCTTATCAATAAATGCAATGGTAATCACCATTCACCACGGTCCATAGTTGGACTATAGAGGCTCCTAGAGGAATGGATGGATGGATGGAAGAGTCTCATCACCGTATTGTGCTTGTAGTGTCCTGTAAATGTCAAACGCTTTAACTCCTTCATTCACCACAAATTTCATCACAAGTCCCGGTTTGACTTGAATGCCCCTCATGTTTATACATCCCCTCATAACCTTGTTGGTTCTATTATTCCCTATTATTATTATTATTATTATTATTATTATTACTATCCCTATTATATGAATCTATTATTCACGCTTTACGTTGGTGTTTTTGTGTACATTATTTTGCTAATTAATATTCCCAAATTGATGATTAATAATGATAACTCTAACATTTTGACAACCAACGTTTTCATAATTCTCTCAACATTCTTTGAGCATATCATGTATTTACTGTATGAGCTGATGTTGTTCTGATCTATTGTACCGTGAGCATGAGGTCATCCATTAGCAAGCTAAGTAACTAAGTATTTTAGCTACTTAGCTACTGTATAGGACTAGCTGCTCTTTTTTTGTGTCGTTTTCAACTTAAACAAATGTGTGCATGTCATCTCTGATTACGTGTGTGAACCCGGTCCGGTCTGCAGTGTGTGTGTTTGGTCCTCTGTAATTTCTCAGTACCACATTTCAAACAGACGCCTGTATTAAGTGCCCGCTGGCAGACAACATGCTGTAATTCAACCCTCCCTTAGACATTAATCCTAAATGAAGTTCTATTTGCAGCTCAGATGTTGTCAGGGATTAGTTGGTATTTTGTCATGACATGCCAGCAGCCCAGAGACCCAGCGTGGGGTAAAATAAGTACAATTTAAGGCAAATGTTTCACCGGGCGAACTGGATGGATTTCTAAGCTGTGTGTTCTTCCTTTGCCCGGTGCGTTCATCTCGCAAAGTAACACGAAGAAATATGACAGCTTGTCCACTGTGCTATCTCACGCCGTCTCTAAGAAGAGAAAAGCTGCAGGTTCAAACGTCTGTCAGTACTGCAGCTCTTCTGTCATTTTTGAGATTGCGTTCATTTGTGTTGATTTTTTTCTTCTTCTTTTTTTTCGAATTCTACTAAAAGTTCAATTATTTGCTGTTTTTTTTTTCAAGTAATAGAAAATCATTTTTCCTCACTCATTCCTTAATTCTTTTGCCACTAATTGCATCCGTGAATCTCGTGAATTGCATTCTTTTCACATTAGCAAATTTGAGAAAAGTGACTAGCACATGATTTGTGCGTGATAATATGGAACACAAAATTCCTTTAAAAAGCCAGTTAAGTAAAGAATAAGACATTAAGGAAAAACTCCACAAAGGAGTGGTGTACTTTTTATCCGTTTATAGCTACCGGTTTGTCAGTAAAACAAGTTATAGTTAGTTATCGTCAGAGGTAAAAAGGTACCCAAGTAAATTTACTTAGGTAAATATTTCCGATATCTGTATTTTATTAAGTAGTTTTATTAGAAAACACTTTTTACTTTGACTTCTTTACATTGTACCGGAAAAACCTGTACTTTTACTTCACTACTGCGTTCAGTCCTCACAGTGACGTGTAGAATTTGAAGAGGGAATTTCACGACTGCTGTTACCTGTCGTTGTTTTTTTTTTACCTTTGTGACACGTTTAAGATGTTTGAAGTTCACAGTCGAGTGTTTTAGATCCCAGTTTTAGATTCCCAATTATTTAGACCATCATTACAGCATTGTTGTAATAAGCTACAACAAAATACCTCTGCTAAAAACTGTTTTAAAAAACTAATAAATATTGTATAGTAATTAATATTAAACAATTGTGAATAAACTTCAAATTCAACCAAGAATGTTGCTAAGTAATTACCATTACATACTCATTACAATTACATACAGTAACCATTACAATGCAGCGCCAATTCTGAGCTAGCTGCTTGCTTGCTAAAATGATCTTAGGCTACGTAGCGCTACATACTGTAGGCTTAGCTGAAACTTTAAAACCTTAATTATTTTTGCATTTAATTACCTCAGTGACTTACCCCAGGGCTCATTTCTCTTTCCTCTTTTTTTTTCTTTTTTTTAATTAATTTTTTTAATCTTTTGTCACCCGTGACTGGCACACACCCAAACGCGCTTCTCATTCATGAGGAGAAACCAAACAAACCAGCTCATTTAGCACTGTGGCTACCCTGCTGACAGGAATGCGAGAGAGCGGAGACACTAGATATGAACGGCTGGTGGCACATCATAACTTAAGGCCTTGGATTCTCTGCACCCGGATAAGAGGCAGCGAGAGCTCCAGGTCTGAAGAGATCAGCGGGAGAGATGGTGGACGAGAATGCCACGGTGTGTTTGTTTGCTCTCTCAGGCTTTTGCTGAGGATCAGCAGCGAATGAATTGCGTCCGCTGCCCTGGCACTGCCGCCTTCAGTTATGGCCAGCTCTTGAGATTCAACTTTTGTTAAAATTTCAGCCGCTGCCTCGATTTCTCCATCTGACCATGCCCTACCAAATCGTGATTGGCTCCTTCGGTCTTCAAAACGAACTTGCTGCCGGCAAACCTACGATTGCTGCCTCCACTTCCATGCCTAATGCTGAACTGTAGCTGGTTTCTATGCCTCTACTCCGGCCTGGCACCTCCGCTACTGGACTGCAACAGTCATGTCACCTTCTTCGCTCTTAAATTCCAGATTTTCCACCACCACCACCAAACTGTGGCCCCTTTGGCTGTCAACGCCTGATCAATCTGCTATTCCTACTACTCCCCTTTAATGGCCATAGCTGCAGCCTGCCGAACGCCAGAACTCACATGTCCTCATGCCATCATTCCAGTAGGACACTGCTCCTGACCCACATTCACACACACGTTCTTCACCTCAGTCCTATACCCCTTTTTCCTAATTCCTCTTACTCTTTCTTATCTCGATTTCTGCTAGTAAGACCGAGTCTCCTCTAGCGGTGTTCCTGGTGTAGCGATGTACTGTATATTACCCATCAATTGGTTCCTGCACGATGAGATTTGACAGTCTTGACCTTCAGGGGCATCTTAAAATTCAGGTCCCCATGCAACAGTTCTATAGCTACCAATCTGTGACAAGCATATTGTTCTATGATAGATCTAGATAGATATGAAGATTTCTTGACAACAAACAAGCGTTGCAGGGTTTGTTATTTTTATAGGAATGCGTACACAGATATGTGCATTTTTTTTCCTCATCCCAGTAATACTATTCTGTTTAACCCGGCCATATGATTGTAAAAGGTTCTCTTGTGGTTTTGGTCTCAGACTCTCTCTCTCTCTCTCACAGCACACTCACTGAGCAAGCAGCAGATTAACATATTCACAGTAAATCCATAATTTTTTTATTTGATGATGACTCGCTGGCTCCATAGGCGTGATTTGATTTCCTGAAACTGAGCCACAGAAGATAAATCCGCACAAAAATATGTTTATTTTATATCTGGCCTTGTTTTTTTTTTTTTTTTTTTTTTTCTCTCCTCCTAAAGATATTGCATCTCGGTTCCTGCAGGATGCAATTTAGTCCTGCATTAGTAACAAGATGCGTTCTAGGGCCGTAATCCCGCTTTTCTCTCCGAGGATCTCTGTTTATCAGGTGGCCCTGCAGATATTACATAAATGCCTACAGCTATTTTAAGGCGGGAAAGCGCATCTGTAGGTTTTAGAAAAAAAAGAAATAAATGAATTGAATATACTGTTTGAAGATGTCCGAGATCATAAAGGTGCGCACTGTTTAGTTTTGAATTATGTCTTACATAAGGATTCGTGACTTCTCGTGGATTGATTTCGAAAAAGACCGAAACGAAGCTTTGACCGGTTGGTCACGTCTGGAGTTACTGTATGAGTCATGGTGAAAACTTTGTTGCATAAAACCAGTAGGAGTTTCGTCTCTATAAATGCCGTCTAATGGGAAAAAATGTTCGCGGTACCTTGCCGAAAAATACAAATTAAATGAGCGCTCTTTCAGTGTCCCAGGGTTATTTCTTTAAATTATACAGCAGGTTTAAAGATACGGCCAGTGCATCCCAAGAGTCAGGCACAGACACGGTTTAAGAGCAAGTGTACGGTTTTACTGGCTGAAACAGACAAATGCAAAAGGGCAAACCAAAATCGATAGACAGGCAGAATATGAGGCACTCAGCAGACAGACGCTGTATAACGAGGCTAGAAAGAAAATCAATCACCAACACAATGGAATAATACCTCAAAAGCTTGTGCACAAGGTCGGTAGTGTTATAAAAGTGACAAGACTTCACAAGAACTAAATGCTGAATCAAGAAACCAGATCAAATATAAAATAGATTGTGCTTTGTACTGATACATCAGAGGTCCATCAGTACAATGAGCTAGCGGGTTATGAAATTGGCCACATGACCAGGTCACATGATGCTTAAAATTCGTTTTTTAAAGAAATCATAACAGAAGTGTAACTAATTACATTTCTTCATAATGTACTATTATGAATAAGAGTTTTTTTTAGAATTTAGGATTTTGCCTAAACTATCATGCTGATTGGTTCTGTTGTGACACCTATAGCCACGCCCACCTTAAGGGGAAAAAGAAGAAAAATCAGTATAAAAAGGATAGCAATGAAAGAGCGAGTTCTGACCAACCTTTCATTTATCAATCTTCATTCCTCATGACTCCGCCCCCTTTTTTTTTACACTTACTCTTATTTTGGCTTTGATTCTTTATGACTGTTGTTGTTACAGAGCGTTTGTTTTTGTTCATGTATTACTTACAGTGTTTGTATATTTGTGTGTGTGTGTGTGTGTGTGTGCGTGTGTGTGTGTGTGTGCGTGTGTGTGTGTGTGTGTGTGTGTGTGTGTGTGCGTGTGTGTGTGTGTGTGTGTGTGTGTGTGTGTGTGATAGATCTCCTTACTGAAGCAAAGTCTGGAGCTTCAGCTCTCGCAGTCGAACAGCGCTCTGCAGCAGCTGCAGTCTCAGTTCACTCAGGAGCGACAGCACTTGGCGCAGGAGCTGCACGAGTTAGCGCTGGAGCACCAACGGCGAGAGCACCACCTGCAGGACGCCCACTGCTGCACCATGCAGGACCTGGAGGAGGCACGCCAGCTCGAGCTTAGGGTCAGCGCGCACAGGACGTTAACAAACACAACGAAACGCAAACTCGCAGAATGCAGTTATGGAGGAGACCCAGCTGAGGTGTTCAGCACAATGTGGTGGTGGTGGTGGAGGTATTAGGGTGTAGGTTAAAGATTTGGAGGCTGGTTTGTTGAAATATAGCGTAGAGATGAGACTGAGCTGGGCACATTAAAGCGCCGCTGCATCATTCTGTTTAGGTAAAGTTCAAGCAAAGGCTAAACATACAGCATGCTTATTTATTAAGATTACTTAGAGATAAAAAAAAAGATCCTTCAAGTTTACAGATCATGTTGTGAGCCGCCATGTAGGTTTGATGTCTAAGGGTTAAGACTCTTCCCTCATTCCCAAGTAGAACAGACTTTTTCTTTCTTTCTTTTTTTTTTTTTTTTTTAGTGTTTTTGTAATTCTTTCGTTGGAAGTCAAAAATTTGACTCAGTTATGCTTTGACTTTCATCCTGTTTTGCTGTAACAGCTGTTGCACAGTTGGTGTCATGGTTCCCGTAGTGCTGTGTAAATCCAGAACAGGAACTGGAGGAAACTACAAAAAAAAAAAAAACACACACACACAATAGCTTCATTTTCACGAGCTTGACAGAAAGTTTTCTTAATCTCTTAGATGTAGCTTGAAGCTCTGAAGCGCTGAAGCTCATAGATGTTGAAGGTGAGAGTGCAGCACCCCAGCGGCCCTGTAGCTTCCCTATAGACGATGTAAGATAAAGAGACTTTATTGTCATTGTAGTGACACAATGAAATTTGTGTGGTCACTCGAGGCCAGAAAGAAAATGTAAGAATAAACAAAAGAGAATCACGTTGAAATTGAAATATACAGTATATAATAATATAATAATGGAATATACCGTACTGTATGTGCCTTGCCTATGGGATTTGGATCTTGGTGCAAACATGTATTGTCAGAAAGAAGGAAGTATTGCACAAATAACCATAATAATAATAATAATAATAATAATAATAATACAGTCCTGAATGTTTGGTGCATTAGCAGCAACAGGGGGAAAAGTGGAAGGGGGGGGGGGGATTTTTTGTCACATGCACAGTGAAATAAATTTTTTTTTTCTTGCATATCCCAGTTTGGAAGCTGAGGTCAGGGTGCAGGATCAGCCAGGACACAGCCATGACTGATAGGGTTTGGGGCCTTGCTCAAGGGCTCAACAGTGGCACCTTTGCAGTGCTGGGGCTTAAACCCACGACCTTAACCTTTTGACCCAATGCTGCCTAAAACATTTCAGCTCTGTCAAAAGTGGGATTCAGAGCCACGCCTCCGGCAGAGATCGCGACCCGCGTGCAGCACCTTAGACCGCGCGGCCACCCTGACTGCTATACTCACACAGTACATGGCCTGATGATATTATGGGCGTAGTGTAGGGACAACCTAAATGTTATCCAAAGAAATAGTTCAACCGAGAGACTGTTCTCTGCTCATTAATCTGAAGAAGGCGATGTTTCTCAAGTTATTCGCTGACTCGACAACTGTCGAATGTAACGTTTCAAAAGCTAGCTTGTACTGAATGAGAGGAATGTCGAGATGGAATGAAAAGTTGTTTTTGGCTTGCAGCCCCCACACACACACACACCTCTTCCCAAAAAAATAGTCCCAATGTCCCTGTTGAAGCTTTAGGAAGGTACAGTAGGTGAGATTCCTGCAGCATTCTCTAGAGTCGAAGTGACATTTATTCAAGTGAAAGTGCTTTTTTTTTTTTATTAAGCTGGCAATCGAGAGACATTTCTGTAAGCTGCTTTTGGCTTTACTAACAAATAAATAAATAAATAAATACATACATACATACATACATACATACATAAATTCATAGAGCGGGCCGGTTGCTTTCGCCAGGTCCGGCTCGTGTGTGTGTGTGTGTGTGTGTGCTGACGCAGGCTTCGGGTGGCCTGCTTTTTCGGACTTTCGTGGGTGGACTGTAGGACGCGCTGGGTTAAAATAGAGCCGCTCAAAGCAGGAGCTCGGCACTTTAACGCTCGAGAAAAAAAAACTGCTTTGTCACGATTTGTTACATAACGATAAGCGCGTGTTTTTGCAACGAGGCAGCTCGCAGGTTTATACTGTACGGACGCTCTTATACCTTATAGTTCCTACGGGAACGGACACTTCAAACAGACCATAATTAAAAAGATAAATAAAGGATTATTTGAATAGTTTTTTTTTTTTGAGGTGAGGTTTATTTCATTCTATATCAGCAGTCTTCGGAACATTGCTTGATTTCTGCCGTTGATTGTTTCCCTATTAGAGCACTTGGGATGTGCTCTATTGATTTATTTCTTACAAAATATATATATATTTTTTAAATAATTAGACATTGTTTGAACTTCATTAGACTTTAAGCAGTAGTTTCCGTGACTTAATGCTGACGGTGTAACACTTATGGTTGTGCTTGGCGTGTGTGTGTGTGTGTGTGGGTATAGGAGCTGGAGGACCGGCTGAAGCAGGAGCAACGCGAGGAAGTGCACGCTCTAAGAGAAGCTCAGAGACAGACGCTGGAGATTTTGCAGCAACAGTCTGATCAGGAGCTGCAGACTCTCCGCTTCGAGCTCGAAGACGAGGGAAAGGCCATGCTGGGTGTGATATAACACACACACACACACACACACACTAGGTCAGCATTCAGTAGGGAGCAGATTTCAGATTCCTACTGACGTCATGCTGCGTGCTGGAGCTGTACCGAAAGAGGTGAAGCTTTGAGTCACCAATGCGAGGCGAGTTCGTGATGTGGAATTTCATATTGTGAAACCCCTTCACTAAATCTTGCACAAAATGCAATAATTAAATAAATAAAACAGGAAAAGATATGTACACTCGTTTAGCTCGTTTCGAATCGCGAAAATGTCAAATGTCCTT
This sequence comes from Clarias fuscus, assembly GCA_030347435.1. Lineage (NCBI taxonomy): Eukaryota > Metazoa > Chordata > Actinopteri > Siluriformes > Clariidae > Clarias > Clarias fuscus. Next base: position 2,783,564 of record CM059216.1, on the reverse strand, counting down.
CACAATTTCAGTTCTTAAGATTAAACGTCGCAAGATTTAACTTCGTTCGTATGGCAAGGTGCCGCTGTAATGAATCAGATTAATGAATGTAAAACTAGTAAAGTAACACACAATGGGGGTGTGGCATCCCGTTAGGCTCCATGACTGACCGGTCCAGTGCGGTGTGTGCTGTGTGTGATGTCGGAGTAAAGAAATATCACAAAAGATTCAAGGAAAAATTTAATTCAACTACAGAAAAATGACAAATGACAAAATATTATAGTATTTAAAAAAAAAAAAATAAGGGTTAAAATACAATTTTGCTTTTGGAACCTCTGCATGGTGAAGTCACCGGACCGAATGGGTGAAAAATGTATAAATCTAAATCCCTGCAATTGTGTGTGTGCGTGTGTGTGTGTGTGTGTGTGTGGGTGGGTGGGTGTGTGCGTGTGTGTTCTGTAGCCTCTCTACGATCCGAGCTGAATCACCTCCATGCCACGGCTATTGAGCACCTGAGACAGAAAAACCTGCAAGAAAAAACTGTATCTAAAAGAGAGCTGGACAAAACAGTGGAGTGCTGCAAACACCATGTAAGCAACACACACACACACACACACACACACACACACACACACACACTCATCTCCATACCTACTCATTCAATTTACACACCTTTACCTGTGCTATATACTGCAGAGCTCGTGCTAGAAACAAAAAAAAAACTATACAAATATGCTGCATTACACTATTACAGTGCTGCTGAATTCTCCATTCTGATTGGTCAGAAGGTATTATATATTGATATTTAGATTTGTTGTTGTTTATGTTTCCTCTAAGACCAGTTCTAACAAGTAATGTACACGAGAACACGATCGAACCTGTTTAACAGACGGCCCACACCGTTAAATGTAAATATAAATAGATTTTTGTTATTGTTGTTGTTGTTGTTGTTGTTATAAATAAAATATTAGTGGATAGTTATACTGTAAAATTGTTAGTGGATAATATTCAATTCAAATTAATTCAGTTTTATTTGTATTTTACCTCTGATTGTGAAGTGCTGACACTGGAGGCTCCTTCTGAAAACACTGAATCAGAAAGCGTGCATCTTTTTAAAAATAAATAAATAAATACATTTACGTGCATGTACTGTAGCATAAACATCGGCACAACATTTCAAGAAAATGACTGAACTCCTGAACTCTCTCCCATTAGCATGTACAGTTTGCACAAAACACAAAGCGAGGAAACCTAATCAGGTGTACAGTAGGTTCTCAGTTTCAGACCTGATGTTTATAGGATTACAGTAAATGATATAACACGATGATGTCGCGCGGTCCACACAGAGCCAGTAAAGACATCCAACATGACTGTTCTAGTTTTTTTCAGACACACACCGATATCCGAATAGAGGATTAAAAAAAAAAACCACGGAAACACAAAGCTACGATGAATGTTTCTAGGCAGATTTATTAAAAAAGGCGAGGAAGCGACACGTCTGTGCGTCTCCCAGAGCTGAGCGTGGAAATAAACGAGGCTGTCGCGAGCAGGTAGCAGCCGCAGGAGCCGGGACTCGCTGGTGACAGTGATGGATTCGCCTCGGAAGAGCCCCACTTTACTGGAGAGTAAACGATGAAAATGAAGAATAGGAGAAGTTCGGATTAATCTTACAGTCTTACTTTTTCTCTCTTATTCTTTTTTGGTGCAGCTACAGTAAAATATCAATAATACAGCATACAGTAGTGCTCACATGAGGTACAGCACAGTACCGCTTTAATATTAAGCAGCTTTAGTCGAATCAGTGATGTGTCCTGCACTGCGCTGTTTTTTTTTTTTTTGTTTTTTTTTACCATCTTAAGGGGTGTTCAAGTCAAACCGGGACTTGTGATGACATTTCTGGTGAGCGGAGGTGTAAAAGTGTTCAGTCATTTCCTGTACAGAAGACGTCACGATGAAGAGACGCTTAGCCGCGGTAAAACATCTGGATGGTTCAGGGTCACAGTGGGCCTGGAGCCTATCCCGGGAAACTTAGGGCACAAGGCATGGTACACCCTGGACGGGGTGCCAATCCATCGCAGGGCACAGACACACACACATACACATCACACACTATGGCCAATTTCGGAATGTCAATTAACCTAACGTACATGTCTTTGGACTGTGGGAGGAAACCGGAGTACACGGAAGGAACCCACCAAGCACGGGGAGAACATGCAAACTCCATGCACATTGAGACGGGAATTGAACCCGGACCCTAAAGGTGCAAGGCAACAGTGCTAACAACTACACCACCGTGCCACCTGCCGCCAATCTGTAGTCATTTAAACACAATGTTTAAACATTTAAACCTGATATTTTGTTTGCTTTTATTTCTCTCTTTTTTTCTTTTCTTTTTTTTTTTGGACGTGCTTTTTCAGGAGCAGGATCTGCTGCTTCAGTTCTCAGACCTGCAGACGGAGGCGAACTGCAGGAAGAACCGTGTCACCGATTTGGACCATGAGATTCACACTCTGAACGAAACCATCGACACGCTGACCAAAGAGCTGGAGCTGAAGGGCAAAGAGGTTCTGCGTGCCCGCAGCGAAGCCAATCTGCAGATCAGGTCTGTTTACTGAGCGTTAATCCGACACGCACGCTCGGGTACGAATGGCACCAGGGGCCTGTAGCGTCAATAGCTGTGTAAATATCTGCGTAGCTCTTCCGCTGAAAGCATACTGTATTTCAGAAGAGTATCATTAGGATTCTATCCAGTTTTAGAAAGACAGATTCTTGTGATCAAACCAATAAGAAAGCAGATGAAAGGTTGAAGTGAGGGCTAAAAAAAGGTCTTGTGCAGCAGCTGCGCAAATGTTCCACGTTCCAGCAGTGACATTGTACACTGCAACAAAAGCCAGCGGGCTCGCTGTGGGACTTTAACGCTCACGACAGCCATTTGTTTAAAACATTCTTCCCAGCAGTCATTATTAAAGGGTAGGTGTAGTTGAAAAGTTCACTCGCACTACATAACTAATCTAAGCAAAGGCTGCGATTAGATCGTGATTCGTTCCCCTCGCAACTAATGAATATGAGCCGAGTGGAAGAGTGATGCACATGCAGGGACGACCAGGGTGTAAAATCTATTTCTCATAATCGCACAGCACAGATGGACAGGATCAAGCTAGGAATATATAAGTACAGTACAAGACAAGTAGAACATTTTAGAAAATGAGGAATTTGTTGCAGGATCACCATTCACGCACGTGTACTGTACAGCCTTCTTTAAAACGTTCGCACTGTTCAAATGTTTTACTGCGTCCAAGAGTCTCATTAAATTTTATCACAAGTCCCGGTTTGGCTTGAACAGCTTCGTACAGTCCTTAACGCTTCGTGTAATAATGTGCATCAGTAGACAAGCTAACCAGAGCGTGACACAGAACAGGTGAACACAGGTGAGCGCTCTGGTTAGGAAAAAAAAAAAAAGTTAAAGCGCTTTACAAAAAAAAGAAAAAAAAAAACGCTCAGTTCAGACTCCTCTGATACACACTGTATAGTATGAGTCTCCTTTAATGCTTTAAAGTCAATCCTTTTGTATTTCAAGTTTTCTGCTTACAGGGGATTATTTTTTTTTAGCCCAAGAAAAACAAGGTAGAAAGCAAAGCTGAATTAAATGCATTCATTGTCGGCGTCCATTCCAAGCGGGACGCCATGTTTTTATTGGATCCAGGCAAAAGGAAAGGAAGAAAAATTGCATGTCTAGCACATGTGTAGTGGAGTGATTTAGTTGAAGGGCTATTTTTCTGCCTCTCCAACAGTGCAGCCATAAAGGTTAATTCAGCAGGCATTAGGAGGGCAAAGGACGTGATTTTCTCTGGCAGACTTGAGCCAAAAAGAAGTGCGCGCTCTCTCATTCTCTCGCTCTCTCTCTCTCTCTCTCTCTGCGGCATGCCATCTGCTCACAGAAATCAATCACACGGCAGAAGCCAATAAACACATTTGCTCCACATTTCTGTTGACCAGATGAAGAGGTTTCTGTATGGAGCTCTGTATGCTTTTCTTTATAATCTTAAAGTTAAATTCTCCAGCCAGAATGAATGCAGTTGTAATAGTATGTGTATATTAGGTAACGGTTACACACACACTTCTTTGAATCATTACCATTTTTTAATTATTATTATTATTATTATTATTATTATTTATAAATGTTATCGACTGATTTTTCCTTACCACTGTGAATTTCTTGCGCTTTCTCTCTCTCTCTCTCTCTCTCTTTCGGTGCCCTCAGTTTTATTACTGTCTCGCTCCATTTATTACAACTGAATTACAAGACTGCACCGCATTGTGTTACCTTGAAACAGCTCTAAATTGTATTATATTCAATTCTTGAGTGCATTAAAATAAATCTTTCAGACATGAGACCATCTCAGTATTGCTCAGTCCCAGAAATAAAGCACTCCCACAAGCTCCCACTCAAACACACACACACACACACACACACACGCGCACACACACACACACACACACACACACACACACACACACACACACACCTATTTAACGGGCAACATTTTGTTTTTATGCGTTTTACTTTAATACGTATAAACTTTATTTTATAAGTTTTCATTTAACTTTTAAGCACTGCAGTAAATATTTGGATGACATTCTGCGGAATTTAGACAAATTTATAGTTTTCTTGGTTTGGCTTGTTCTCAGACTGGTTTGAACTGTATTCAGAAACAGTTGTAGTAAACTGTAGTAAAGTGAACATTACTTAGCAAGTATAGCCTTTTCGTATAAGGGGCGTTCGAGTCAAACCTCGACTTTTGATAGTGCAGACAACACATTTCTGAGAATAGAAACTCCCCTTATTTCTTTATATAATCCCCTAATACACTAGTGTTTCATTAGTGCTTGGACACCATCAAGGTGGAAAGTTTTCTCAGTACGACGGATCAGACTGTCTGCTTCACGACTGAAACGCCGGCCTCCCAAGAATTCCTTTAATGGCTTTTCCAAACATGTGGAAATGGTTTGGAGCATGACCAAAATGGGTGCATATAGTATATGTTTAAAGCTAAATAAACGTTACAGGTTTGAAAGATGAATGTACCACACTAGCACTGTGGAAAAGAGACAACCGGAGAACCCATAGAAACCACACATGGATATGAGGAGAACATATAACTTCATGATCAGGATCCTGAGGCAGCAACACTATCCAACGCCATCCAACTACACCTGTTGAACCTCTGTAGTCCAACGAGGGACTGTGGAGGCCAATGGTGGTCATTGGATTTATTCTCATTTGTCCGACCGCGGTAGGAACTCCAGTCAACATTCACACGTGCATTTTTGAAACCCACCGAGCATGAGGAGAACATGCAAACTCCATGCACACAGACCTGAAGGTGGAACCAAACCTGGACCCTGGAGGTGCAAGACGACAGTGCTAACCATTAAGCTATCATACCGCCAGCAACACTAATCGCTGGTCTAATAAATGATGAGGATGTTTAATAGTATTGACGTATTAATGGTTTGGTTTATGTTCTGATTGTGAGTTAAATATGTTTCCAGGGCTCATGAACAAGATCTGTCAAGGAGGCACGAGAGGGAGATGGGGGAGCTCAACACAAGCCATAACAGAGAAACGCAAATCATGTTGTCAGATTTTAACAAAGCTCAGGAGCTGCTGAAGGACAAGATCTCCGCTCTGCAAATCCTGTAAGTTAAAAAAATAATAATAATAATCATTTTAGATACTTGTTTTATTACGCTTTACAATAACATCATGATATTGATTAGATTGATAAGCTTACCTGGAATGACCTAAATAATAATAATAATAATAATAATAATAATAGCATAATTTTTGATAGCTAGCAATGTTACCATTTCCACTTGTCAGTAGACATTACAGTAGATTAGCTAGCTAGAGCTAGCGGAGTAACCAGTACCAGTAGCAGGTGATCCATATGTGTGTGAGTCAGTACCTTCTTCCTTAAAACAGTAAAGAGTTAAACAAAAAATGAAATAAATAAATATTCCTTATATCGCAATTTAGTTTAAGAACAATAATTTAAGATTGTATTTAAATATCTTGAATGTTGTCCTCATTTAGGACGACTGCCAGAACCTTTTTTGTTTTTGAATGATTTGTGAACCATCACATCCCTAGCGAGGCCTAGCCATGCGGACGAACACCGGTTTCCAATAAAGAGAAGCATGAGTGTTAAAGTGCATCAGCAAATCCACTGGAAATACATTTGTATTTTTTATGAGTAAACAGAAACTGTTGGTCCTCTGCTGCATGGCTAAAAGCACAGCCATTATCCAGGGATTACACACACACACACACACACACACACACACACTTACCTCAGGCCGAGACGGAGGGAAAGAGAGAGAAAAAGTGCAGAAAGAGAGCGTGTACTGTACATGCAGTATAAATGCTACACCCACAATAACTGTTTGTTTGGGTTAAATATTATGATATATAAATACTGACGTTCCGAGTCACCTCTGTAATGTCCGTGGTGTTCTGCTGTTCTTTGCTTTTCCGAGCTACAAAGCTAACTAGCTTCCAACGCAAGGCTGGATCCCGTATTCCTCTCTAACCCTTGATCAGCACTACTTGGTGTGTGGAACGAGGGATTGTACGTAGTGCACTAGCTTTCCATTTGGGATTGACCCCCGGAACGCGTGAGATAACAGAGCTGATATTCTAAATAATGGAATAAGTGGAAATATAACGTAAATCTTGTAAGTCTCCCAGGACTGTCCACCACCTCCATGGTTTATTCTCCTCACCTTTTGGCTACAGAGCACCGCTAAGAGTTTAAAACTACAGTACTTTCAGCCCTGTTAATGACACTAGCTGTTGCTCGCTAAATGTCGGTCGCCAGCTCCGCCAGGCGATGTGGGCGGAGCTAAATATCTGGTTAAATAAACAAACTAATCATATTGTTAGTATCTGTTGGTAATAATTGGTATCCCACTTGAGGTCGTGCAGTATTCCTGGATATGAGCTGATATCTTCAACCTACAACCACATCACAGTTTTCCGTCTGCCATCCATCAATTCAACATTTAAGAATTTTATGTAAGAATGTCTTTATGTATTTCTTGCAGACGTTTAAATGCTTTTCCGTCTGAGTTTGTGTAGGCTGGAGGGCACGGAGGAGAAGTTTCGAAACCGCGAGAGCAGACCGGAGGATCTGCAGACGATCGCAGAGCTCCGCGAGATGGTGGCTGAAAGAGAAACTCTGGTCAAGAAGTTGGTGGTGAGTGTGCGCTCAGTAGTGTGTGTGCCCTTACAGATCATCTCTCACACACACAAACACACACAGTTTCATGGTGTCTCCTTCGTTTCAGGACGATAAGAAGTTCTATCAGCTGGAGCTGGTCAATCGAGATACGAGCTTCACTAAAGTCTTTAACTCCAGCCCTAATGTGGGGGTCATTAACCCGCTTATAAAGGTAATACCGTCACTCTGTATCAATTACAAACACAGCTAGCTATTAAAAATGTATGCAATGAGCCCCGTTTAACCCTTAGAACCAAATCAGTGCAGTTTTCTGGAATTTTTTCAAACTATTTTTTTTTTTTTTTCTTAAAAGACACTGATAAAGATAAATCTCTTGGAATTCTGGGTTTAAAAAAATAAATAAATTCCATATTCAATGGGAGCATTTTCTGTTAAATTGCTCATTTAATACAGAATTTAATGCATTCGGACATTATAGCAACTTAGCCTCAGTCAACAGTATTAAGTGTTATTTAAATGTGATATATATATTTTTTTCTTTAAGAAGTTAACATGGATCTCAGAGCTCCCGCAAAGTGTTCCTGTTGATGCTCCCGCTGGAATATTATAATATGGATAATGCATTTTCCATTCCTCTATTTCCGAGCAGTAGAGCTGAGCAAGCAGCCAGGGGAGGGTATCGTCACATATCAGGTCACAATAGTGATGTGTGTATTATCTAGTGTATTCAGGCAGTGTACACCATCTGGGCCAGTGACAATCATCAGCTAGTGAGTGTTATGACCAATCTGCAACCACTAGCATTTTGTATTTCTGACGTGTTCTTTTGAATTTTTTAGTTCATACTTACATTTAATGTTATGGAATGGAATGTTAAGCAAAAGTCGTTTTCCTGATGAGTGTACAGAGCTGACACCATGAAATGTTGAATATTTTTGTTCATTGGATTTCAACTTATTACTAAAACTTTTTAAATTAGCTGCTTATATTAAACTGCCAGTTAATTTAAATAAAAAACTTTTTTTTGTTTTAATTTGGTAATTTACTTCGTTACCTTCTCCGCCTGTGAACTATTTATAGGAAGTGAATCATCAACTTGTGACCAATCAGAATCAGGAATCGAACAGCGCTGTGGTGTATCATTACTCATTAATTATATAGAAACTATATACAAAGTTTTTGTATATGTAACATAAATACAATATATTCCATTGTATACAGTGTTATATTTGTATTTTAGTACAATTATCTTTTGTTGATTCTTACATTTTCTTTTTGCTGCAGGTCTCTGGTCTATAAAGGTCTCAATGACTATAAAGTCTCTTTATCTTTACCTTTAGCTTAGGATTTTATGAAGTTTAATAACAATGCTGAGGTTCTCAGGGTTAAACAAATATGTTCATGTCTCTATGTGATAAATAATATGTATTTTCCAAATGTACAGCCATTTATGTTGCATTAACACCCTGATTGATCAGTTTTCTTTCGCATTAAGGGAATTTCTTAGTCGCGAAATACTGATGCATCCCATCCCATAAAAAAATTAGGAATGGGTTATTGTGCATGAACAGTTTTTTTTGTTTGTTTGTTTGTTTTGTTTTTTGAGTTTTTTTTTTTTTGTGTAACTCTCATTGCCATGAAGTGTCCATGTGCTCTACTCCTTCAGCATCTTCAGTATTTTTAGTCATGTCCCCACATCGATCTCTCCTTTTGCTTTCCAAGCCATTCTCTCGTCATTTATCTCGTCCAGAATGGTGTCTTCATTCTTTCAGCTCACCAAGCTGGAAGCTAAAAGCTAGTCCTATATTAGTAATTTAGTCATCCCTGAGGATAAAAGAAAAAGGAAAACATTCTCTTTGTGTCCTTTCGATGTAGCATAAGAGTAGAAAAGCTGCAATCCGATTCGTCAGCTCTCCAAACCTAAGTGTTGTGGAAGTCGAAGGGAGAGGGGCGGGGCCTACCAGCCTAGAGTCTGTCCCAAGTTCCCCCAATCAGCACGCAGAGCACAAAGCTCCGTCCTTGACCCTGCCCACGCGGAGGTGAGCCCCGCCTCTTCGTCCAGCGTCCGTCCTTTCTCGCACCCAATCACCATCACAAGAGGCGTATTTGGTTTGATCACACAGCCATAACTATGTTTGCTGTTAATTTTTTTCATTTTCTTAAAATTTTATTTTGACTTTTATTTCCACTCTTTAATGCATCGTCTTGACACGATGCACACGAAGAGTGTTTGTGTTGCGTACTGATTTAAAGCATGGACATTCTTGGATTTTTATATCACTGTCATGTATGAGCAGAGAGTATAGCGCATTCACTAAACTCCACGTAGCGACTGGCGTACACATGCACACTGTATGATTGTTAAAAATACAAACAAATAAAAAAAAATGGCATTGGAATGGAAAAGCAAGCATGCCGTACTGTGGACGTGCTCCTTTTCTTGTGTCCATTTTTTTTTTTCTTTTTGGATGCACGTTTCAGTGTGTCGATGTGATGCATAGGATCATTGGTGTGAGTGTATTTTTTTCATCGTTCTTCTGTGTCTCGTGTCTTAGCCTTTCATTTTTCAAAGGTGGTTTTGCTAAAATTCACTATTTTCATACACCAGAAACTTTCTGATAATTAGACTTGTTTAAATGGGTGTCCTCCCTATGAAAAAAAATAAATAACAACAATGTTTATTATTTTTTAACAGATCCCAGTATAGGCCTCATCCAAACGGTTGAGATGTTGCTTCATGGTGAAAATATTAGAACCTCAGTTCCAAAAAAGTTGGGAACATGGAAATATCTTCATTTTGTACTATAATGACAACACTGCAATAACACATTATTTGATGAATTACCATGTAAATTTAATTGATTGTTTGCTAAAAATATGCATTTGCTTAAAATCTGGTGGCTGCAACATCCCTCAAAAATGTTGTGATTTTAGACTAATAACAATACGACAAATAGAAATTATGAGGTGATGTGCTGTTAAACCAATGAACCAATTAGGTTATAGCATTCGGAGAGTTCAAAGAAAGGTCTAATCATTAGGATGAAAAGGGCGAGGCTCTGCGATTTGCCAACAGATGCACCCAAATAATTGTCCAGTACTTTTTCCAGGATACCATTGCCCGATGTTAATACACAATATCATGAAGAAATGCAAGGAAACCAGTCAATTCTCAAGGCTTAAAAGGCAGAGCCAAAAATCAGCTCTGAATACGTCTGATCTCCGAACCCTCAGACATCCATGTCTTAAAAACTGTCACTTTGGTAAAAACCCAGAGGCGTCAAAGACTTCTCTGGGCTCTGTTTCATCTGAGATGGACAGTGGCACACTGGACGCATATGTTGTGGTCCGACGAGCCAAGATTTCGAATAGTTTATGGAAAAAACAGCCGTCTTATTCTTTGGGTCAAAGATGAAAAGGACCATCCAAGCTGTTATCAGCGTAAAGTCCAAAAGCCAGCATCAGTCATGTACCAGTGCCCGTGGCAGGGCTAAATCTCTGCATATCTGTGAGGTCACCATTAATGTGATTAATGTACGGGTGCTAGACTGGCCTGCCTGCTCCATCTGAGAACATGTGGTACATTATGAAGTGCAAAATATGGCAACCAAGACCCTGAACAATTGCACAGCTGAAGACCTGCTTAATGGAGGAATTGGAAAACTCCTGCTAGCTAAACTCAAGCAAGTGACCAAATGCTGTAAAAGTGTTATTAACAAAAATGATGATGTTACACGCTGGTAAATAGTTTGTTTGATGATAAGGATGCGCAGAGATTTTAAATGAGTGCACATTTTCAACAAATGATTAAATTCACATGGTAAATCATTAAATAGTGAGTTATTGTAGAGTTTTCAGTATAGTGGAGGGGAAAAACACCGGACTCATTTATGGTTTTATTGCCAATTTACATACAATTTACTGTTCCAACTTTTTTGAAATTGTGTGTGTGTGGTTTTTTTTACGTAGTATACCTCAACCAACTGGTAGAGATAGTTCAATCAGGGTAGGTTTAACACATTTTCAAAACCCAAATTTCAGTACTCAAAAAACCCAGTTTGTGTGGTGGTGCAAAAGCAAAAATGTTTTTGGGTATTAGATTAATTTTATTTTAAAGCATTTAAAGACACATTTAATCTACTTAAAGATACAGCAACATCTAGTGATTTTTTTTTCTTCTGTGGCATCTAGTAGCCTACCTCAACCAAGTGGTAGAGATGGCTCAATCAGGTTAAGTTCAACACATGTTCAATAAGGTGTGGTCACTAAGTTGACCAAAACATTAAAAGATTCAATGGCTTTTCTTCAATCATAGTATTATATTTTTTTGGTTTTGTCTCTTCAATGTACACAGTAATGCTGACTATAGTCTATCCAATCCAGAGGCTAATCCACTAACTTTTTTTTTTCTTCAGTTCTTCATTCAAACATTTAGTCCAGTTATATCTCTCAAAAGGATTCCATGTTTGTTAACTAATTTTTACACAACATGTTAGCTTTTATTAGTGGTGGAGTCAGCTCTTAGAGGTATGTAATGTATTTTAATTATTTGTATCCCTTTTAGGCCAATTAGCACCTCTTACTTATTTGGTTGGTTATTTTTGGTTAATTCCTTTGGCTTCAAACACTTACTATTGTATACAGTTGAATATTTGAAAGTGTTCCCTATCAACATGAATGAATGTTCGTGCAAAATCAGCCATGAGTTATGGGTTGATAGCATGGCATTACTCTTTCCAATGACAATCGAACAGATGATAGCACATTTTGGGAGTGTGTGAGATCATATATAGATATGTATATAGAGATATGTATATAGAAGAGGGCCGTTAGATTTTTCCTCTGAGAGTCTTCAGCTGTCCCACAGTCAGTTATGTGTAACAGCTCTTACCTACTGTACAATAGACCGGTGCAAACTAGGGGGTGAGAATAGCGTGACACTGACTAAATTGGGGGGAAAAATCAAGAATTACAAAAAAAAAATTACTTGCAAAAGTATTCATACCCCTTGAACTTTTCCACATTTTGTCACGTTACAGTCACAAATGTGAATGTATTTTATTGGGAATGTGAACGTGATATGTGTGATGGACCTAAACAAAATGACGCATACAGTAATTGTAAAGTGGAAGGAAAATGATAAATGCGTTTCAAAGTTAATATTGAATTAAATTACACACAGGTGGACTCTATTAACTAATTAGGTGACTTCTGAAGGCAATTGGTTTCACTGGATTTTAGTTAGGGGTATCAGAGAAAAGGAGACTGAATACAAATGCACAGCACACTTTACACATTTTTATTTGTAAAACAATTTGAAAACCATTCATCAGTTTCATTCCACTTTACAATTATGTGCCATCTTTGTGTTGGTCTTTCCCATAAAATCCCTATAAAATACATTTACATTTGTGGTTGTAACATGACAAAATGTGGAAAATCTTAAGGGGTATGAATACTTTAGCAAGATGAGATTAAGATCACAAAGATATTCTACAATTTTCTGCCACACATTAGCCGCCTCTCCTAATTACAACTGCCAACAGGTCAGTGTGAAGGGTAACACATGCTTCCTCTAAGACCTCTGAGTCACTGAACACTTTGAAGTAAGAGCTATCTGCCCTCTTCCACATACACGAGCTTTCACAATAGGCTACAGTTGATAGGAAAGGGCATGCCACCGACTTCACTCAAGATTGAGGTTGCTTTTCTTTGCACTGTTAAATCACACAATCTAACGTTTCCCCTTTAACCCCAGTGTGTTGTGTGTGTCCGGCAGCCCTCGTGAGCGCGACGATCCGACAGTACCATCAGAAGAGCCGCAGGAACTCTCGTCTCAATACTTCTCGTTCTGACACTTTCCACCTGAAGAGCATGTGAAACAGCACTTTTCAGTCGTCCATTAGTTCGTGTTATGCACTTCACTGTGAATTTCACTTCCTGTTTTTATTTCTATAATAATTATTGATAATATACCTTTGACCTGGGCATTAATGCAATATGAGAGGAGAGGTATATCCGATTTTGTCATTCATATGCACAGATCAGATAAACTCTTCTTAAAGGACCGAAACTGTTGGAATAACACTGTCTTGCCAGTTAAAAAAAAAAAAAAAAAAGACAATTAATTGCACAATTAATTGTTTATATTTGTATTATATTGTCTTGTTACAAACAATAAACCATCAATTATAAAGAAATGTTTGTATCTTCCGATTCAAATATTGTTCACAGGAAATAAGTGTGTATCTGGATTAAAATGCATTAAATTATATTCATAATTACACTGCTGTATGGCCTGTGTTTGTAAATCTTGACAACAGTGAGATAATTTATATTTGTATTTATAAATAATTAAATAAAGTTCAGGCATTTACTTCGCAAAGGCTCTGGCTGCTATAAGACAATAACACAGGTGATAACAGGAACTAAGTTTTTTTTTTAAAGAAAAAGGTGTTGCTCATTAATAAATGTCAATAATTATTGGTATCTTCTTGCGGCATAAGTTATATATATATATTATGCGAAGAAGGAATTTCACTGTGCTGTAATGTATATGTGACAAAATAAAGGCTTTACTTTATATATATATATAAATTATATTATATTTATATAATAATAATTAACACCCCAGCTCATGCTATTATGGAAAAATAATTCATTTAGGGTTGCAGTCAGAGAGATAGTTATTTACAAATAATAAACAATTATTGTTTTTTATTTGTATTTTTCTTTATATGGTTACATATATTACATAACTCCAGAAGTAGCTAATTAGTACAATAACATTACCCAAACAGTGTTAATTAACATTTTATTATCATTTATTTACAAAGTAGGAGATAAAAGTAAAACAGGACACTTCTTTAGGGGAAGGGGCAATAAACTTTAATTTTGTGTGTAAAATAATTTTTTTGTAACATTTTGCGCCCTCTGCTGGTTGAGAAGAGCCTTCTGTGTGTGTGTGTGTGTGTGTGTGTGTGTGTGTGTGTGACTGCCTTGTGGGTTGCATTTTTTGAAACAGCTTTTTTGGTGAGGTTGATGGCAAATGTCTGGGCAGGAGATGTTTAAACACAAGCCCAAAACTAAACAAGTTGTGAGATCCATTACAAAACAGTATTATGAATACTAAATATTGAAGCAGTCTTGCTTATTAAATAATTGGTATACATATAGGAAAGGTTTTAAAACTTGTTAACTTTCTTTTTGTGTGCTCAGCCCTATTACTTCTGAGACAGCATGCATGCTAGAGACCTTGATTTAAAAATGTATATCCTGTTTCTTTTTCTTATGTATTGATGTCTTTTATGAAATATCATTTAGTCAGACACATGAAATATTCTTGACTGTAGAGCATACGGTTAAGAAACGACAAGAAATGAGAATATCTAAAACGTCATATCCTAAACTCTAAATATGATTACACTGTGTAATAAAAGCCCCTATTTAAAGTCCTGTTTTTGTCCCACGCTCCATCCAAGCCTCGGCCCCGCTCGTCCTCCATCCTCACATCAGCAGGACGATGATGTAGATGAGCAGCAGACAAATGAGGATGAGCGAGAAGTTGACGAAGAGCTCCTGCAGGTTGCGTTTGGTCTGCGGGTTCACCTCCATGACTGAGGCCCTGCGTATGGCCGAGCGGGTGATGTGCTGAACTCTCTCCATCGCGCCGGAGGATCAACAGGAGATGTGACCGCCCAGGGGACTGAGCCGCGGTACCGTCAGCTGCTAGCACTTACTCCTGTCTTTCATCAAGGCAGAAAAGAGAGATAGAGAATGATCGAGCTATTCTGAGCAGGTGTGAAAGAAGGCTCAAAGTACAAAGTGATTACGAGAAGTCATACTTGTGGGTATTTATAGTAAATCGAGATTAAGTGTTGAGGTGGTAGGAAGAAAGATATAAACTGGGGGCGCATCATGTCGACCATGTTAAAAAGTAAACACAGTGGTAAAGTAATACTCCACTCTGCAGCATGTTAATTATGTTCATAATAAAATATTTGTGATTTTGGTGCTGGGTTGTCAGTTGGGGTTGATGAGTACTAAAGCGATGCTGCATTGAAATCCCCCATGAAACCGGCTCTCAGCAGGTAGTCGAATGGCATTATGGGTAATTTAGGAAAGTGTTAGCGTAAATAGGCCAGCATGATAATAATTGAGGTCTAAATAAAAAATAATAATCAAATAAATCACCTTATTTTCACAAGATCAATCTTTGGTACTGTTTTCGATCACATGGTAATCCACAGAGGCTGTTTTTATTATTATTATTATTATTATTATTATTATTATTATTATTATTATTATTATATCAAATGCAAATATATAAAGCTAAGTTGCTTCATGGACATTCCACTAAATAAAATGTAACTACAAATGCTTTCATTAAAACATTTTAATGCCATTATTGGTGTTTCTGTGGCATAAGGCAAATAATAATAATCAACACTCCAGCTCATGCCATTAAAGTAATTAAATAATAGTAAATAATAAGGAAAATAAGTAATTTCAGAGAGAAATTATGTTTTTATATGTTTATTCCATTTCTGCTGTTTTTTTTTTTTGTTTGTTTTTTTGCATTAGTAATGAAGCTAACAAGGCTAAGTAATAGAATTTGTTAGCTAGGAGTTTAGCATCATAACTAAATCATCACAAGCTCACCTCTAATGGCCTTTTTTTTTGCTACTTTAATTTATCAAACAACCTTACAATGTGTACAGTAAATATTTTATGACACACTGACATATGTAATCAAAGAAATTGACAAAAGTGCCTGCAAACCTAAACACAGCGCTAGCAGCCATTTTGAAGCTAAAATTTACCTCAGATCCATCAGGGGTGGGCTTCAGATTTTCAAAGTTTATAGGCAAAACTGTGTATTAAACATGATTTCATGTTTAAATTACATACATATTTCTGCTACTATTAATGTCTAAATGGTAATACTAAGCAAAATAAAATGTGAGATTTGCATGATATGCTTAACAGTTCGCAAAAATGCTTCTATTACTGTTTCGCAAACTTAGTCTAAAATCTCCAAATTTAAGGACTTGCTTAACAATTTAATTACACAAAGAGGAAAATAAACCAAATTAGATTTTAATTAATACAGACCTAAGTACTCACAGATTGGGGGAGGGGGGGGGGTTAAGGTTTTCTTTAATGACAATATTAGTAATTAGTTAATTAACTTAAATTATTAAATATTTGTAAATATTTATAAATACTAATAAATGTTTTAATAGGAACTATCTAGAAAGAAACTAGGAGTGTTCAAGTCAAACCGGGACTTTTGATTGTGCAGAATAACAGAACATAGTTATGAGAGTAAAAACTCCCTTTATTTCTCTATATAACCGCCTGCTACACTAAAACACTTCATCAAAACAGCCAGCACTTCACTAGTGAAATGGTAGAAAGTTTTCAGGATCAGACTGCCGACTTCATGTCTGAAACGCCGGCCTCCCGGGAACTCCTTTAATGGCCCAAATGGTTTAGGGGATGTGGCAATAACTCCCAGCCGAGTTCCTGTAATGGGCAAGCGGTGTTGGTGAATGATTGCGTGTGCTGTTCCCACAGACAGATGAGTCTCTTTCCTCCACAAGCTGGTGACAAGTTACTGTATCTGACGATTTTAAAGGATAAGACGTTCCACTCGCCAGCTTCAAACCACCACGGCCGGGATCGTCATTCACTGACATAAAATGTTCTTTAAATGTAAATATCTATCAGTTTTAAACCTTCATGCACAGGACATTTCATCCCAGATTGACTTGAACGCCCCTCATAATATATTTTTTTTTCAACAATTCGATCACAGCTTTGTGGGTTTTGTATTTCCAGTGTAAACCTAATGTTTCGGAAAGAGGATGTTTTCTGGACAAATGATTTTGTTTCTGAGTAACATGACGATCTTAAACTAAATAAAAGGTAAAATAATGACTGTTTATATACCAGCTGCTATAATTTAAGGAATAAAAGGAATTAATTGGTCTTATGGATCTTCCTTAACATGAAACATAACACTAAATGTATAATGATACAATGTGTCACTTTTTAATGAATGAAATTTGTTCGAGTTGGAGTTTTGCAGTGATATAAGAAGAATAAATGATGTCTTATAATACTTTTGAATTTTTGACTATTACAATGGTGAACACTGATTCTTTCTGTTTAAATAACACTGAATCAGAAATTTGCCTCTAATATTTTTATAATATATTACATTACAGGACAAATTCTTCATAACAATTTTACAGCTAATTTTACAGTAACAGCTAACTGAAACCTCTGTATGTTTACAAAGCCTGTCTTTGTGCTGTATAGTCATTTGAATAAAGACAAATCCCCCGGAGGCGTTTTATTACAGCATGCAAACAGGTTGAGACCTTCACATGCGTTTTCCCTATCATTCTGTAGCACCTGATGTTTACAGGGTTTCTTACTTAAACTATGTTTTTTTTTCCAGACTAACATGTATTTCACTTTGGTGAAAGTGTAGTTGGTTCGGAAAGCGCATCATCAAAGCTGAGAAAAATCGGAAAGCACATGATCAAAGCTCTAAGTGCAAGCTTTCTAAGAACTCTGCAATTATCTACCGTGTCCTGGATAGTAAAATAAGACGAGAGGACATGGCACAATGAAGTTTTTCTTACCTTCAGAAGTGGAGAAAGGTGCTAAAGTGTGAAAGGTGAAGAGACGTTATCTTTCGGGGAGCTAGAGAGCAGAACAACAGTTGTGTGTCTGTCTTTGTCATGTTCAATTTATATGTGGTACAGAAGGGGAGGGGAAAAGTCACGGTGTGACCAGGAAGAGGGTGATGGTCACCGTTTGTGTGACCTTTGCCAAACTGAATATGGGTTGGACATACACGTACGAAAACAGCTCCCACAAGGGCCAGCCTGCATTACTCACAAGTGCCCTTAACTTCATTCTCTATATCCTTCAAACTATTTACTATAAATGAAACTCACAAATATAAAGCAGCAAGGATTTTTTTTTTTTTAGCTAAGTATGAGCTTATCTATTGAGTTTAATTAGTGACATATAACCTTAATAGCATATTAGATAATGTATGCAGAATGGAAGTTATGCTTATCTGTTATTCATTATGTACGAGGGGCGAGCAAGTCAAACCGGAGCTTGTGATTAAAATTTTGGTAAATAAAGGAGTGAAACTGATTGACATTTAGAGGAGACTTCAAGCACAGTACAGTGATGGGACTCTTAGCCACAGTGAATAATTTCAATGGTGCGAGGCAGTGTGATCATGAAAAGTCTTTTTACCGTGATGGTATCCAAGCACTAGTGAAACGCTGGGATAAGTGCATTAGTGAAGCAGGGGATTATATAGAGAAATATTGGGAGTTTTTACTCATAAAAAAAGATATCAAAAGTCCCAGTTTGACCTGAATGTCCCTTGCATACATACTGTATATGTGCATTTGTTATGTTTAACCAGCATATCTTCCATATTTTTTGGCAAATACCTTAATTGTTGACTTTAGTAATACTGTAAGTCTATAACTTATTATTATATAATATTAAATATAAGTACTGTAATAAGACACTTGATATATTATTTTGTTTGTTTACAGGATATACTAGTTTAATTGTACATTAAGGTTTCCATTCATACAAGCCCAAGCCTTTTCAAACAATTTTAAAGAAACATTTTTGTTTTTAATTTTTTTTTTTTTTAATGGACTCTTTTTTTTTTTTCAATTTTTTTGTTGTTCTGAAACAAAGTTTTATTTAAGCAAAAATTTTTGGATTATTATTTTTGTAGCATTATTTTTATCGCTAAGTGTTAAAATTTGTTCAACACATTCTAAACGTCGTCCATCTATTCTGTACATTTTTATATTGTTGTATATTTGAATACAATATAAATATGTATGGGATGGCAATAAAGCAGCTTAAAATACCGCACACTAATATGCAAAAAACCTTTGGCTTTGGCTAGTACATGAACAATAAACACTTTAGAGGAGGATTTTTTTCAGTGGTGTCTTTTGTGACTGAAAGGTTTTTTGTGTTATTGCATATGAAGTGAGGGGAAAGAGAGAAGATTAACTGTGACTATGGGTCTGAAACTATACGGGACTGGATGAGAAGTATTTATTTTCATTCAGAAGTACAGCTTTAAATAATTGGCAAGGTATCAGGGATTTCTTGATGTATTACTATAGAGAGTACTGTATAAGCTCATTCTTGGAGGAATTATTACCTTCAGAGGAATTATCTTTGTTTAGTTTAAATTCTTCTTCAGCTCACAATAAAAAAGGAACACAAGGTGACACCCAGCTGTCCTGTCAACACTTCTGCATTGTGTCGGGACACTGTCAGGTCAGGAAAGGTGCAACTTTTCCAATGAGATGAGTGGAATGCGATCATCTGATGTTCTAAAAACAAGACAGCCAGTGCAAAGAAGGAAGAAAGAAATGAACGACCGGTCAGTGTCAGAATACTGTATCTTACTGTTTGTGCTTCTGACCGAATCCTGGTCTGATCGCACCTTTTTCCGTTCCTTCAATATTGTCAGATCTGTAAGCTGGGAAATTCTGCTAGTGCCATTTTTGTTCCAAAGGAAAGTTATTTAATTTGACCAAAATGTAAATGTTATCGTTGGGCCATTCACACAGAGTTTTGACTAAAAGCAAGCAATTTATTCTTAAATCGTTAAAAGATATGAACAGATGACATCTATTTTAACAGTAACGTTGTACCTCTACTAAAGGTAGAAGCAAAACAACGAGGGAGGGGCGTTCAAGTCAAACCGGGACCTGTGATAAAATTTCTGGTGAAATTCTGGCTTGAAGCACAGTACAGTGATGAGACAGTGAGAACGTTTTAAGAAGGCCGTACGTCCATGAATGAAGATTCAGAGCCCACAGCAGTCATCGTTTCCGTGAACGTTCAGCGAAGTGAACACCTCGGTGGATCAAAACTCAATGGATAACTTGCGGAAGTCTGTGCACACACAATCATTAACCAACACCACTTGCACATTACACTTATTGCAACATCCCCATACAGTTCTGACCTCGCCCTAAGCCATTTCTACATGTTTGGGCTGTTAAAGAAGGTCCTGGGAGGCCGGCGTTTCAGATGTAGCGCAGGCAGTCTAATCATGGCTCTGGAGTACTGAGAAAACTTTCTACCTTGATGGTATCCAAGCACTAGTAAAACACTGGGACACATGCATAACACATTATTCTACAGTCCCGGTTTGACTTGAACGCCCCTCGTACTAGTAGAGTGTTTATTAGGGCGTGGCCATGATAGAAGAGTAGGATGACTTCAATCATATTAGTGGCAACTTAAAACAGTAACTGAGTTGTTCCTGTCATACTTTTGTGTGTGTGTGTGTGTGTGTGTGTCTCACCAACTCCAACGAGAGCCTCCCAAAATAACTTTTCTTTGTTCGCACAAATCCTCCTCACTCTAAATAAAACCTGCTTCGCATAGTTGTGGATGGCTGACCCAGTGAGACCAGTCTACAATATTTATTACTGTCCTAAAAACTCTAATTTCTCAGGCGCCCAGAATCCAAAATCAAATCCTCCTCTTCTTCTACTTTTACATTTTTGCATGTCTTTAAGAATTTCTTGAGATATAATCGTATAACCTTAATATACACACGTGGACAAAAGTGTTGGTACCCTTCGGTCAATGAAAGAAAAACTCACAACGGTCACATAAATAACTTTAATCTGACAAAAGTAATAATTTAAAAAAATTCTATGAATGTTAACCAATGAAAGTCAGACATTGCTTCAACCTAATTATTAAAAAAAATAAACTCATGGAACAGGCCTGGACAAAAATGATGGTACCCCTAGAAAATACTGAAAATAATGTGACCAAAGGGACAAGATGTGTCCACTAATTAGCATCACAGGTGTCTACAATCTACAATCAGTCAGTGGGCCTATATATAGGGCTCCAGGTAGTCACAGTGTTGTTTAGTTTTAAAACATCTCTTGTTACACTGAACTTCCAGTCTTGCACATTATTATGCTGAGCAATTCCTGCTATCCGTTATCACCCAGATGAGGATGGGTTCCCTGTTGAGTCTGGTTCCTCTCAAGGTTTCTTCCTATTACCATCTCAGGGAGTTTTTCCTTGCCACCGTCGCCCTCGGCTTTCTCATCGGGGACAATCTTGTCATTTTGATTCATATACATTGCATAAAAACTTACTTCTTTTTATTGTGTAAAGCTGCTTTGCGACAATGTCAATTGTTAAAAGCGCTATATAAATAAAATTGACTTGACTTGACTTGACTTTAGTGACATGGTATGTATCACACTCAACATGGACCAGAGGAAGCGAAGGAAAGAGTTGTCTCAGGAGATTCGAAAGAAAATTATAGACAAGCATGTTAAAGGTAAAGGCTATAAGACCATTTCCAAGCAGCTAGATGTTCCTGTGACTACAGTTACACATATTATTCAGAAATGTAAGATCCATGCGACTGTAGCCAACCTCCCTGGACGTGGCCGCAGGAGGAAAATTGATGACAAATCAAAGAGACGGATAATCCGAATGGTAACAAAAGAGCCCAGAAAGACTTCTAAAGAGATCCAAGGTGAACTTCATGCTCAAGGGACATCAGTGTCAGATCGCACCATCCGTCGTTGTTTGAGCCAAAGTGGACTACATGGGAGACGACCAAGGAGGACACCATTGTTGAAAACAAATCATAAAAAAGCCAGACTGGAATATGCCAAACTACATGTTGACAAGTCACAAAGCTTCTGGGAGAATGTCCTATGGACAGATGAGACAAAAATGGAACTTTTTGCCAAGGCAAATTTTGCTAATTATACTTGAAGCACATCAAGAAAATAACACTGTCCCTACTGTGAAACATGGAGGAGGCTCTGTTATGTTCTGGGGCTGCTTTGCTGCATCTGGCACAGGGTGTCTTGAATCTGTGCAGGGTACAATGAAATTTCAAGACTATCAAGGGATTCTAGAGAGAAATGTGCTGGCCAGTGTCAGAAAGCTGGGTCTCAGTCGCAGGTCATGGGTCTTGCAACAGGACAATGACCCAAAACACACAGCTAAAAACACCCAAGAATGGCTAAGAGGAAAACATTGGACTATTCTAAAGTGGCCTTCTATGGAAAAGGCGCCCTTCAAACCGGAAACAACTGGAGCAGCTTGCTCATGAGGAGTGGGCCAAAATACCTGCAGAGAGGAGCAGAAGTCTCATTGACAGTTACAGGAATCGTTTGATTGCAGTGATTGCCTCAAAAGGTTGTGCAACAAACCATTAAGTTAGGGGTACCATCATTTTTGTCCAGGCCTGTTCCATGAGTTTGAGTTTTCTTTTTTTTTTTATAATTCCGTTGAAGCATGGTTGAAAAGCAATGTCTGACTTTCATTGGTTAACATTCATAGAATTCTTATTTATTATTACTTTTGTCAGATTAAAGTTATTTCTGTGACCATTGTGAGTTTTTCTTTCATTGACCGAAGGGTACCAACAATTTTGTCCACGTGTGTATATAGAGTCAACTGTGAAAGATGCAGCAGGCATAATGACTATCATGTTAAAATAAAAAGCTCTTCTATTAAAACTGCCTGAGATCACCGAGACTGACTATGAGATCATTCGCATGTGTGTCTGTTAGAGCAACAGCTTTAGAAATGTCTGTCTGATTCATCACACACGACACCTCACACATGAGCTTTGTGGAAATCCATATAGTCCTCATTTCAATAGACCCAGGCACTTTGATAGACATACAGTAAGCATGCATAGCGACACATGCTAGATCTACACTCATTAATATTTCAGCAGGAAGGAACGGCCGGCTGTTGCACTTCTAATTCGCTTTTACGGACTGGAGGCTTGCCAGGCATAATGGAAAACAAGACCAGTTACACTGTATCCGTGCCAAGAACTGATTGTTCTTCTATTACATACTATGCACCATATTATTATACTATACTCTGTGTAGGAGGTGGCACGGTGGCTTAGGGGTTAGCACTGTTGCCTTGCACCTTCAGATTCCGGGTTCGATTCCCACCCCTCCGACCCTGTAGCCTACAGACAATGAGTGAGTACTCTGTGTACTCTGTTCATAGGCAGCAACATTACTAGAGTTCTGCAGTACATAAAAATTGTGAATTTTTATCTTTTATTTGTCACGTACGCAACCATACACAGTATAATACATGGTGAAATGCTTATACAATTCTCTATGACCTAAAATTTAAAGATAGAAGAGGATAGAAGGATTTTACAAAAAATTGCACTAAAGAAATAAAAATGTAATCAAATAAAAAAAATTTATACATTTGAAAAAATAAAATAAAAATTATTTTCAATAAAAAAAGGGTTTGAATATACAAAGTTACAGAATAAAATAGAATAAAAATAGAAATATATATATATATATATATATATATATATATATATATATATATATATATATATATATATATATATAAATTACACAGGAGTTACAGAATGAACAATGTGTAATTGAAAACTGAGAGGTATAAAAGTTTATGTGTGGGTCTGACACACACATGAGGTATGAAATGAAATCATTTGTCTTTTAAGCAGTACCTCATGCCATTGAACGGTCTGAACAGAACAGCGTCTAAATCTGGAAATATCTGATACTTGAAATTCGCGTCTAAATAATGTTATTAAAGAAAACAACTCTCTCAGCTATTTCGAGAAATCCAAGCTGACAATTTGTGACGGTTGGATTAAATGTAATAACCGACTAGCATGACTGACTGGCGACAGCAGCTCTTTGGTCACATGACCTACAATCGAAACGTTCGTCATTTTGTCTGGCAAGCATGTCTGCGACAGGTAATACCCCCAAGCTAAACAACGGTGAATCAAATTTCACTAAACACATGATTAGAGACCAGATAACAGTCTCCGTGTTTTGTGGAGCTCCAGACATTGGACATTTAAAGTACCCTTTAGTAAAACTAAAACATTGTTTAGAAAGACTTCCAGTGCAGTTTACATTTTGTTATTTAACACATGCTGCACATGCTAATCACGGACCAGTGTTTTTAGCCATTTAGCATGGATGATTAAACTGGTTTGATTAAAAAAATTGATTAGAAAAATATTAACTTTTGAGCAAACATATTCTTCTCAACATTAAGAATATAACAAAGGCTAACTGTATAGTACTAAATAGCATGAGCAGCTTAATGAAAATGTAACAAAAGCACCAGTTCACTTGAATCCCAATACAGTACAGTATGTGCTCTAAATAAGCAAACGTAATGCAAGTACAAGACGGCACTGTGATGTAGTTGTTAGCACCTCCAGGGCCGAGGGTTCGTTTCCCGTAGAGTCCACCTAGTTTTGTTTACTCGGGGTACTTCAGCTTTCTCCTGGGTATTGGTGGCTCAGTGGTAGGTCTCTCACATGCCATGCAGAAGGCTCACTCAATGCCCAAACCCCAGCCACTGGATGCCATGCTGGTCACGCACACAGATAAAATGGGAAGGTTGCGTCAGGAAGGCCATTTGGCGTAAAACCTGTGCCAAGTTGTGTGTGGATCGGATGGTCCGCTGTGACGGCAGTCTAGTCTGTGACTGTGTGATACAGTCTTATAGTCTGTGATATATTGGAACCCTGTGTAGGGTGCAGCGCACCTCGTGACCAAAAGTCCTGGAAAAAGCTTCAGGTTGTGATATTTGGTTGTGATCACTCAGAAAATAAATGAATGAAAGAACACAGCAAATCCTCAACATATGAACGAGTTCCATTCCGAGAGCTTGTTTGTAAGTACAATTTGTTTGTAAATCAAATAAACATTGTATATATACAGTACTAGGATACTGACATCATTGGCTATAAACAGTATAAAACAAACATGTTCCATGTTCCTTATATGATCTTCTCTTTGTTCTTTAGAATCGAGCTGATGGTTAAATGATTTATGTTAAAAGAACAATCTCAAAGACCATTTTCTCAAGTATTTTCACTTTTGTCTCCATCGTTATTGCTTGCAGTATCATCTTCATCACCGCTGCTTTTAAGCTTGCTTCCGGGCATCCTGGGACACACGCTGCACGCACATGACAATGTATACCAGACATGTGATCTAAATTCTGCAACTGAACATGCGCAACTTAAAATGTTTGTAACTCTTTGAAAGTTCGTAACTTGAAAAATGTTTGTATGTAGGGTACTTACTGTATATTAGCTATTTATTGTGTTAACTTGATCGTACATTTATCCATTAATTATGCTTCAAAAGCGCAAGTGTCTAGGAGAGAGATCACCAGACAAAATGGTGTCTGGTTTAGTTTGCTGGTTAGTTTTTAGCTTGTATGGAGTTGTCGTGTTAAGATTTGTTTAAAAATAATAATAATCCACAAGTGTTTCTGTAAGACTGGTGTTTAATAAATGATACAGGTGTTCCTATTAATCCGGCTTGTAAGAGAGAGTGCTCAGCGGTGGCTCTCTGAATTCCGTATTAGGCCAACTTCCTATCAGTGATTATAATCTAGTCAATGATCTAGAAAAGTCCTTTAATGTCATGATCTAACATCTTGGCACATTTAGCATGTAACTGAGACAACCTGTTTATCAGATTGGATTTTGGCCTAATTTACAATAACCTCCAGGTTTATAGTCACATCATGAGGTATTTTCTGGATTAAATGTCTCTACTTGGCAAGACGTTCAGCTTGTTTGCTGACAAGACTCAAAATGACAATGTCATTATAAAATGAATATCATGCATCCAGTAATGAAAGCTCTCCTCTGCTCGACGCGAGCCCTTCCTGTTTCAGCACTACACGCTAAACAAGCCCGCAACTTAAAGGTCAGTCAGTGTTTCTCGCCACACAGCCTGAAATGCAAATGAACGAAAACACTCACTGGTTTCATCCGCTCAGGAAAAGCAAGAAAAAAATAAGCTCTGATGAAGGTTGCTTATTTGCATAAACTGTGTAAGCAAATTGCGTTTATCATTGTATTCACTTGCTGCACCGTCAACATGCGGCACTCGTGCTGGTAATGTCAGAGTACTCAGAAGTTAAAGCATCCTTGTCATCTGTTTGGTTACGAATGCGCTTGTGAAATCTGGGGTTCAATAAAATTACAGAACTGGAGGTTCAAACCAAAACCGTTTCTTTGTACCAGGCAGTAAACCTATTTATTGCTGTTGTAAAGTTAAGCATGAGGCCCTGTAGGGTTTGACTCATTTTGGAGCCTAGTGGACATTTAAGGAACTGCACATTTGGCCTTTGATTTATAATGAGTTTTCCTGAGAAGTGTTCGGCTCATTTTGGGTACACTGCTAAAATATTTTGGTTTACAACCAAAATTCACATTCCGTTAAATAACATGGCACTATGAGCATGCTTACCAACCTGTCCTTGTAACATTTACATCTTATCATGCTTTAGAGAATGCATTAAGTTTTATATAATTAATATGCATATGTCAGGATCTAGCTTTGACATTCAGTATTCAGTACATACAGTATTTATATACACAGGACTGACTCCTAAAAAATGTGTCGCAACCTTGTACACATACAATCAATCATGTTCAGATGTGAAATTATTGCTTCATATCACCTCCCAGTGGACACTAGAAGTACTGCTTTGTATTCTGAAGCTCATGTTCATGAAACATCATGCCACAAACAATATCTCAGAGTCTTAATAAAGCATTAGATTTATTATTACTATTATATAGATCTATTAGAGATATTCTATAAATATTATATATAAATATTATATAGTTATTTTTAGATCATGGTCCTTTCTCCAATGTGAGCAGCCAGCAGGAATGTATGTTTTTACTAATCATTTTTAAAAAGTTATCAGGTTACATTAGTTTTACACGATTAAGTAATAGATGCACTGGGTCAGCCCTGTCTTTCAGAGATAAAGAAAAAAATTTTGGCATCCACATCACCCATTATGTTTCAGATCAGATCAAGTTCCCAAAATACGAATGAGTTCCATTCCTAGAGGCCTTGGATGCATGCTGCACACACGTGACAATGTACGCCGGACATGTAATCTAACTTCCGTGATTAAGAATGCGCAAACACGTGTTTATATATTCGAAAGTTCGTAACTCAAATGTTAGTATGTAAGGGACTAACTGTGTTAAATTATTATTTTGTTTGTTAATGCAACAGCACCCCCAGTGTTTGTAAAGAGGTAATATTCAGAAGCAGGTGAAGAAGTGAGGCTTGGGACTCGTTCCTTCTAGCCCTACAGATATGAAAAACATACATAGTGTAGAATATCTATTTAAAAAATATATAAATATTTATATTTAGTATATCTATTATATACTATATAAATATTTTTTATCATTTAATTAAAAAAGTGAAACTCTTAATTATTATAGATTAATTATAAGTAAAATTAAATATTGCAAGCAATTTTTTTTCTTTTGATTTAGATGAAAATGTAACAAATTCTGAAAAAAATCCAGTATATCAAAATATTAGAATATTTAATTTAAACAATACAGTAAAAATAACATCTTTCAGTCTAGTTCAGTACACATAACTACAATCATGGATAAGGCTGCTGACTTGGCTTGATCACCGACACCCTCCACAAGTAGAATAAGCAATATAAGGCCATGGCTGAAACGGCTGGCTGTTCACAGAGTGAGTGCTGTATCAAAGAATATTCATCGAAAGTTGACTGGAAGGGAAAAGTGTGGTAGGAAAAGATGTGCGAGCAAAAGCAATACCCCCAGCTTAAAGAAGATTGTCAAGCAAAATCGATTCAAGAACTTCACTAGGAGTGGAGTATGAGGCTGGAGTCAGTGCACCAAGAGCCACCACTCACAGACGTCTTCAGGAAACGAGCTACAACTGTTCCTAGCATTCCTAGTATTAAGCCACGCCTGAGCAAAGGACTTCATCATAAGTGAGAAAAAGAACTAGACTATTGGAGTCATCAGTCATCCAAAGTCCTCTTTTCAGAGGTCTTTGCAAGTCTCAAATTTTGCATTTCATTTGAAAATCATTGCCCCGGAGTCTGCAGGTCGAGTGGAGAGGCACAGAATCAAAGCTGCTTGAAGTCCAGTGTGAAGTTTCTACAGTCTGTGATGATTTGAGGTGCCACGTTATCTGCTGGTGATGGTCCACTGTGTTTTATGCGTTTATGTGTTCTGTGCTGTAGTAGAATGGACACAAAGCTAATAAACTCTGTCTCCAGACAGTAAACTTTAAGCACACTGTAAACAGACTGTAAACACATTTCATCTCTTACACTTCAGTGATGGGCAAAGTTTGGGGAATTTGAATGATTTCTATTTATTTTATTTTTTTTATGGGAACTTTATCCAGAAATACAAAACTCATTATACTGTACTCATCAGCAAATATTTAAATATCAATGTAAGCGACAAGTAATTTAGCAATCGAGTCTAATGTTATAATCAGGGTATGGGTTGAGAAGACTATAATAATAGTGGATGATGCTGATCTTGAAAGTCATTAGCCTCTTTATTTTCCATCACAGAGTGATCAAAAACACAAGACCTGATCATAATGGGCATAATGTTCAGCCATTGTGTTCCAAATGTAAATGTGAGGAGTTCATTTGCCTGCTGTTGTCTGTACTGTATATCCCAGCTCATCTCCGAAGGATTGACTAGCATAAGAATGAAATGCAAATTAGCGTGCACATATGCTAACATAATCGCACAATAGAAATTAGCTAGATACAAACGTTAAATTGGCTAAATAAAAGTTATCCAAATAACAGGGTTACCACCGACTCCAAATCTAATATACAATGTAAATCTAGTGAATTCGGGGCCATATTTTAAGCTAAAAGCAAGTACTAAGAGTGGATTATGTATAGCACATTAGTCATACAAAATATATAAATAAATAAAATGTTTCCACACAAATATCAGAGCGCTTTTAGCTACAACTTGCATGTGGCTTATGTGTATTGTGATCAATCTGGCGAGATATTTTGCTAGTTTGTCATCATGCTAGCATTTAAGAGATTAAAGTTATTTCTGTGGTTAGCTAGCTTTAGAGGTGTAGTGGTTAGCACTGTCGCCTTGCACCTCCAGGGTCCTGGTTCGATTCCTGGCCAGCTCGATTCCCGTGTCTGTCATTGTGCTCTGAGTCTTTCATCTCATGTCCTAGTTTGTCTTGTCTAACACCCCTTATATAGTTGAAGTATTAAGAATTCACATGTTTACTTTGTTTTGGTCATTATGTACTGTATTTGCTCATGTGCTAATACGGTGTGGTGGTTCACTCCATATTTTTAAGCGTAAAACTTAATGAATTAATCATACACTAAATCTTACAGCAGGTTCCTGTTTAACTATTTGCAGTTACCCATATACTGTAATCACACCTCCTGATCATCCCTGACATACTGTAAACCAGCAGGTGATTCAGAGTCTCTGTCCCACACCCAGCATTCAAGAGCTCACATCCTGTCTAAGAAGCTGTGAAGCAGGGAAAGTGAATCGCCTTTCAGCCTTTAGCCACACACACACACACACACACACACACACAGACACATTCATTCACACCAAGTCAAAAGATAAGCGCCCCAATCCAAGACCAAGTCCGAGTCCATAGTTCAGTTCATCTAATAAAACTACTGCGATCATTGCCAAGTATGCATGACACATACATGTCTGGAAGGGCCTGTTCCTGTTTACTCTTCCTTCATATGAAAATGCAGACGGATTATAACAGGAGGGGAACTTGAAATAAAGATGACACTGGTTTTATGTATGAAGTATAGCTGTTATGTTTTGTTGTTTAGGCGGAAACTTTAAGGGATTTATAAGTGTGGAAACGGCTCTAAATACGTACATAAAATGAACCACGGAATCCGGAGAAGAAGAGAAGGAAATATTCGGTGTCTTATGTCATATTTGCTTTTCTTCCTCGTCTGTCTCAGACCTTCATCATCAGGTGATCAGCCTCAAGAAGCTCAAGTAAGACATGATGAAATATTTTGTGCAACTTTCGCGTATTTTAATATTTAATATTGAATTATATTTTGTGTAACTGATTACATTTAGTTAACAAATTTGTTTTGTTTTTATCTCAAGCCGTTGTTCCAATAGAAATTTATTGACTGGGAAAAAATTATCCCAGTCAATAAATTTGAAGGTAAATGTTCAATGGTGAAGGTAAATGTGAAGGTAAATGTTCAATGGATGTGTTACTCTTAATACAGATAATGATTTTATGATTAATTATTAACGGTTAATGTAACTGATTCTGATCAATAAACTTGCATTTATAATAGTGGAAGGGACTTGGTACTCTCAGCTTTTGATTGGTAAACCATGTCTAGTTTTATTTAAATATCTAGGTATATAATATGATGTTGATCATATCAGGATACATATAGTATGTAAGTTTATGCATGATATGGGTTACAATATACTGTAAACTGCCAGCAATCTAGCAGCGTTGCTTTTTTAGGATCTGATTATTCAGTATTTCTATTCCAGGTAGATGAAAGTACTTTCGGAGGCTGTAATGAGCAAAGTGAGTAACGCTGAATAATACCAGCCGCTTAAATACCTCCTTATACATGGTGCCTTTTAGACCGCTAAGCCTTTTCCTGTAGCGTCTATATTACATGTAATATTCTGTTTGACTGGAAAATTTGTGTTTGGTGAATCTCTGCCAGTATTTTATTACTAAAATTAAATACTGGTAAACAAAAGCTAAGAATTAATGAAACTACACTTCAATTAACAGCCACAGGATACAAATGACATTTGAAGCTTCAGTGCCTTTTTAGCCTTCAATGTGCACTACGAAAGCAAATAAAAAGTACAATAACTGGCCAAAATCTGTGTACAGTATCATACTATAGTATACTCCCTAAGGTTATATTTAAAAAAAAACAACAACAACAACAACAACAACAAGAACACTGTGGACGACCTGCGACTCAGCTGCTGCTATTGATTCTGGAACCGAGAGCGTGAAGCACGGAAGCTCGTGTCCATCTGCACAGTCAGGATTTATAGCCCAATGAACAAGAGGAATGATTGGAAGAATGTCTACAGGAGCATCTGGGAGATTTCATGAAGAGTTATTCTTCTAAAATGACTGCTAATTCCTTTTGGAGCCAGCACACACCATGAATAGTAATTAGAAAGTTAAATTTCCATTAAAGTATAAGTAATTAAAATTTTTCCATCAATTAGCTGATTTCTGTCTCATCTGCATCACTGTTTTCTCACTGCTGACTGAACAGCCCAAGAAATTTGAATGGTACTTATTTGCCGATGTAGTACACTATAGTACATTGTACTATCGTGATATTTACTTTGGTAGAACAGTGCATATACTATACTATATTATGGTACATGGTTCCACATACCAGGATCCTTCCAAAATATGTTAAAGATGTACCATAGTGGTAATATTTATATAGTATGGCACCATTGTAACTATCTAACATTAATTAAATACCATAGTGTATGTTACTCTTAGTATTAAATACAACATCAAAATGTCATATTTCACAGAAAGTATCACGGACATTAAGCAACATTTATCTCTTGCTTTTTTTTTTTCATACTGTTAGAATTCCACTAAAAACATTTAATTAAATAATGCACAGCTGCAGTACTAATTGGCTGATGATTGGCTGATCAGGGAGCATCAGCTTTTGCTCAAAAATGGGGCCACTACTTGTTGTAGCTTGCTTAAAACATGGAAGTTTAAAGCTTCTAAAAGTGGTTTTGAATTCAATTATTTTGTTACAGATAACCTTGTGTGGCAGAGAAAAAAATTTCTCCAAAATGACTAAACATACAAAAGTAGCTTTTATCTCATTTTGCATTACATTAAAAGGGTTCAAATGATGTCTCATACCCCTTCAGTTTTTTTTCCACCCCCCTACACGACTTGGATCGGCTCTCACAGAATCACACTAAGCTGGACCCCTCTGAACTGTACCGACGTTGTGGTCTACATTCCCCAGTGGACAGGTCCTACACAATCTGGGGTTTGGACACAGAAAGAAGTAAGAGCTGGACATCTAGGTCATAATTAAAATAGTGGATAAACTCATTAAAGTCAGACTGTTTAGCATCTCTGAGACCGCTTATAAGAACATAGTTTAGCCTTCTGCTGTTGTTTGCCTTGCATAAATATTCACCCCCCCCCCCCCCCTACCCCTAGACTTGAAATTAACTTTATTAGATTTTTTTTTAGGATATCAGTTTTACTTTTTACTTTTTTGTTGTTGTTGTTGTTGTTGTTGTTCACTTTATTGATTTTTATTGTAAGGTTTAAGATTTTGTTGCAACAGATTTGCAGTCTGACTTTGACTAGGCCACAATAATGTTGCTGCTTTCAAATGAATCAAAAAGTTACTGGAAGAGCAAATACATTCAGGGCATTGTGTCTAATCTAATCTGATTTTGTCAAATATTATTGCTCTAACTTCTTCAAACATGTACTATTCTTAACTAGTAACTAAACTGTAAAGGTGTGTGTGTTTCTTTCTGTAGAATGTAACAGAACCCACATACACATTGGAGGACCTGCAGCCATTCACACTTTATAAGTTCAGGATTTGGGCCGTGATTTCAGAGACGTACATTGTCTCTCCAGAAAGCCAGTTTTACCGGACCGAGGCATCTGGAGGTATTTCAGCAATTTGGATGTTTCCTATCATTTTGGTGCCATTTAGATATTTTTAACATTAAACATCTGAACCTTTTTATGAAATGTGTTAATAAGTCTCAAATATCCTTTTACAAGGTTTCTTTGATGACAAGGGCTATTTTTTGTCATAAAATTACTCATGTACACAAAGTGGTTCACGCGAATCCATTCTAATACCTTGAGTATTGCTTGAGTATTGTGATGCTTCACTTTTATCATTTGTTTATGAAATGTTACTTCCAATAAGTCACACATTAACTGCTTTTAGTTCCCACCAGTCCTGTGATCGAGAGTGTGGAGAGTGACTCTGGAGTGAGT
Organism: Clarias fuscus; assembly: GCA_030347435.1. Classification (NCBI taxonomy): domain Eukaryota; kingdom Metazoa; phylum Chordata; class Actinopteri; order Siluriformes; family Clariidae; genus Clarias; species Clarias fuscus. The sequence continues at coordinate 2,750,362 of CM059216.1, read as the reverse complement.
GTGGATGTTAGCTGGTCTGCTCCAGAGAATCCCAGAGGCTTCATCGTGGGATACAACCTCAACCTCACCTCCAGCACACACAGCATCACCCTGAGCACTGCAGGAAATGTCTTCTTCATTACATTCTACCCAACACTCCATAACACCACGTACAGGTTTGCAGCGAAAACCACAATGCTACAAGATTAACAAAGATTCACATGACCTTATATAAATATACAGTGGTACCTCGGTATACAAGCATTAAGAATTCTTTATCTTAAGAGCTACAGTTTTGCAAGAAGTTTGCTTTGGCATACGAAGCATTTTGGGGCAGACAAGCGACCGATCCATGGCGAACTGAACGCCAGCGTATGTTCAGAACTTGTTTGCATAAAGCAAAGCGAGTTTACGTATTTTTTGTGGAGGTTTTTTTTTTGTTGTGGTTGCATTTTGTGCAAGATTTAATGTAGACGTAGCACCATGGGTCCCAGGAATGTTATCATCGATGGTAGCAAAAAGAAAATAGAGCCGCTTTCGGTTTGTTTTTTAAAGCAGCTGGTGCCAAGAGTCATAAATTAAGGTTAAGTGAGGTTTCATGACAATTCATTTCATATTAGACTTTAAGTTTTGATTGTGTTTATGTGCACCAAATATGATTATGTTGGAAATTGGTAATGTTGGTAATAATTTTGGGTGGCTGGAAAAGATTATCTGCATTTACTGGATATATTAAATTCGCACACTGTAAAAACACATTTTTCGGGAAGAACCCAAAGTATTGATACGTGATGCTTCCACCACCATGCTTCACAGTAAGGATAAAGTATTTTCAGCAAACTTAAAGTTGCAATTATGCAATTGTGGTTTGGTGGTTACTATATAAACAAACCACTATATACTATATATACAACCATGACTACTGTCAAAGAAGCTGTTACATAAAGTTCATCAGCACGTTCTGTCCAATCAGAATGCAGAATTCAACAGTCCTGTGGTATTAAAAGAAACCATGACATAATAAGCATGCTAGCTAATTGGCTAAATTCCTATCTCCATTTACTCACAGCACATAAACACTAATTTATTGTTCTGACAAATTTATTATAGTTTTATTATATTATTGTGTGTCTACCTTATCTCATTTTTAATTGAAAATTGTTGTGATTTATTTTTATACTAGTCGGTTTTGTTCATCTACTATGTTTGTCCAGAATTTCCATAGCTGCAGCGAATCGTGAAGGCCAGGGAGTGGCTGCTGAAGCAACTGTGACCACGCCACCCTCACCGGGTCAGGGAACATGGACCTGTGTTCACATGCATATGGCAACACTAAACTAACTAACTAATAAACACCAACACATACACACATTTACAAAATCAAGTCTTGAGTCAAACTCACAAATTAACGAAATATTAATAAGAGAAATTTAAATCAAATGTCCAAAATGATCTTCATTGATTTTTTTTCTTTTTCTTTTTTAAATTTCAGAGCAAAATGCCATTCGCTGGATTTTTGCATCCAGGATGAATTCACTGCGGAAACAACACGAGGACGCGGATTTTTTCACTGCAGCCGAGTGCCTCCCTGATGATCTGACAAAAGAGAACATTACAGGTCTTTTTATCACTTCCTTTTTATGTAGTCTTGAGTAATAGGCTTTCTGAAGGACTTTTTTCCCTCTCATGTTCAGTCCAGTCCCAGTACCTGAGCAGTTTCAGAGGAAGGTTTTTTGTTTGTTAAGCCATATAGTGTCCTATGACAAAAAAAACAAAAAAAATCAATTAACTTAAGCCATGAACCAGTGAGCAACAGGTGAAGATGAGGACAGATGATCAGGAGGTGATTAGTGTACTGCTGATGCTGGATGCTGAGTGGTTGGAACAGACGAGAGGTCATGGTCTTCCTCATTTCTTCAGAAATTAAATGATGCTATACTGTATATATGCTAATTCTGTACATATATATATATATATATATATATATATATATATATATATATATGTGTGTGTGTGTGTATATGTTGTATATATACATATACATATATATACTGTATATAGTATACTGTATATATGTGGTGGAAACAAATTGGCAAACTATTTATTATTTATTGCTAGCATATAAGTAACATTCTTATTGACAAAATTCAATTCACTTTTATTTATATAGCGCTTTTAACAGTGGTCACATTTGCAAAGCAGAGTCAAAAGACAATTAGGGAAATGAGTATGAAATGGGTGAGAAAACGTGTATAAATCAAAATGGTCAGATCGTCCCTGATGAGCAAGCTGAGGGCGACGGTGCTGAGGGAAAAACTCCCTGAGATGGCAATAGGAAGAAACCTCAGACTCAACAGTATACAAATAGCGGATTGCAGGGATTGTTTTGAAGTCCAGTTCGTTATTGGAGGCTCAGGTACAAAACTGTTCACTGTTCACTGTATAATGTGAACATCCGAGCTGGAATCATGCATTTTGGTTCCTACAGGAATAGCCGTCCTTCGCAATTCCGACCTCGTCTACTTCTCAGAGGGGACTCGGATTTGGGAAAAAGTTGCAGGGAATCTGACAGATAACTCCGACCTAAGACTCGTTCACTCCAGCGACTCTAAGGTCACAGCCCTGACTGTAGACTGGCTCTACAGAAAACTCTACTATGTGTCCGATGCCAAGGTGCGTCCCTCAGTGTGTTTATACTGTATGATCAACATTTATACCGGCCCTTTATTAATGTTAGATAAACTTCCTTGTTTTTTCCTACCTTTTAATTAAATACAGGTCTGGTATTGTAAACTAGATGACTGCTCACATCCAGCGGACTTTAACCTCATCTTAAACAGCGCTCCCACGAGAATCATCGCCGATCCATATAACGGGTTCATATCGTCTTTCCTGTTTTGTGCTGAGATGTTAGGAATAAGTGTATAAGTTGATTGAAACATAAATTGGTTGGATTTTTAAGAACCAATTCTAGTCCATTTTTATTCATCAAAACACTCAACAATAAATCCCTGTCTTGTCAGATGGCTGTTCTTGCTTCTGCATGATGGAATATATCGCATTTCTCTTCCTGAACTTTCTGACCACGCAGACGACCTCACTCTCGTAGTAAAGACAGACGACGTGCGTGACTTTGTGGTCAGTTTTCCCGACAGGAGACTGGTTTTCTATGACAAGGGGAAGCGTGTACTGTCCACCGTAACTCTGGGCGGTTTGCTGCCTGTTTCTCTGTATTTTGAAATCAAACACGATGTCCAGAGCGTAGCGTACGACAACGGCCTCCTCGTGCTGACAGATGGACGTGCTGTGTACAAACAAACTGGAAACGGTCAAGTGGCCATTTTTACAGAGTTCCCTATGGATTGTGATATCTTTGATTCCGTCTACGGAGGATTTGGAAACATAAATTTTTTCGGCCCCGGCTCTCAGCCGTATCCGGTTCCCAGGAAGCCGACGGACCTGCAGGTAGGGAGGGGCTATGCATATGGGATCGTTTCTACTTTTTTCATAACAACAATCTCAGAAGAGTTTTGTTCCTCTTATACCATGTCAGTTTAGTTAGATTACACTTTTTATGTGTTTCATGCTGTAGAATGTCTTGTGAGGGAACATCTAATTTCTATAGGCGCTACTAGTGATGAGTCGTTCATGAATGATTCATTCCTAACGTGACTCAGAAGATCGAGTAGTATCGAAGAGTGATTCGTTCATTTTCTACTGGGCGCGTATGCGCAAAGCATCGCAAAACCTCCATAGGTTATGTACAGGAAACAGAAATGAGTCGTTACCTTTGAGTCTTTGGTCCAAATCGTTTGTTCTTTTGTCGCGTGACTCCCGTAGACGCTATGCAGTGTAGCACACAGGAAACAGAATTTAATGGTTCTTCTCAAAGAGTCTTCTACTCCTAGTCGTTCGTTCTTTTGTCTTGTGACTCCCATAGGCACTATGGGTGCAGAGTGCAATAAATTCAAAAGAACGAATGACTTGGACCAGAAGATATGAGAGGTGAGCTCATTCTATTTATCATCATATGTTCTTAGCTGCATTGTAATATTTTCATTACTGGGACTATGGAAAAAAAAAATTGTGTATGTACAGTCGTGGCCAAAAGTTTTGAGAATTACATAAATATTGGAAATTGGAAAAGTTGCTGCTTAAGTTTTTATAATAGCAATTTGCATATACTCCAGAATGTTATGAAGAGTGATCAGATGAATCATAGTCCTTCTTTGCCATGAAAATTAACTTAATCCCGAAAAAAAAACTTTCCACTGCATTTCGCTGCTGTCATTAAAGGACCTGCTGAGATCATTTCAGTAATCGTCTTGTTAACTCAGGTGAGAATGTTGACGAGCACAAGGCTGGAGATCATTATGTCAGGCTGATTGGGTTAGAATGGCAGACTTGACATGTTAAAAGGAGGGTGATGCTTGAAATCATTGTTCTTTCATTGTTAACCATGGTGACCTGCAAAGAAACGCGTGCAGCCATCATTGTGTTGCATAAAAATGGCTTCACAGGCAAGGATATTGTGGCTACTAAGATTGCACCTAAATCAACAATTTATAGGATCGTCAAGAACTTCAAGGAAAGAGGTTCAATTCTTGTTAAGACGGCTTCAGGGAGTCCAAGAAAGTCCAGCAAGCGCCAGGATCGTCTCCTAAAGAGGATTCAGCTGCGGGATCGGAGTGCCACCAGTGCAGAGCTCAGGAATGGCAGCAGGCAGGTGTGAGCGCATCTGCACGCACAGTGAGGCCAAGACTTTTGGAAGATGGCCTGGTGTCAAGAAGGGCAGCAAAGAAGCCACTTTTCTCCAAAAAAAACATCAGGGACAGATTGATCTTCTGCAAAAAGTATGGCGAATGGACTGCTGAGGACTGGGGCAAAGTCATATTCTCGGATGAAGCCTCTTTCCGATTGTTTGGGGCATCTGGAAAAAGGCTTGTCCGGAGAAGAAAAGGTGAGCGCTACCATCAGTCCTGTGTCATGCCAACAGTAAAGCATCCTGAGACCATTCATGTGTGGGGCTGCTTCTCATCCAAGGGAGTGGGCTCACTCACAATTTTGCCCAAAAACACAGCCATGAATAAAGAATGGTACTAAAACACCCTCCAACAGCAACTTCCTCCAACAATCCAACAACAGTTTGGTGAAGAACAATGCTTTTTCCAGCACGATGGAGCACCGTGCCATAAGGCAAAAGTGATAACTAAGTGGCTCGGGGACCAAAACGTTGAAATTTTGGGTCCATGGCCTGGAAACTCCCTTAATCTTAATCCAATTGAGAATTTGTGGTCAATCCTCAAGAGACGGGTGGACAAACAAAAACCCACTAATTCTGACAAACTCCAAGAAGTGATTATGAAAGAATGGGTTGCTATCAGTCAGGATTTGGACCAGAAGTTGATTGAGAGCAGCCCAGTCAAATTGCAGAGGTCCTGAAAAAGAAGCGCCAACACTGCAAATACTTTTTGCATAAATGTCATGTAATTGTCGATAAAAGCCTTTGAAACCTATGAAGTGCTTGTAATTATATTTCAGTACATCACAGAAACAACTGAAACAAAGATCTAAAAGCAGTTTAGCAGCAAACTTTGTGAAAACTAACATTTGTGTCATTCTCAAAACTTTTGGCCACGACTGTAGACGTGTTTGGGGTCTGTTTATTAAAAATGTGACATTTTATTTTCATTTTGATGAACAAGATTCAAAGAACCAAGTCACTAAAATGATTCAAACTTCCCATCACTAGGAGCTACAGACATTCCCTTGCTCTCTTCTTCTTCTTCTTTTTCTTTCTCTTTATTGTTTACCGGCGGTTGGAATACAGTAGGTTGCATTACTGCCACTTGTAGGTCTCATTCTTTCTCTTCTTCCCAGCCTCCTAAAGCCCTTGCTCTCCTTAGTTAATAAGTTAGTTAAGTTAAGCTTTTATTTGTCACATATACATTACTGCACAGTGAAATTCTTCCTTTGCATATCCCAGCCTGTTGGGATCAGGACACCCCTGGAGCAGAAAGGGCCCACAATGGGTGGAGCTGTGGCTTGAACCACCAACCTTCTGCTTAGTAACCTAGAGCCTTAACCACTAATCTACCACTGGCCAAAGAAGACGTGCATCCTGTTATGGAAAAACGTCCCAGGTAGCAAACTGACATTAGCCCACCACTATGTTGTCCACCAGGGCCACCAGACAGATAGACACATTTAAATCTGTCCTTCTATCATTGTCTTAACTTCAGCCAATCTGTTGTCCCAGTGATCGCAGGACTGTCAATATTAGACCGGTATTGAAAATGGTTGGGTAAAAACGCCACCCAAAATTTGACACTAGGCAACAACTTGGGTGCAAACCTGTTTTCTCTGAAACGTCTCCTTACAGAAAACTACACCATCTCAACAGCTGGGCATTTTTAAGTAACATCTCTTTTATTCTTTCAGTGTTGGACACTACCATCAGAACTGCTGTTATAGAAAATTAATCAATAACTCTAATTTGTTTTTCTCTGTGTCATCACTACACACTATTATAGTAACCGACAATTAATGACTTTTGTCCATATACTTCTGTCACATTGCACATTCTTGCATACAGGTTGTCTTTGGATCTAATAAAGCCAGTCTGCGCTGGAACAAACCGGGAATTCAGAACGGATCGAGTGAGTGAACGCGACAGCTTGGGTGTTTTCCTTTATTACTTTGACTGGACGTGATCTGGCCAGATACTTAGCGGGGTTGATTATTTAACCATAACACCATGTGCTTAAGTGTCTTATTCCTTTTATATCACCACACTTTCCCCTTTTTCCCATTATGCTTTGTATCTCATTATTGTTTGTGCACTTTCAGGTCTTTCAGCTTGGCAAAACTGGACGTACACTGTGATGTGCTTACTGAATGGATCGGTAATTAGTGAAATTAGTCACGTTGGTGCCACACACACAACAGTGCCAGATCTCCAGAGCAGTCAGCTTTATATCCTGAGTGTGTGGGCTGTTTCTCCTGGAGGAAGCTCACACCCAGTCGTGTTTTACGGAACGACTCTGCAACCGGGTAAACTTATGATATGCTGAAAACATAATAAAATATGAATAAATATTGTGGACTGTTTTTATTCTACTGTACACCAGAATCTTAATCATAACATAACTACAGTTACAATACCTAAGAAGATTAGAGGTGTATATTTGTACTTTTAAGGTAGGCGCTTTAATGTCATTTACAGTACTTAGACATACTGTATACACATGAAGACCACGCCTCCTTTCACAAGGCTGACAGTGACATAAGCCACACCTCTATAGAAATGCTTGATGGGCACAGAAGCCAAGCCTACAGAGGCCACACCTCCTCCAATGCAACTGTCAGTCATAGAGATTTTTTATGCAAAGGCCACACCTCTTTCTCTGAGACTGACATGCAGATTCTAGACTTTCTTCCACTGAGAATGATTCGCACAGAGGCCACACCTCCTCCAATGGGAGTAACAGTTTAAAAGTACCTTATGATTTTCGCTTATACTGTAAATAAATAAATAAATAAATAATCGGTCTTCTCTGCAAACAGAGGATGATGCACCATATATTGCTGGTGCGGCTGCTGCTGAAGGCATCTGGAGACAACAGCTGGATAGTTTTGACTTCCCCGATATGCTGACCCCTAGTGTCAAGGACGTGAAAGGTAATTTTGTTGGTTTTGTTTTACTCCATAAGTGCATTTACCCGGACCAATACAGCCACACCAATATGTTCACACTGGTTAGAACGTTTTCACACATATTTCAAAAACAGAACATTAAACAGTTCATTCTACAGCTTATGTATCATCCGGCAAAAAGCATGTATCAAACTTATAATCTCAAACAATTGTTTTTATTTTGTTCGTATCAAACAGACATGGACTGGTATAAGAACACGATCTTTTGGACGAACAGTTCGGGCCACATCAGCTGGACGGATGTATCTGATGGCGCTTCTGCTCCAGAAGGGTTTCTAGTGCCACAGAACATGGAGGCTCACGCCATAGCCTTCGACTGGCTGGGACAAAGTTTATACTGGAGCTGCAACACGAATATGGTGTGTAACGTGTAATGATCTGATGACAGTAATGAGAAAATCTGAAATAGTTACAGTTAACTTTAAGCTGTGCTGATCATGTCAGAAGAGGGGCATTTACTTTCGATAAATAAGATTTCTTAGCTTTCCATTAGTTTTTTTTTTTTCCCACTAAAGTCCACAAATTGTGTCATTATTTAAACTAAATATCTCATGATTTTGCCGTAATTACTGATTATTTAAAAGATCATTTTGCTTGGATATATCTCATTTTGACAAAACAACACATTCTTTGAAGATATAGCTATTTTGATTTTAATTGTCTCATTATTGTTAAGATGTTATTTTTATGTAATATCTCATTATTTCGGTATAGTACATCATTTTACACCTTGCCCCTTTTTTATCTTATTATCTCATTATTTCAAATGTTTATAGTCTCATTATTCAAGCTTATAGCATGTTGTTGTTTTTTTGCACTTAACATTAAACAGCTTTTATTTCTACGTAACAAGAAATTAACAAATATATTGACTCGACATTTAAATTGACATGAAGTTACATAAATGTAATAATATTAAAATGCTATCTTGTAAATAATGAGATGTCAAAAATCACTGAATATGAAAAGACGTATGACGTCAAAATTATGAAACATTAAGTTAAAGTATTGATAGTATTTTTATAAATAGTGAGTTGTTAATTAAGCATTATCACATGAGATGGAGTGCTGTTGTGCTGGATAGTACCAGGGCGGTGATGCGGTCCACAGCAAGAGTCATCACAGCTGTGCTGATATTCAGTACAACAGCACAATCTCCAAAGTGATATAACAGTTCCAAAAACACAATTTATTGTAAACAGATTATGATTTGTTCCTTTATTTAACCAAAATATAACCTTTCCGCAAATAAACAAACACAGGGGGAGCTGGCGACCAACAGTTAGCGACTGACGGTGTGATTAACAGAGGTGAAAGCAGTTTTAAATTCTTACCGGTACTCTGTAGCCAAAATAACCCATGGAGGTGATGGACAGTCCTGAGAAACTTATGAGGAACATTAAAGAGAAACCTAGACCACTATGTAGGGTGTACAATCCCTTGTTCTACACACCAAGTAGTGCCCTTGATCAGGGGTTAGAGAGGGATTTGGGATTCAGCCTTGTGTAAAGCTAGTTAGCTTTGTAGCCATAAACAAAAGAAGCGATTCTGGAGGACGTAGTTGACTAAGGAGACAGTGTGATGTTTAAGATGTTATAACGTTATCAGATGTGTGTTCTTGCTGAAAGTGTTTCTGTGACTTGGTGTGAATGTGGGTTTTGTCAGGCAGCTGCTCTCTCCTCAGTACTGCGGACCGTACAGACCGACTCTCATCCACGCTGAGACACACAGTTAGTGTCATTAACGGTTATTAGAACATTTGTGATGCAGATTGATACAAGCAGTTAAATGTCCCAGTGCTGTTACCGTCTATTATCACCGCTCGTGGCGAGGCTTCTGTTTAATCAGTTTACTCAGGCGGAACTAACAATTGCATAATTCAAAATAATGATGTTCTAATTAGACCTTTTTTCTTTCATTTTTATACATTTTATATAGATTTTCTTATTATTATTAACTGGTATAAAAACCATTATTTCGGATCTCTTCCTCCGCTTTATTTATCTTTCTTATTAGATATGCCGAGGTCGTTTATCTGGCCAGGGAGCCGAGATATTTCTTAAAGCAAACCAAAAGATCGAAAGCATAATTCTAGATTCACTGAACGCATCTATCTACTGGAGCACTGGAACCACGCTGGAGGTTTGCAGGCTCGACGGAGAGGGACGCGACTTACTCGAAAAGCTGAGCGTCTTTTCAGGGAAGAAGGTGAGATTCAGAAAGCAGGTGTCGTTCTCACCTGATGTGCTTTCGACCTCGGTTAAAACAAAGCATTGATTATTGCAGATCGCTGGAATCACTGCAGATTGGACTGAAGGCAGTCTGTACTGGCTGGTTGAGGAAGGAACTTTCTTACATCTTTACAGCGCGCACATGAGCAGCAAGACGTAAGTGTAACCATGAGAACATTTCAGCGACAGAAACAAGTTATGTAGCCTTAACAAAGGGTGCGTCATGCTGGATTATTCACTGATACAAATAACTGTGTTCTTTTTGACCGCACTGTCTACGAGATGTGAGTTTATTTGGACACAGTCTTAAAGCTGGACCAAAGGCGCAAAAGCAAACAGAAACCATTTGCAATTAGAGCAAGAGGGGAAGTCAGAAAAACATGAGTTTAATGAAGTGACTCAACATGGAAATATTCAGGTTTCAAGGAAAAATTCAGGCGACCTTTACAGTAAGGAGTTTAGTATTGTACTGTAGTGTTTCTATGATTTCTATGATTCTCTTGTGATATTAGGGGTGGAACCTGTTACAACAAGAAGGTGAAACATCGACACAAGTTGAATATCCAGGGTTATACTAATGCACCAATAATAATAATAATAATAATAATAATACTGTGGCCTCGCACCTCTAGGGTCGCGGGTTTGATTGCCGTCTTGGGTCTGTGTGTGTGGAGTTTGCATGCTCTCGCTCAAAATGAGCTTGGTGAGTTTCCTCTGGTTACTGAGGTTTCCTCCCACAGTCCAAAGACATGCAGATTAGGTTAATTGCATTTCCAAATTGGCAGTAGTGTGTATGCCCCTTGTGCCCTGCGATAGATTGGTACCCTGTCCAGGAAGTGCCCTGGAACGCAACCCTGTACAAGATAAGCCCTATAGGCAATGAATGAGAATGACAATGAAAAATGACATGGTGAGGCTTTGAAACTGCCTAAAAGGTCTCTCCATTATCAAAACTTTATAACACTTAAAAGTTTGCAGTTTCTTAGGAGGATAAATATGCTAAATTGTTTTGTCCTATGAATTCTAAAAGAATGGGAGAGAATGGCTCTCTATTGCTGTTTCCACTTGGCGTAATTGGCGTAAACAAGCCAATTAGATTTTTATTAGTTGTATTTATTTGTTCCAGTATGCACTCTGTTCTCAAATGGAGTTCATCTACAGTATTAAACCAGCAGCTGGCTTTCTACAGCGAGCGTCTTGTGTGGCTGGATGAGGACAGCAAACTGAGAATTCAAGAATTAAACCAAACCACGAGCGTCGCCATGTCTCCGACTAACACCCTAACAGCTTTCGCTCTTCTGCAGAGAACTTTAAAACCTCTTCCGGGTCAGTGACTATTTTAATAGTTAGATTTTTGTATCATCATCTAACATCGTATACTTCCTTCTGTTTCTGTTTACTCAGCACATCTTACAGAAATCGACTCATTACTATAACAAGTTCAACCATGTGTGTCTTTCTTTGTTCAGACGGTTTCGTCTCCGCCCCGAATGTAATCCCTCCTGCTGTTTCTAAATCGTCTATTCGCCTCAAATGGACCGAATCGGCGTTATACATCGCCTGGGATGCGAGCAGCACTGAATTCGGGACCGTGTTCTATCGTGTAGAGCTATGTGTACAGAATATAAAAGCACAAAAGGTGATTTTGGTCATTTCATAGTGAAACAATGATTCTCCTTTAATTAACCTTTTTTTTTGTTTGTTTGTTTAAAATGTGAAATACATTTTCCAGCAGTTTTATCCAGGTCATTGTCCACCACTGCAAAAGGTCCCTGAACCTATAATGAAAATCATGGAATTGAAGCAAAACATCAATATTAACATCACAATCACTCCATATACATACTGGGGTAGAGGTGTGTCGACATTTCAGACTTTCCTCATGTTAGATGAAGGTAAGACAGTACTGATACACAGAATTTACAATATTACTTTTACAATGGTGTAAATAATACAGTACATTATATTAATGGTATGTTTATTATTAGTTGAATGAGAATATACAGTACAAAGCTAAAGTTTTAAAATACCTATTTAAAATATTTATAATCTTCCCTTGTTTATTTTGTATGATTTATCCCAATTTTCTTTTCTTTTTTTATTAATTTAAATCTCAGGAAACGCACTAGACGACAAGTGCTGAAACTAAAACACATCAGTTATAAATCAGAAATATCTATGAAACTATTCAATATAAAACACATTTTGAAGAATATGTAAAAATAGGTGGCACAGTGACTATAGTCACTATAGACTATAGAATAGTGGTTAGCAGTGTCACCTTGCTCCGCCAGGGTCAAGGGATTGATTCCCACCTCGGGTCTGTGTGTGTGTGTTCTGTTGTTTACACACGTGGACAAAATTGTTGGTACCCTTCGGCCAATGAAAGAAAAACTCACAATGGTCACAGAAATAACTTTAATCTGACAAAAGTAATAATAAATAAGAATTCTTTGAATGTTAACCAATGAAAGTCAGACATTGCTTTTCAACCATGCTTCAACGGAATTATAAAAAAAAAATAACTTATGGAACAGGCCTGGACAAAATTGATGGGACCCCTAACTTAATAGTTTGTTGCACAACCTTTTGAGGCAATCACTGCAATCAAACGATTCGTGTAACTGTCAATGAGACTTCTGCACCTCTCTGCAGGTATTTTGGCCCACTCCTCATGAGCAAGCTGCTCCAGTTGTTTCCGGTTTGAAGGGTGCCTTTTCCAGACGGCATGTTTCAGCTCCTTCCAAAGATGCTCAATAGGATTGAGGTCAGGGCTCATAGAAGGCCACTTTAGAATAGTCCAATGTTTTCCTCTTAGCCATTCCTGTGTGTTTTTAGCTGTGTGTTTTGGGTCATTGTCCTGTTGCAAGACCCATGACCTGCGACTGAGACCCAGCTTTCTGACACTGGCCAGCACATTTCTCTCTAGAATCCCTTGATACTCTTGAGATTTCATTGTACCCTGCACAGATTCAAGACACCCTGTGCCAGATGCAGCAAAGCAGCCCCAGAACATAACCGAGCCTCCTCCATGTTTCACAGTAGGGACAGTGTTCTTTTCTTGATATGCTTCCATTTTTCCATCTGTGAACATAGAGCTGATGTGCCTTGGCAAAAAGCTCCATTTTTGTCTCATCTGTCCATAGGACATTCTCCCAGAAGCTTTGTGGCTTGTTAACATGTAGTTTGGCATATTCCAGTCTGGCTTTTTTATGATTTGTTTTCAACAATGGTGTCCTCCTTGGTCGTCTCCCATGTAGTCCACTTTGGCTCAAACAACGACGGATGGTGCGATCCGACACTGATATTCCTTGAGCATGAAGTTCACCTTGGATCTCTTTAGAAGTCTTTCTGGGCTCTTTTATTACCATTCGGATTATCCGTCTCTTTGATTTGTCATCAATTTTCCTCCTGCGGCCACGTCCAGGGAGGTCGGCTACAGTCGCATGGATCTTAAATTTCTGAATAATATGTGTAACTGTAGTCACAGGAACATCTAGCTGCTTGGAAATGGTCTTATAGCCTTTACCTTTAACATGCTTGTCTATAATTTTCTTTAGAATCTCCTGAGACAACTCTTTCCTTCTCTTCCTCTGGTCCATGTTGAGTGTGGTACATACCATGTCACCAAACAACACAGTGACTACCTGGAGCCCTATATATAGGCCCACTGACTGTTTACAAGATTGTAGACACCTGTGATGCTAATTAGTGGACACACCTTGAATTAGCATGTCCCTTTGGTCACATTATTTTCAGTATTTTCTAGGGGTACCATCATTTTTGTCCAGGCCTGTTCCATGAGTTTATTTATTTATTTATTTTTTTTTTTTTAATTTTTTCCCTGATTTTCTCCCTAATTTAGTCGTGTCCAATTCCTCCCCGTCACTAGGGGGCTCCCACATTAAGGCTACTACTACCACTCAGCCGGGAGGGCCGAAGACTATCACGTGTTTCCTCCGAACCACGTGACGCCAGCCGACCGCATCTTTTCGAACTGCTCGCTCGCGCACCGTTGTGGGCGGCGTAACACACTCGGAGGACAGCGCTATCCGCTCCCTCCGTTGCGCGAGCTCACAGACGCCCCTGACTGGCTGTAGAGCCGTGATTAATGCGGGAACACTAAGTACCTCTCATCCCTCCCCTCTGAGAGAGCTCGGCCAATCAGCTAATTCTGTTGAAGCATGGTTGAAAAGCAATGTCTGACTTTCATTGGTTAACATTCATAGAATTTTTTAAAGTTACTTTTGTCAGATTAAAGTTATTTCTGTGACCATTGTGAGTTTTTCTTCCATTGACCGAAGGGTACCAACACTTTTGTCCATGTGTGTACATGTCCTCCCCATGCTTTGGGGGATTCCTCTGGGTACTCCAGGTTCCCCTAAAGTCCAAAGACATGTAGAATAGGCTAACCGGTGTTTCCAAATTCCCCATAGTGTGTGTGTGCTTGTATATGCTGTGATGGATTGGCACATGTCCGGAGTGTACCCCTGCCCATAGTACCATGGTATAGACTCCAGGCCTCCTGCGACCCTGTATACAGGATAAGTGCTATAGAGAGTGAGTGTGTGAGAGAGAGAGAATTTTTGTTTATTTATTAGAGATTTACTCTTAATACCTTTGAATCCATTTACAAATCCTCAAAACTCACATATTATAGTGGGTATACAAAATCATTCCCTCACCACACTCTCTATTTTACTCTCCTTTGAACATTTTACAAAATGTAACTTTTCCTACATATACTGTTACAAACACTGACACTAGAGACTCCTTCCCTAAATCATTAATTAATTTATTCATTGTGTATATCGCTTATCCTGAATACGGCGTCTCGGGAAGCCTGGAGTCTATCCCAGGTGACTTAGGGCACTGTGTATGGTACACCCTGAACAGGGTGCCAATCCATTGCAGGTCACACACACTTCTGCAATTTTGGAACGCCAATTAGCCTAATCTGCATCTTTTTGGACTGCGGGAGGAAACCAGAGTCCCCAGAGGAAACCCACCAAGCACGAGGGAGAACATGCAAACTCCATTCACACACAGACCCGAGGTGGGAACCGAACCCTCAACAAAGGCCAGAGTGCTAACCACTACACCACCGTGCCGCCTCCCTAAATGATTCATACATTTAGTATTGTCATGGGTCTAGCTGGTGGTTTGGCTAGACCGGCTGATGGTGTTGCAGTGGGAAAAATAGGGCAGGCATATAGGCAGAGGGATTTTTAAACAGAAAATGTCTTTATTTGAACTCAATAAACGGACACAAACAAACAAACCAAAACCACAAACTCAAACTATAACTAGGGCTCTTCAGACAGACAGGAGCCAGGGCTGGACAGACAGGAGCCAGGGCTGGACAGACAGGAGCCAGGGCTGGACAGACAGGAGCCAGGGCTAGAGACCAGATGGGTTAGTGGTTAGTGAGGTTAGTAGCTACATGGAATATGGAGGCACTGGATGCTGACCTAACCGGGTTAGTATCTAAGGGAGTTAGTGGCTAACCGGGTTAGTACTGACCAAATAGGGAAACAGAACACAAAAGGCAGGGCACACATGAGGCTATACCAAACTAGCGGGCTAACCTACTAGCGACCAGAACCACTAGCAGTCAATCCCACTAGAGGCCAGCCTACTGGAGGCTAACCCTACTAGGGGCTAACCCTACTAGCAGTCAAGGCCTACTAGCGGCTAACCCTGCTAGCGGCTAAGCCCACATGTGGCTACATAAATCTAAACAGAAAGGGAAGCTACACACAAAGGATTAACCCAGAAGACAGACACTAGGGACGCACAGAACAGTACTTAGACAGGAGGAGACACAGCCTAACTAAGCACTGAACAGGACAGCTCCATGAATCCACTAACACACAGAATACAAGGAAAACTAATAAGAGCCCTGTTGAAAACAAAGGTTACAAAACATAAACCAAATATACACTTAAAGAAACAAAAACCAAACAAAAAGGAATGCCCACATGACGGTATAAGCAAACAAACAAACAATGCTCGACCCAGTTTCCCAGAACAAACTGCTATTTATAGAAACTTTAATGAGCCACCTCAGTTCAGGTGAGCACTCATCACCTGACTGAGGTGCCTTCTGGGAAACTGAGTCGACCAACAAAAACTACAAACAGACAAACAGAAACAGTGACCTCTAGTGGAGGTTCCTAACAAGTATGTAGAAGAAGACATCCAACTACTGTAGATCAACAATAAGAAAGATATAAAACAGGAATAAAATCTAAACTAAAATCCATAAACATCACATATATATATATATATATATATATATATATATATATATATATATATATATATAAATGAAATAAAACATTAAAACACAATAAAACCATAACATGCAATATCAGAGAAAAAAACAACAACTACTACCAGTAGTACAATATGGACTATATATGAGAATAGTCCAGCCTTAAAAGGTAGGACTGACTTGAACTCTGAGACGGAGGAACACTGACGAATATCAGTCTTTGTGGAGAACGCTCCAGCAGCTAGTACATAATCATCACTGTGATTTGTATGATTTTTTTTATTTGTGTTTCTCTGTCTTACTGATGCTTCTCACCGCTCCACAGACTCTTCTACAGATAAAAGTGCAGCAATCACACTGAGTGTCATGATCAGTCTTCTTATACTGGCGATCATAATTATCGGAACGACTAGTAAGTTTAGTGTTTTTTTTAGACTTTAGTGGTTTTTTCATTGTGCATAATGGACATGAAGATACAATCATGTAATGATGTGTTTCCTTTGGAAGTTTACTTCAGAAGAAGAAAAAAGGCACAGGAGACGGATGTGGAGACTGACCTAACGGCTCAGGGCAGCAACCTGGAGGACATTCGAGGGTTGGTGGGTTTGGGGAGCGCCTGCTACGCGGTCAGGTACGTCAGTACCGTGCAACAACAAGATGTTATCGACAATTGTACAGTAAACATTACAGAGAGGAAATCTGACAGAGTAATGCACTAATCACTGTACACGGATTTGCAATTTTTCTGGCTAATCACAACTTAAAACCTACATTCTGTAGTAAAGTAATAATACTGACTTTGACTGAATTTTTCTCCTTTTTGTCCGCTCTCAGTTTATTACCTGTTCACAAAGAGATCGACTCTCTTCCTGAGTTTCCCCGAGAGGGTCTGAAGCTGCAGAGGCTGTTGGGCAGCGGAGCTTTTGGTGAAGTTTACGAAGCTGTCACTGTCACACATCACGGCACCAGTGGAACGGCCGGCACCAGAGTCGCCGTCAAGGTTCAGTTCTGAATGATGATTTTGAAATAAATATATAGGATGAAATTTCTTGCATGTGATTATTTGTTAATATAAGCAGATTGTTTTAAGGTTAAATTCTTAGGACTATTTGCAACCATTAGCCCATAACTCCTCATCTACTTAATTGAATAAATGTTTATTCTAGACTGGCAGGACATAAACTTTAACTGTCAGAACACTATAGAGTTAAATCTTGGATTGTGAGCATAATTCGTTCCGAAAGCATGCTTGTATATCAGAGCACTCGTATACCAAAGCGAATAAGACATAATGGAATTGATTCCATTGGAAAATTGATTTGTTACACAGCCCAAAAATATTCTTATAAGAATAATAAACACAAAATATGAAAGTAAAAATATAGCAAATTAACCTGCACTTTACCTTTACTTTACAAAAATCGTGACTGCTGTTAGACGAGAGAAGAAGCAGGAGGAGGGGGGCTACTGTATAGGACAAGTTTCACACACATAAACAGAATCACTTCTCGCTAACAGAGTCGATTGATGGAATCACCTTTTTTGTGCGACTTTAACAAGGAACATCTCTAATGTCACTTGCTTTTGTTGCTTTTGCCTCCTTTTGAAGATTTCGTGGAAATGTGACGCTGCATTGTCATTAAACAGATTCATCTCCCGCACTGCTATAGCCTTTTTAACCTTTTTATCTTCACAGAGGCCATTGTTGCAGTACAGTTACTAAAGAACTTTTTAGTTCTTTATTTTAAAAAGGCTTTACATGTGTAACGATCAGATTTGTTATTAATCATGTTACACTAAATCGGAGTCTATTATCTAACTTCCAGTGCGGTATAGGCTGAGTGGAGCAAGAAAAGACAAACAACAACAACAATTAACCAAAACAAAAAGTGTATTATGTGACAAAGAAAAAAACGATGCACCAAAACACATAAAAAATGGATGTGTGTGTGTGTGTGGATGGAGTGCAATGTCCAGAGTCCGGGTTATTTATGAACATGGTTTGTGTGTGTGTAGCGGGAGAGATGGCTCGGTCTCACCGGTAATATTGAAACAGTCATTGGGGCAGAATAAAACTTAATCGGGTGTGATGAGACAAAGCAGTTTTTTCTTTTTGTTAACCTGCTTATAATCGTTTATATATATAAAAAAAAAATTTTAAACTTCATGTGGCAGCGCTACACGAGTGCACACAAACATGTTATAGTAAACAGTGCACACGTGCACGGATGTGACACACTGAGACTGAGCATGGGAGACGATTACCCACAATCCCACAGCGCAAGAAAGAAGACAACCATTGGCTCAGTTGTGATCACATGACGCTCCGCAGACAAAGCGTATACGTACTACAGTAGTCTCTTAAAATGCATGAAAACATTTAGTTTGTCTTTACTCGCAGCAAATGCAAGGTTTCATTGTATATGTATATGTGTGTATATATAGATGTTGAAAGCCTGACAAGTTGCTTTTTTGTAACAGACACTACAAAAAGGAGCCAGCCATCAGGAAAAAATAGACTTTTTAAAAGAGGCCCATTTGATGAGGTAAGAAATTCGAAGATTGTCCATCACCTCTTGACAAACCATCCATCATCTATACCTCTTATCCTGTGTAGGGTCACAGGGGCCTGGAACCTACAGTATACAGGGAACTTAGAACTCAAGGGAGGGTACAACCTGAATGAGGTGGCAATAAATCGCAGGACACAAGCACACACTCAATTATACTCTATGGCCAGTAAAAAAAAATCAACACAGCATCTGTATTTGCAGTGTGGAAGAAATCAGTGTACAGAGGGGAAACTTACCTAGCATGTGAGGCTATCAACCATAAGGTTCTAACTTTGCTAACCGCTACGCCACCAATATACAGTACTGTCAGAGTTATACTGGAAACGTATACTGAAAATACATGCATGGCTGAAGTTCATTTGAAAATAAGTACTGTACTGTAGGTGTAGTAGATTACCAGCGTCATCAGTCATTATAATATGAAATGTCAAAATATGTCACATTTTGATATTGTTTTGAAGTATAACATATATATTTTATATGCTATAATATATATATATATATATATTATATATATATAAAACAATAATGATAACTAAAAATAAACTAGAATTGCTAAAACAGAATTGATTAAAGTGTAAAATAAAAAGTTTTTAGGTTAAATGTTAACAGTATATACCAAATAGTCAATAAATAAATAAAACAGAACTGAGACTATCACAGTGATGATTAGCACTGGTGGTTAGCACTGTTGCCTCACACCTCCAGAATCAAGGGTTCGTTTCTTACCTCAGGTCTGTGTTTGGTTGCTGAAAATCACTGACATTTTAAGAAAATGGAAATTATGATAAATAACTTACAAACATATAATAATGTCTAAGCGAATGTCTGTACTAGCTTATGCCAAGTGTTAAGCTTATGTTTATTTGTGTATGTATATACGAGTACTGTATATTTAAATGAAAGATTTTGACATGTTGATGTGTGTGTGTGTGTGTGTGTCCAGCCAGTTTAACCACCCGAACATCCTGCATCTGCTGGGAGTGTGTGTGTTGACTGAACCCCATTATCTAATCCTGGAGCTGATGGAAGGAGGAGATCTGCGCTCGTACCTGAGAGAAGCTCGCGCCACTTCTGTGAGTGCAACATACAAGTGTAATGTTCTTTAAACACTTAATAAACCACTTAAATGATATCTAATCTATAAAGATATTACATTATGCATATTTTGATTGAGTTTTTCTTTTTGATTGAGTTTTTTTGATTGACTGAGTACAATGTTAACGTTTCTCAAGATGGCAGATTGCAACCTGGTTAGCCATCATTGCTAAGTGCAATAACATTGTTTTTCTAGCAGTTTTTCAAAACATTTCTAAGGAAAATGTTGATATTATGGCCAATTCAATCATATCTTTAGTGTCACTCTGCTTTCACATTGTCTGTTTAAAAAGAACTTTGATAGAAGACAAGTTGCAATTCCTAGCTGAAAAATTTATTAGCAGTTAGCGTGGAGGATAGCAAGATTTCACACTATTTTCATTAGACAGTAAGGCTGGGGAATTAGTATTCTCATTTTAAATTGCATCTGAAAATGGTTGGGATTATTGCCAGATTTTAGAAAGAATATTACTGTTAAGCGATAAGGATCTGTCAATCATTTTATTATTATTCAATTATTTGTCACATGTACCTTACAGCAGAGTGAAAGGTTTTTTTCACATATCCCAGTTAGGATGCTGGAGTCAGAGCGCAGGGTCACCCAGGATACAATAAGGGCCTTGCTTAAGGGCTCAACAGTGGCAACCTGGCGGTGATGGGGCTTGAACCCCTGACCAGTAACGCACAGCCTTAACTGACTGAGCCAGTTGCTTGTAAGCATCAGATTTTTTGCATTTATGATAAATAATGTATGTTACAGAAAAACAAACAACTTTTGACCCAAAACGACCTCCTGGATATCAGTGTGGATGTTGCCAAAGGCTGTGCTTATTTAGAAAGACTTCATTTTGTTCACAGGTAACAATACACACAATAACCACCTGAAACACAATATGGAACATACTGTATAATTCACATTGTAAAGTAAGAACTTGACTTCGTCTATTAGAAGATTTGTGTTTATCCAAAAGACTTTAGTTGAATTTACATGGACCGTAATATTCCACAAATTATATTACTTTATATACTGGGTGTCTGGCAGAGGAAGGAGCACTGACTGGTTCACATTTCACACATAGTAAAGCATCTAACCAATCATGAATGACACTGAATTCTTGTAACCAATCATACCTCAGGAGGCAGGATTAATCGAAAAAGAATAAAAGCCCTCACCCTACACCATATTTGGGGGGAAAAAATACTTATTGTTATATTTAGACATATTAAAGACTTCACAGCAAGCACAAACACTTTGTGGACACCAAAATCAGACATATTCTGATTAAATTCTTGAAAATTCCTTTCAATTGTAAGCAAAGATGTAGTCAGTTCACTAAGAAGAGGTCAGGACAGAAATGGAATAGGGTAATCTATTGACCTTGTGGGGTCCTGCCCACTTCTGAATAGTGGTTACTTACTGTTGCCTAAAAGGGACTTTACAGTACCTACCAGGTGCCAATGCCAAAACACACACATAGAAAAAAAAAAAACAGTCACTGAAGCACTTTCAGCAAGAAAACACATCTGATGTTATGTCTTCTTAAATTACACTTTGACTCCTTAGTAATTGCTTCTTCAATGTCGTTCCGTATCGCCTCTAAACCGTCCATGTTGTTATGTTCAGGGCTAACTAGAATTCCAAACCCCTCTGTAACCTCAGATCTAGGGCACCACGTTGTGTATGGAACAGGGGCGAGCACTTACATCTTATACATAGCACACTAGCATTCCATTTAACGCTATTTGGGATTTATACCCAGACCCCAGAGGTTAATATACTGTAAAATAAATCTTGTAAGTTTCTCAGAACTGTCCACCACCTTCATGGTTTATTCTCCTCACCTTTCAGCTATATTGTAGTACCGGTAAAAATTTAAAACTACTTTCACCCCTGTTAATTACTCTAACTGTCGCTCGCTTACTTTTGGTCGCCAGAAAGGATATGTGTGGGCGGACCAAAACAACTGGTTAAATAAAGAAAGAAATCATAATCTGTTGTTAATAAATGGTGTTTGTGAAATCGTCATATAAAAGCAATAATCACACCCGAGGTCGTGCTGCTGGGCTGGATATTAGCACAGCTTTGAAGAAGCTTGTGCTGTGCCCTTGAGCCTATGAACTCATAACAGCCATGCTGATATCCAGGATACTTGGGATTCATCCCTGGAACAGTGAGTTTGCTCTTAATTAGAAATCTTCAAATGTCAGTATAAGTTAACGTGACTTGTAGATTGTTTTATGAAGAGTAAAGCACAGCATGTTCCATGCTAATGCCAGCAAATACCACCAAGTTCTGGTGGGCTTTTTTGGCTCTGAGATATACCTCGGCTCTGAGATATACCTCGGCTCTGAGATATACCTCAAACATAATTATTAAATAACAAAAACACATAGTAGCTTAATGTGGGTTAATGGTGCTTCTTTAGTCCTCTGTTAGTTATGTGCCTGCAAAAGATCAATAATCCAACAACCAGTGAGATTGAGAAATTAGATAAAAAGTTTAGCCTTTGAAACCAGTATTTAAAAACATTAGAAACAGCCATGTACAGTATTATTATCTTACTGTATATATTACTGAAAGTGATAAAAGCTATAAAGGTAATCCATTAGTATGTTAAAAACCAATGAGACCAAATGACCAAGAAACAAGACCATGAACTGCTCAAGTCTGACTATGTTTTGATTGAATTGGAAATGGATTTGATATTTATTTTTCAGTGTAATTAAGTCATTATTTATTTATTTATTTATTTTACACAGAGATCTGGCTGCCAGGAACTGTCTTGTTTCAGGAAAAGCCTATGTAGACCCTAATCGAGTGGTTAAGATTGGAGACTTCGGTTTAGCGAGGGACGTCTATAAGAACGACTACTACAGGAAGAAGGGAGAGGGCCTGCTCCCTGTACGCTGGATGCCACCAGAAAGCCTGACAGATGGCGTTTTTAACAAGTATTCTGATGTATGGTGAGTGCTGATGGAACGTTTCTACCTCATGCTCAATGGAAATACTCTTTTTTGTCTATTTTTGATTCATTAAAACAACTGTCGTGCGTGTATATCGGGTGTATTTCCAGGGCATTTGGAGTCCTTTTGTGGGAAATTATGACTTTCGGAAAGCAGCCATATCCGGCTTTTTCCAACCAGGAGGTTCTTCATCATGTCAGTGCAGGACGACGGCTGACGGCACCTGCTGGGTGTTCACAAAACCAGTACGAGTCATGCTTTCACCAAAGTGTCTGGTATTAGAAACCCTGAAATTAATTCACCTGGAAAAGTGCTCATATATGGTTTTAGGCAGATTCCTGTGTTACAGTTGTACACTTTGTGAAAGTGGCCTGGTAAGGAAGTACTAGAGCATGACACGCTAAAAGACAATAATCATTAACTGGCTGAGGTGATGTCTGAAGCTTATTATTTGCCTAAAACAGCACGTCCCATCGGTGTATTCTTCTTATACTCAGGCATTATGCCAAAAGTTGCAGTTGTCATTGGGTTTTTTTTTTTATCAATTACATTGATTCCTCAATTACATTCACTTCCTCACTAACCTCTGTTTTTTTATCTCTATCATAAAGTTGATAAAAATAAATGTTATGTTTATGAGAAGTCCAAAGTTCTCAGCCTTGAGGACTTTCCCGTGTCAGAATCCTTAAAGGAACAGATTTCCCTCAGAGTGTTACAAAGCGCCGGCACTGGACACTCCTTCTAAAATCCCGAACATTCCATGCTAAATAAATGCCTCAAGAATTTCACTGTACATCACATGCCTTTCTCTCCTCACCATCTATATCTTTCATCTCTCTATCTTTCTCTATTCACCGACAGATATAACGTGATGCAGTCCTGCTGGAGGAAGGAGCCAAGAGATAGACCAAGCTTCCGCTCCATTCAGTGGACTTTAGAGCGGTTAAGAGAGACTGAAACAGTCAGCCATGATGGCTGTGTGAATCCTGCTTATCAAGAAGATGAAGGTTAGAGTTATTTTACTCACTGAATTTGTAAACGTTATTCATTTTAACTTAAGACAAAATTTTTCACTTTACCACCATTTATCCAATAGTAATAATAATATATGATTTGTTGGACCAGTGTGAAATGTTATGCCAAGACCTGGAGACTTGACGTGTTTATCGACCTCTTGCAGAGGAAGAGATTTCCAGAGGTGTGGATACAGATGAGGGTCTGGGGTCAGGACTTCAAGTTATCAGCAATGAAGGCCTGAACTACTTGATGTACAGAGCCGATGACACGACCACCACGACAAACAGCACCAGCAGTCTGGCTGATTCTTCCTCACCTATAGAAGACAGATGAAATTTTGTAAATATACGTATAATATTTTGTTTAATAGTTTTTGGATTTATGCTGGACATTTGCTGAGACCGTCATGAGGCTTCATTCGTAACTGAGCTGTATATAAACAATAACTCACCCTCACTCATTTTCTATACCAGGATCATGGGGGGCCTGGAGCCTATCCCAGGTGACTTAGGGCACGAGCCTGGGTGCCAATCCATTGCTATGGGCAATTTCAGAATGCCAGTAAGCCTAATCTGCATGTCTTTAGACTGTGGGAGGAAACTGGAGTATCCAGAAGAATCCCACCAAGCATGGGAAGACCATGCAAACTCCATGCACAGATACCTGAGGGGGATTCGTACCCAAAACCAGCAGGTGCAAGCCACCCTGCCGCTTTGTATGCCTTCAAATATTTTGGTCAATCTGATGAACATCTGAACCTGCAGTATATTGTGGGGATCAAAAATGAAATTCACTGTTTTATGAAATTTCCATTATGAAATTTGTCAAATAATGGCAATAAACATAATAATCATTTGTTATTTTATGCAATGAAATTTCTATCCAAAATCAAAATGTATTATAAAGTTATTGTATGACCCCTGTAGTCTTCATCCTTTGAATTCATCCCTTGATTACTTCCTGAAGATTATGCACAGAAGACGGTTTCTTGACCGCCACTGCCTTCTACACCATTGTCCAACAGTTTTATATTAGGTTTGGATCTGGAGATGACCCAGCCATGGTTCCAGAAGCTGAACACTACTGTCACATAGTAACTCATTTTTCAGTTAATTAGCACAACTCTTCAGCCAGATAGGATCAAACTAATTAGTAACATCACCTGTTTTGTGCACAAGGAGAACTATAATACATCACATATGTAGTCTTAATACTTTTTGCTTAATACCGTCATGAGGCTTCATGTTGTTGAGAGGCTTGATGTTGTTGTAGTTATAGCCAGAAAATATCAGATGACAGATTTATATCCAAGATCCATGTTGGAGCAAAAAAAAAAAAAAAAAAAAAGCAGAAACAAAAGGTGAGTTCTGTATATCCCAAAGAATCCAAAAGTTGAACCTGTGTAAAGAAATTGACAAACCATGCTTAAGGAGTGCTACATACAAAAAGTCATAGCAATAGGTGATTGTTGCTTTCATGTTTACAGAAAGAGCACTCAGATATTAGGTTTATACAGTAGGACAACAAAAGGTCATGCTTGTTACCATGTGATGTGGTGGATTGCTTCATCATTAAATTACTGTTTAGTCACACTCACACACTCAATCATAGAAACACTAATCAGCCTACAATGCATTACTGTGGGAGGAAACCAAAGTACCCAGGAGAAGCCCATCAGGCATGGAGAAAAACATGCAACCATCTTCAAACATGAGACGAGGTTCAAACCCCAGCCGTTTTAATGAGGGGTCATAAAATAATGTACTTTTTTGTTTGTTTTTTCATTCTTTGTTCATCAAGCAATACATGGGAAACAAGTTTGAGACCATATATAGTTTTTATTTCTGTCAGTCATGTTTCTTTCTCAAATATCATGAGCTTCCTTGTCAAGTGACTAAGTACTGCTTGAAAAACTTCAATAAACTGGCATACTTTTTATTTAAATGCATGTATTCTCAGGGGATTCGTCGAGTTATAAAAATTGCTTAGGCTTGTTTTTTTCCTTGTTTTTTTAATGTCATTTGATTAAAATGTGATTCTTTGAGATGAAATACTGTATACGCTTAATTATTTTTAAAGTTGGTAAAGGTTTCTAAAAACTCACCAAGTCTAGTAACAATGTCTCTAAATTGGCAATAATGACAACAAGGGACCACACGAGCCTGGGGATCTATAGGATTAATCATTTGAGGCAGTTGTTAGAACGTCTCTTAGTTCAAATTTCACTTGTTGCTCATCACTCTCATTTATCCTGTATACAGGGTCCCGGGGGTCCTGAAGCCTATTCCAGGAGACTTAGGGCATGAGGCTGGGTAACACTCTGGATTTGGTGCCAATCTATCGCACATATACACACACACTCTCATTCGCACAATATGGATAATTTGAGAATGCCAATTAGCATAACCTACAGGTCTTTGGACTGTGGGAGGAAACTGAAGTACCTGAAGGAAACCCACCAAACACAGTGAGAACATGCAAACTCCATGCGCACAGACCACAAGGCAGGAATCAAATGTTCCCCTTTTCAGACTCCTACATTGATTAGCGGAACATAAATTCAAATACAAATTTTATTTGTCACATACACAGTCATACACAGTATGATATGCAGTGACCTAAAATTTGACCTAAGATTTTTTAAGAAAATAGATAAATAATATGCTAAATAAATAATATGAAATAAGAATATAATAATAAAAAGAAAAATAGAGTATGAAAAGAAAATATTCAAATAAGGAACATAAAATATTAAATAAGTATATAATAATAATTTGTAAAAAAAAAAAAAATATTACAGTATAGAAAATATAGTAAAAATTTACATAATGTACAAATAAAAAAAAGAATTTAGATGGAATTGAAATGAGCATAGCAGCATAACAGGGTGCGAAGTATGTGCAAATGAGTTAAATGTGCATTGATTTGCTGAGTGGTACATGAGTAGGAGCAGAGTGTTTAGTCCTGTGTGGTGTTGTACATAATAATTGTTTTGAACAGAACTGTTTGCTGGGATCGTTTCACAGATTTTCACATTAAAAAGGTAATTCGTCGATGTCTGTCACTGTGCGGAACTGAAACTCATCCGGGTTGAAAGTGTGAACGGATGGTCGGGTCACGATACCACAAGCTGCACGTGAGGTGATCCCTAAACTCTGTGAATCCGCCCCGCACACGTCAGATGCTCCCTAACCCGCGCGCGTCACGTGATCAGATCCTAAACGCGGAGCAAACATGGCTGCCGCGCGTGCGGAGCTCCGAGGTAAAACTCCAGCGGCACTGCTAGCGCCTGTTTAACACCGGGGCGAGTTTTTAACCAACTTGGAGCCGAGGTCTGGATACCCGACGCCCTTTCAGAGAGCCGCAGCATGGACGAGGGGAATAAAATCCAGTTTCCGACCCTTCCTGTGAGCAAGGAGGAACAACTGGTATGCTAGCTCTGCAAGCTAATAGGAGTTTATGACAGGAATATAGTTCATTTATATGTTTTGTTTACTTGTATGGCAGGGAAATGCGGTCTTAGAAACGATTTGTAAATTTCCTGAAATAAACTGAAGTCGTTCATTTAATCCCTGCGAGTTTGTTTAGTCATGTTTCTCAGGCTAAAGCCCAAACGCCTTCCTATTGGATGGTCCGAGAGAAGGACCCGGATGTAGGGATCACTGAGTGGATTGGGATTTAACCAGAAAAAAATGATTACAGTTTATGAAATTTTCACTCTTTTTTTTTTTTTTTTTTACAGGACTGGTCATATCCCATGAGACGAGACATGCAGGTGATTTATTTATTTATTTATTTATTATATTTTTTTATAACACCTGGGTATTTTTTGGGGTCTTATGATGCTCAAAAAGTCATGAAAATCAGCACACAGGTTGGAATCAGTTGCCATTAGAGCGGCTGGGCCCTGGGCGTGGGACAGGGCGTACATGTACGCATATATGTTTGTGTGTGTGTGTGTGTGTGTGTGTGTGTGTGTGTGTACCCTTCACAAGTTCAATAAGAGTGGCATCACATTAAGTAATATCACATCGAGATGCTTTTTTTTTCCAGCATCCAGGGCTTTCTGAGATCTTGGGCCCGCTCATCATTGCTTGCAACTATACTTTATAATAGACTATTGAAATCTTGAATTGGCACGAGGGTGAGTCGGAAATGATCCGCACTCTGGCTGTAGAATTTATTTTAATGTATTTTAAGATGCGTGCCTCATTTTTCAACAGAACCTCCTTGCTTTTCAAGTCTGTCACAAATTCCATATCAAATGCATGCAACATAAATGAACAAAACTAACTAGCCAACTAGGGCACCTAGCTGACTAGCTAAGACAACAAAAATTAACAAAATGCAAGTGAGCAATAACATGACACAATGCAATACTCTGTGATAATTAGTTGAGACAGTGCAAATAAATTGTCCATGAGATGATGGATGAAAAACAGTAAACGTTTCTTGTTGAAGGAGCAGCGAAGATAAAGAGTTCGTGTGTTGCAAATAACAGCTAATAAATATTATTCAAAAAGCAATTGCAGGTTGGTGTTTTAAATTGCTAGATGCTGTTTTTCGGAGTGTGTGTGTTTTTCTTGCGTGCGTTTGTCAGTCCCGTCCCATGTGAATTTTCGTCTTTGTAGTGCTGCTTACAGGGGATCAAATGGGTGAAAATCCGACGGAGCAAGATCAGGACTTTAGCGAGGAAGCTTTTAACACCTTAAAACAAAGACAGTGTGGGCAGAAGTGTGCAGACTTCATCGTCATGCAAGATCACTGCGCCCTCGGATAGCAGTCCTCTTCGTTTAATCCGAAGTTTAAACTTCAGCTCATCTCACTGTAATGAGCACTGTTGATTGTTGAACCTTTTTCCTGATAATGTTCCAATACTGGCTCTTGAGAATCCCAGAATCAATTCGGTTGACTTCTAAACGTTTTCTCGGTCGACGATTGAGGATGTTTCCATTCCATACTCTGCCGTTTACTCTCAGGCTCGTAATGATGAATCCGTGTCTAGTCACCAGTAAGGATTCTCTCTAGGAAACCTTCTAGAAATCTTCACCTTGCTTAAAGAATCGATTAAAATTTTGTTTGCAGATATCCAAACAAACTGTGTGTATCCAAGCAAGATATTTTGTTCATGCTCTTCCGTGAGTTATTTCAGCACAAGGTACACCCTCAGACCACCAAAAACAAATCACTGCTCTCTTTCTTTCACTTGCTCTTCTTTCGTGCAAATTTTTTGTTATTCGCTCTGGATAAGAGCGTCTGCCAAATGCCTAAATGTAAATCACAAGTGCGGCTGTTTTTGCTTGCACCTGCATGGCAGTGACTGGACAGACAGTAGCTTTGAACAGAAAGTGCTAATAAGAACAGAAGTGCGGATCATTTTTGACTCAACCTTGAGTAATTTCAAGCTATTACTGGTTAAAACCTGTGTGCATTATGTATGTTTATAATGTCACTAAAATACACTAAAAAATGTTTATCATTATTAAGGAAATCCTTCCTGGACTTTTCTTGGGGCCCTACTCTGCTGCAATGAAGAGCAAGGTACAGTAAAGTTCCAGTCTCAAAATGAATCACAAAAGGTGTTATTTCATGGGATGGCCACACGTCTCGTAACCAAACCGCTGTTGTGTGCTCGGCGGTCTTAGACAGTTATTTTACTATTTTACAGGCAGCTGTAACGAATGATGTGCTGCCTGCCAATGTGTGAATAGTTTAGAGTGCATCACCTGTAGGATTACAGACAAACAGCAACATTTTACCACCACAAATGCAAACATAAATAAAAAACTAATTTTAAAAAATTTGAGTCAATGTGTTGATGCGTTGAGTCACAATATTTAACTCTATTATATTTTTTCCTCCATCTTTACTAGAAGTACAATTTGTCATTCATCACTAGATAGATAGATGGATAGATAGAAAGGACTGTCTTTTGAGCATGAATGAATGACTTTGAAGCATGCTGTTATATCATTCTGCTTCATCATACCCTCGCACCATTGATTACTTTTCTAAATCATGCCCATGCCTGTGTATCGACCAGTCTCAATGAAAAACCCCACAAAGCCGTTTAATAATATTCTAGTCGAATTTATTGACTACCAAGATTTCTGTAGAAACCCTCATGCAGGTATAATTGATTTTTATTTACTCGTATACATCTCCTTAATCACAGCATTATTCTGTCTGCTTTTTTCCCCCCAGCTCTCTATCCTGGAAAAGCAGGGGATAACGCACATAGTGTGTGTTCGACAAGACATCGAGGCCAACTTTATCAAACCAAACTTCCCCCTCAAATTTAGGTACGCAATTTACTTTAATGTTATTACTATGGGCATGGGTGAGCCTCGGGTACTCTGTGTCACCAGTTTGCTGGTATATAATTGATGATCAATGTTAACGTTTTATGGCAGATATCGTAGGTTGAAATACTGTTCTGCCGTATGACAGAATGGCTCAGAGGAGTAGAATCAAGTTACAGGCTCAGTGTAGGAGGCGTGGCCTATGTACCTTGAGACGGGACCTTCATTCAAATCATTCTGCATCGTTTGTGCTCGTCACTCTTGACGAGACTGAAGCTTGTTCGTACTTCTCTGAGCCATTGTGTGGACTGTTTTAATGGAGGTGTGGCCTCCGACCCTGTCATTTACCGTGAAGGAGCATGTGCTTGTCAATCAGAGTGAGGAAGTGTGGCCTGTCAGTTCTGATTAAAAGATGAATGTAATCTGTGTCACTCGCGATAACGGAGCACAGCGTCTGCTCTCTCATTCTTGATGACGGAGTCGGGGCTTCTGTGCCTGTGCATCTGTTTAAGAGGCGTGGCTTCTCTATATGCTACTTTTGAAAAAAGGAGGCGTGTTCTCTGTTCCTGTTATGCTTTGTAGAGAGGTTGCATGCCCTGCGTCTGTGCGTCCTGGTGAAGCAGGCATGCAGTCAGTTTTCTATCATCTCTAGTAGACAATGCGTTAGTAGTCTTGTGTTCGAATGTTCGAGTAGTTGATTTGTCCCTTATATTATATTGACCCTGGAATTTGTGTATAGCATGCTATACAAGACACCCTGCCTTCAGTGCGGACGATATCCAAGTTTCTCACAGTCTAGTGTCCCGTTTGAACTTAATTCAATTACTCATTTCCTGTTATTTTTAACTGTGTCTAATTTTGTTGTTTTGTCTTTGCAGATACCTCGTTTTAGACATCGCGGATAGCCCTGTAGAGAACATCATTAAATATTTCCAAATGGTACGTTGGCATTGACGAGTAGATTTGGATTACATGTAGAACTTAATTTTTCATCTGTTGTGACGAAATTGTTCTTGTCCATCTCCTTCCTCTCTCCTTCCAGACTAAAGAATTTATAGACGGCTGTTTAGAGACTGGAGGTAATTCATGATTAATCTCGCTGCTGGTTCAGCTATGGATAGAATCTGTGGGATAGATTAGAACAGTGATTTTGTGGTATAGTGTATATTCACGCTCTGTGCTGATCTCATGTTCCCGTCTAACAGGAAAAGTTCTTGTTCATGGCAATGCAGGCATTTCCAGAAGGTATGATTCAGGGCCGTCCCTATTGATTGATTTAATAATTGATCATAAGGATTGAATTAAGTGAAACGCTGAGCTGATAATGTCATATTTTCCTTCCTTCAGCGCTGCTCTGGTTATTGCTTACCTTATGGAAACGTTCGGCGTGAAGTACAGGTAAGATTACCTGTGTTACTATATTAAGAGATAATTTAGAAGTTATAGTGTATGATTGTTTTTTTTTTTTATATACACACGTGGACAAAATTGTTGGTACCCTTCGGTCAATGAAAGAAAAACTCACAATGGTCACAAAAATAACTTGAATCTGACAAAAGTAATAATAAATAAGAATTCTATGAATGTTAACCAATGAAAGTCAACCATGTTTCAACCTAATTATTTAAAAAAAATAAACTCATGGAACAGGCCTGGACAAAAATGTTGGTACCCCTAACTTAATAGTTTGTTGCACAACCTTTTGAGGCAATCACTGCAATCAAATGATTCCTGTAACCTGTCAGTGAGACTTCTGCACCTCTCTGCAGGTATTTTGGCCCACTCCTCATGAGCAAGCTGCTCCAGTTGTTTCCGGTTTGAAGGGTGCCTTTTCCAGACAGCATGTTTCAGCTCCTTCCAAAGATGCTCAATAGGATTGAGGTCAGGGCTCATAGAAGGCCACTTTAGAATAGTCCAATGTTTTCCTCTTAGCCATTCTTGGGTGTTTTTAGCTGTGTGTTTTGGGTCATTGTCCTGTTGCAAGACCCATGACCTGCGACTGAGACCCAGCTTTCTGACACTGGCCAGCACATTTCTCTCTAGAATCCCTTGATAGTCTTGAGATTTCATTGTACCCTGCACAGATTCAAGACACCCTGTGCCAGATGCAGCAAAGCAGCCCCAGAACATAACCGAGCCTCCTCCATGTTTCACAGTATGGACAGTGTTCTTTTCTTGATGTGCTTCATTTTTCCGTCTGTGAACATAGAGCTGATGTGCCTTGGCAAAAAGTTCCATTTTTGTCTCATCTGTCCATAGGACATTCTCCCAGAAGCTTTGTGGCTTGTCAACATGTAGTTTGGCATATTCCAGTCTGGCTTTTTTATGATTTGTTTTCAACAATGGTGTCCTCCTTGGTCGTCTCCCATGTAGTCCACTTTGTCTCAAACAACGACGGATGGTGCGATCCGACACTGATGTTCCTTGAGCATGAAGTTCACCTTGGATCTCTTTAGAAGTCTTTCTGGGCTCTTTTGTTACCATTCGGATTATCCGTCTCTTTGATTTGTCATCAATTTTCCTCCTGCAGGCCACGTCCAGGGAGGTCGGCTACAGTCGCATGGATCTTAAATTTCTGAATAATATGTGCAACTGTAGTCACAGGAACATCTAGCTGCTTGGAAATGGTCTTATAGCCTTTACCTTTAACATGCTTGTCTATAATTTTCTTTCGAATCTCCTGAGACAACTCTTTCCTTCGCTTCCTCTGGTCCATGTTGAGTGTGGTACATACCATGTCACCAAACAACACAGTGACTACCTGGAGCCCTATATATAGGCCCACTGACTGAGTACAAGATTGTAGACACCTGTGATGCTAATTAGTGGACACACCTTGAATTAACATGTCCCTTTGGTCACATTATTTTCAGTATTTTTCTAGGGGTACCATCATTTTTGTCCAGGCCTCTTCCATGAGTTTATTTTTTTTAAATAATTCTGTTGAAGCATGGTTGAAAAGCAATGTCTGACTTTCATTGGTTAACATTTCATAGAATTCTTATTTATTATTACTTTTGTCAGATTAAAGTTATTTCTCTGACCATTGTGGGTTTTTCTTTCATTGACCGAAGGGTACCAACAATTTTGTCCACGTGTGTATATATAAAGTGATTAACAACTAGTGTTTGTTCACAGGGACGCTTTCAGTCACGTCCAAGAGCGGAGATTCTGCATCAACCCTAACGTAGGCTTCGTGCATCAACTACAGGTGTGATTTAAAACCCAAATTTGTAAAAGTTCAACTTTCACAACGTCAAACACATCATGTTAAATATCAGTGGTCTAGAGGAATTCAGTTCATTATAAGGAACGTCTTAAAGTAAAATGACATCCATTATTATTATTAACAAGTGGGTTAAGTAGTGTGATGGGATGAGGTAGAGCCTCTCCAGAATCAAACAAGCAACATCGAGTCCACTGCAGAGCCATTATAAGACTCTCCTGCTTTGAATAGCCGGTTAAACACATGTGACAAAAAATAGACACCAGTAAGATTTGAATAATATAGTTTACATACGATGTGAAGAGAAAGCATTAAGGTGTCACAGCCAGACTTTATTGAGACAGGATGATAACTGAGGCAGAGTCATCCCCTGTTCTATTGTTACTTTTAGCCTAATCGTTAGGATTCCGGGCAGCTAAAATACACCACACACACGCGCTACCTCACAAACGAGGCTCATACATGAAACCTTTCATCATTAAGCATTTAATTAGCACTAAGAATTTAAAAGATTATTAATTGACTCTTTTTTTTGTTTGTTTTGGCTACCTCATATAGCTATCAATTTTTACACCACAAGATGGCGCACTTTTAGTTCAGTTGATGTGATTAAAAGATGAACGTTTTGGTTCGTTTTGATCGGTGAGAACTCAATCGTTCCACACTCGGGAACCGCACCAGTGGTCTCGGGAAATATGCAGCATTCTCGCGCACCTGAGAACAGCGATTATACTCGTATATCGCCGTTTAGACACGTCAGACTTTGGGGTCAAGTGTGTTCTACTGTTCTTGGAAACGATCCCAGGGCCCTAATATGAAAACACCCTAAGAATTATCAAAAGTATTGTGACACTGTAATTCTCTGTAACTTCTTGTTGATTCTTTAAATGCAATGTCTTGCACAAAGAACATATATATTTTTTTTTTTATTATATATGCCAGTTCAGCAGGTGGCAGTAAGGCATAAATTCCAACAACCGATACTCAGTGCCGTCTGTTGTGCAATCAATCGTTCTTGGGCACGGTACAAATCAATTGTGCCTAAGGTGAAGACGCCCTTATTACGACGATTCAATCCTGAGAAAATCACTCAAATCTGAGCAATAAGCCGGTGAAGCGCTTGTTGAGCCGGTTGTATTGCGCAATAAGCCGCCGCACCGATACCACGACAGGAAAATCAGGGTTAAGGTCAAGTAACAAGGTGTTACTTGGATAAAGTTCTGATGTTTTGTTGTGTATCTTGAATCTACAGGAGTATGAAGCGATCTATCTCGCCAGACTCACCATCAAGATGATGTCGCCCATCCAGCTGGGTCGATCTTTCTCTATTCAAGCAGGAACAACAGGTCCGTTTCGGTCACGTTACCCTAAATATCTTTGCTTATCTGCTCAAGATGTTTCTGTGGCTGCATATAAGTGGGATATAGTTTTTATATTTTTGTACAACTGGTTTACATTGAATGCAGGAAAATCTATTATGAACAAAACGTGCGCCTTAATCCTGCTAACGATATCATGTTTGTTTTCGTTTCAGGGAGCCGGAAACGAACGCTAGAAGAAGACGACGATTTTGGGAATATGCAAGTTCAGGCTGCGCAGAACGGATAGAACCATACCTTCATGCTTAGCTGCATTGGATATATTTTTTTTGTTTTACATTTTTATGGGATTTAAAATTGTAAATATTGTGGATTTTTTTTTTCTTTTGTACAAAAAGAATAAAAGGAGGGGGGAGGCGCTCCTCCGCCTCCTCAGGGGAACGTCTGATATTTTTGGGGAGGATTTTTTTGATCCGTATGCACTGATGTTTTTTGCAGTTTTATAATATTTAACACTCTTTTTTCTGCATTTGCATTTGCAGTGGGACAGTATTGCAATATTGCTCTTTTTGATACTTGAACTCCTTATTTTTCGCTAGACGGCGTTCGCTTTAAGGGAAAGGGCACTGAATAAAGAGAACGCTGCTTCAGTGGGGGAAACAAAAATGATCCAACACTCGCGAGAGAATTAACAACTTGCTCAATAAAAAGAAGATGGCTGAATCGTACATGAGTTTTCATCTTTACGTCTTTTGTACCACCGAGTTCTTAATCGTGATTAACATTGCACATCATTCTGACCCAGGGCTGTGAGGAAAAGATGAACAGATCAAAGAAAAGCCTTTTGATATGGTTTTAAAAATAACTTTATACCCATTTCTTCCATCTCAAGCATTCACTATAACAAAGGATTATACAGTATATAAACAAGTCCAGATCCAAAGTGTAAGCCTGACTTAAAGATATAAAAATAAACATTATTAGATAGTGATGCGTTATTTAATAGGAATAGATTTGTAATCAGTTGACATTCTTTCTGGTGTACATTCTGCTAATAAATAATAATAGACTTCTTATCGAGGCTCGACGTGTGCCGATAATCAGCGTCCTACAGTGTGCAGTAGTAGTAATGTTGTCACAAACAAATTAGCGCTGTCGGAATTTTTGTAAAAAGATATTTACATAAAACGTGAGAAACAACTAAGAGCTTACCGTGATAGGAAACGACATCGTAGAGATGGGAGGGATTTATTTATTTATTAAGATTTGGTTACATATCGCCATTCTCTTGTGCGTCATTAATTTCTTATTTATACTAGAGGTTTCACGCAGATCCTGACACTTGTGTTACTATCATTTACCTTCCTAATGAAGTGTGCGGTCAACTCTCTGCTGCTCCAATGTTTAAGCATCCCTTATTTCTGCCTGCAGTCTGCTCTGGGGTCTCGGTAGGTATGAGCTCCTGAAATACCCGTATTCGCTGCTGTTACATTCGGTGAGGAACAGCCTGTGACACGCTCACAGAACGAACTAATGATGACGCGCCATCCTGTCACAGTGTGACCTAGAAGTTGATGGCACCAACCCGGAGTTTCGGTAGCCCTGAGCTCGGTTCGTTCGCTGTAGACGATACTTCCTACTCCTAGGAAGTCTGAGAGCATGCCTGTGACATGCTCTCAGATGATGACGCTGCCTACTGTCTTCCTGTTCAAATAATATTTCATTTTCATATTGATACAAGTAGCATTTCCTCTACAATCCTCTAGGTGGATAAACTGTTCACACATTGGCAGGCAGCACGGCATCCTGTGTGGTAGGAACAAATTATTTGCAAAGTTTGTTTATAATTGGAACTAAATCATGACACTTCAATACAAACCGGATCGTCACCCGGGTATCGTGATGATTTATCGCATGGTCCCTGGTGATTCCCATCCCTACGATATCGGCACATGTCTAAAGCGGTAAAGTTAAGTAAACGTCATGGCAGTCAGTTTCCGGTGAAACCGAGCCGCTGGCTCCTGCGAGGCTAACGTAGCTAACACGTGACAACTTCACCGGATCACGTGATTGACTGTGTGTGTGAGAATAAGCAAAACAGCAGGAAGCGTGCTTGCTCACAATTTCAATTTTCAAAACTGGTTTTTGGTTCTCTGTCAAGAGAATATTTTGGTACTATTTATTATACATAAAAATAAAATATAAATTACTGTATAGAATAGAAAAGTTATACCTCTTTTTTTCGGGGTTTTTTTTTTTTTTTTTAGAAAATGTTCAAGTACCTTCTTAAAGATAGCATCTTCCAGCATAATTGACTAACAAACTAAAGAGACCATCAGCAATCTCGTGTACTACTGGCATAACCGGCCATCCTTCATCATGCTGCAGATTTGGCAGTTTTTTTTTTGTTTGTTTGTTTGTTTTTTTACATTTTTAGTTTAGTCCCAAACTACCCTCGAGTCTGAGCTAGCCCTTGCTTGAAGGAAAAATGGTGCAGAAGCAAGATACGTTCAGTGTGAGCTCAGATCTCGGGAGCCGCACGCTCTGTAACGACTCAGTCGAAGAATCGACACTGCATGTAGGTCTCCTCTGACGCCGTGTACCCCAGCTTCTTGTAGAACTCCACGTTCTTCTGCGCGCACTCCAGAGTGATCTTGTAGCACTGCAGTTTTTTGCTGAGCAGGGTCAACGTGGCGACGAGCCTGCGCACGAAACATCAGACACATTAGATACTTTTAAACGTTTATTAGTTACGTAATGTTAACATTTTCTTAGTCTTAATACGCTGCATTTATATACACAAGTGCAATGCTTTAGTGAAGTGGGTGTGGCCTGTGGGCCTGTCCGTTCCAAGCCAGGGATGCGTAATAATAAAAGATGTTATCAGACCTTATCGGTACTAAGGAAAGAGGCGTGGATTCTGTGGAAGTCAGTGAACTAGTGGAAGAGGCGTGGCCTCTTGTGATTAAAGTGTACGTCAGTCAAGGAGATAGAGACTAGTGGAGGAGGCGTGGCCTCTGTGGAAGTCTGTGAAGGAGGTGGAGACTAGTGGAGGAGGCATGGCCTCTGTGGAAGTCTGTGAAGGAGGTGTAGACTAGTGGAGGAGGCGTGGCCTCTGTGGAAGTCTGTGAAGGAGGTGGAGACTAGTGGAGGAGGCGTGGCCTCTGTGGAAGTCTGTGAAGGAGGTGTAGACTAGTGGAGGAGGCGTGGCCTCTGTGGAAGTCTGTGAAAGAGGTGGAGACTAGTGGAGGAGGCGTGGCCTCTGTGACTGTCAGTAATAGTGGTATGTTCGATTTAGTGTTTTAAACAGTAAGCGATTGTTAGCCTTTAGATTTTTGTTTATAACCTTATTATTAGCTTGAGCTACAAAGCTCAAAACCCAAACATGTACACTGAAGGTTTTGAATACAATCCAAACTCCATGAATGCGATTCTAACTGCAGAGAACTGATAAGTGTTGATAAACGCACAACGTGACTACAGATTAGACATTAACTCACAGTTTTCCCAGCTGTTTCCCTCGGCAGACGTCGCTCACCACCACCTCCTCAACACGCCCTCGCTAACGAGAAAACAACAGCTCATAAAATATACTTCCTCACTGTTAAGTTAAAGTTCAAAAACATGAGACGATTCAACACAGAAGGGAAATGATATGAAAACGATCTGACATCAGAACACTGAAATCATTTAAAATCGATACATGCACTTAAACACACACACACACACACACACCTTTGCACACGCATGGATGAATTTGTGCTCGATGATGAGCATCGCTGTGGCAACAATTTGTCCCAGGTTCGTGTCCTCGACCACGATAACGTAATAGTCACCCGTTTTCTTCATGTGTTCAAAGTTCGCTGTGAGGGCAGAACATTCAGAGTTGACTCACATACTATGTTTTACCCACAATGCACTGTGTATTTACTAAGTTACCAGCTTTAAAATGAACATGCAGAAATAAAGCGTTTACATACCTCGGAACTGCTCTTTCGTGACGTCTCCTGCCACTGTGAGCTGTGACAGGACCTTATACAGTCCTACAACATGACAAACACACATGAAATGAAATCCCTCGTGTTAGATGCATGTCTATGGATCGAGTAAA
This sequence comes from Clarias fuscus, assembly GCA_030347435.1. NCBI lineage: Eukaryota > Metazoa > Chordata > Actinopteri > Siluriformes > Clariidae > Clarias > Clarias fuscus. The sequence goes on along the minus strand of CM059216.1, from coordinate 2,711,549 downwards.
AGATCAAATCTAGTACCTCTGTCTAAGTCGGCAGGGCGGAGAGGACGGAGGACGAGGCCGTCTCCGGGCTGTAAGGGTGAGATGGGGGGTGAGAAGGACACCTTGCTGTTGCTCCAGTCCAGATCCTGAAGCAGGGTGGGGTCAAAAAGCGGAGTCTCGTCCAGCAACATCGCACGGGTCCTAAACTGAAATATGAGAAATACTGTACATGAGGAGGTTCCCTCAGGACTAGGCAGAGAAACTGTTTCCTTATGTACACCCCCAAACACACCATGAGTCAGGCAGTGTTCTGGCACGCGCACACACACACGGGTCTGTTCAGTGTACTATGATCCGCAAACATTTCCTGATCAATTAAATCCTCACCCTTACTGAGAATCCAACTGTGTACACACATCAGATATTTAAACCCTAATGCCCAAACACATGGAAATCATGAGCGTTCTCTTCAACACTCACTCTTCTGCGTAATCCTTAACATGATGGAGTTTTTTTTATTTTTTTTATTCTCAATTCTCTGACGGAAATCATTGACACACCCCGATTTCATGAACCAGTTTGCTGGGTGTGTAAAGAAATGCAGACAGACGTGAAAGATCAGATTTCAGTAACGCCGGTTTATTTCAGTCTCACAAGGCGTGTGCTTGTGGAGCGGGTGTGTGCGTGTGAATGCGTCATGACCAAGGGTTTCCAGGATAGACTCAGGATCCACTGTCACCCTTGACCAGGATTTAAGAGCTTACTAAGGATGAATGGAGGAATCCCAAGATTTCATTCAGAAAAAAACTATGAATATGTAAAAAGTCTGCATGAAATAAAAGGAGCTTCTGACAAGGGTTTCATTTTGTGAGAAAAACTTAAGTAGAAGCTCATTAAAAGTTAGAACTGTTAACCATCGATACATCGATCTGTCTATCTAACCTCAAAAAGAAGAGGATGTTCTCGCAATGGTTATGTTTTGCAAAAGGATTTATGAAGAATTTAATCGAAAGCTAGAACTTCAAATCCTCAAAGAGAAAATGAGGTTCATGAAACCGCATGAACAGGGGTTTCATTGTGTGCTTAAGTTTTTACGTAGACGTTCATCAAAAGCTAGAACTTTAAACTATCTATCTATCAAGAAAATATGTTCTATTAAGAATTTTTTGTATTTATTCATCCATCCATCAAGCCATCTATCCTCAAAGGGACGTTCTATCGATGGATTCCTTTGTCGAAAATGATTTACAAAGAATTTACTTAAAAACCAGATGTTAACCATCCATCTATCAATCTATCCTCAATGGGAAAAGGAGGTACTATCAAAAGTTATCTTTTGTAAAAAAAAAAAATTATTATAATAATTAATAAATAAATAAATAAATAAATAAATAATGGATTTAAGTGGAACCTCATCAAAAGCTAGAACCACCGTTAACCATCAGTCCATCTATTGATCTATCTATCTATTCATAATCAGAAAAAAAATTTCTATTAAAAGTTTCTCAAAAAGCTAACAGTCCACGTGTCGGTCTATCCATAAATCCAAACATCTAGCTACTGTATCTATCCTTCTAGCATCTATCTATCTATCTATCTATCTGTCTATCAATCATCAAAGAGAAAGGAGGTCCCATCAATTCTTTTGTCAAATTAATTATGCACAGTTTAACCACTGCAATAGTCTACCTATCTACTAATCTATTTATTTATCCATTTATAAGAAGTTCTATCTTACATCCTAAATCTTTGTTTTGTCCCTGTGGGGAACATAAAAGCCTTAAAGAGACAGAGTACAACCTGTTCAAAAAGATTGGACTGTAAACCACCTTAGTAGTCAGGCAGTCGATCTGTCTGTCAGTCCTTATAATAAAACAGGTTATGTGTAAAAACCCTTTAAGAGAGGATTTGTCAGTGGAACAGTTTCCACAACCTAGAACTGTTACCCAAACTAAAAGTCTGTCTGTCTGTATAACAACATGAATGAAGTAGCCACCATGTTTCCCAGCACCCGCGTCTGTTCTCCGTTAACTTTGCATACTGTAATAACGTATTTTCGGACGGATACTCACTGACACGCGGGTAGTTTTGAGTCGAATCCCCCGGACGCTGTGGAACTGAAGCGATGCGCTGAGTGACAGAACAGAGTGAGTAGAGCTCCGGCGCGCGCCGCACTTCCGCCTCCGTGACTCCGGGCGATGGGCGATGACGTGGCACACATCCCCCACACCACCACCGAGGGGGGCGGGGCCCACACGTCACCAAGAAAATCACTCTGGCTGTGCTGCAATCGCCTTGCGTGGGCCCTGCGCACATGCGCACTAATTTTTAAAGCCGCAGCGCGCGTCAATGCGACCTCACGTCCTGAGGTGTTTATAATCAGATTACTGAGCATTTACTCGGCGTTTCAGTCACAGGGAAATGTTTCACATTACATCCGCATCACTGAACCTCCTCCTCCTCCTTCCATTCTGCTCCACACGGGGCTTTAATTGGCCTCATGCAAAGTCTTGGCTTCCATCCCTGCTATTATTGTTGTGAAACCCCTCTAATATTTCTGGTAAACCCAGCACTGTGGGGGGTGAACCACAACTTTTGCACTATTTTCTGTTTTAGAAATTTCCCCTAAATCCAAGTACAAATTAAAAGGAGGATTTTACGATACACTTCCTGTGAAATTTAGCAAACGTTCCCTCACAGTTTGCTCGCGGACCAGATCTGTGGCGTGCGAATCTCAAAAACCTTTTGATACCCCCTTCGTTGGTAGTTTGACGTCTGCCACAGGCAGATGATCCACACAACAACTTGGCACAGGTTTTTTTATGCAGAGGCCTACTACTGACACGCCAGTGCCCTACGTTTTGACACCCCTCTCGTATAATATCAAAATGTTATCAACCACAACGTCCCCTCTTGCTGATTGGCTGGAACATTGCTGCATAGCCCATGGAATTATACATCATATGAAGTGGTATCAAAAAGTTTCGAGATTCACGTGTCACAGATCCAGTTGCTTTCACGTCCTCAACCCGATAAACCCGCCTTTAACCTGGCAGTCGAATTCGCTACTGACTGTCTGTCCCCTGGGCACAAATTCTCAACACAAAATGCCGCAAATGTTGAAAAAGACAATGAACATGCATTTACAAAACTACCGGTCATATTTTTATTAAACTCCTGTCTGTTAATAATTTGTGTGTTTTACTGTATATTTTATATTATTTGATTAACAGTCTACTACTGGATTGACAGATAACATGAAACCAACGTGTCAGACTGTGTCACCAGTGTTAAAGTGATAGGGATTATATCATGAAATATTACCTGCCATAAAAGTCGATTATTTTTTTGCAGTTTGTTGGCCGTTTATCCTGTGTACAGTGTTGCAGGGGCCTGGAGACTTAGGGCACAAGGCAGGGTACTCTGTGCACAGGGTGCCGATGCGTTGCACGGCATACACACACACACTATGGACGATTTGGGAACGCCGATTAACCTAATCTGCATGTCTTTGGACATGCAAACTCTTTGCACACAGACTCCAAGGTAGGAATCGAACCCCAACCTAGGAGGTGCAAAGCCGCAGCACTAACCACTAAGCCACCTTCCCAGGCAATCGTGCCAACAAAAGGTCAACAAATAATCTTTCTCCATTATTACTGACTCCACCTTTAAGTGAATTTCAATTTGTAACACAAAAACATTGAAAAAAAAATCAGGGGGGGGGGGGTCAATACTTATGCAAGCCATAACAGTACTGTATCGCTTTCTAAGTCTTTCCTTAGTTTTTAAGGTGAAACAGTGGAGCACGGCACAGATATATGCGTATAATTGTATGCATTGTTTCCTACATACCTGGACGTTTTTACTGCATATTTCTTTCAGTTCTGCCTTCCAGGGGCAGGGGTTCCAATTTATCCCTGCCCCCTTGACCTCTCCTTAGCACCATGTGTGTTTTAAGAATATATAAAAGCTTGCCTTGTCTACTAGGACATCCACTGCTAAAAGGATACCGCTATAGTTAAACACCAGAGGGAGTAATGGTGTTGTGTGATGCTGTAGCATGCATCCAATACTCTCAGAGAGACGTGCACAGTCCTGACCAAGATGGCTAACCAGACCTTGCTTATATAACCCGGACGAATTATTTTACTAATTACGTTTAACATTGTAAAACAGAGGACATACAGACATCTCAGTGTCTGAGTACTGGCTGACCAAATGTTAGCGTTTGCCTTAATGCTGCCTTAATGTTTTTATAAATACAATTATATAGTAAGTGAGAAACTGTTTCTAAATTAGGCCACTTCCTCACACACACATATTGATTTTTGTCAACCACCAAAAGATTATTAAAACCCACTTCAAACGCATTACACGCTCTAGCCAAGTGGAAAGGTGGTGCAAAAAAAAAAGAAACCCTAGCAAGGAAGAGGTGGAAAAAGACATGCCCAAATTACTGTTAACAATGATCAACAGTTTGTGAAGAACTGTTCATGAGAGTTTCAGCAGTCTCATTTATTTGAATGAAATCAAATTTAAAGCACTGGTTTTAAAATTATTATTACTTAGTAAATTACTTAATATTTGGTGTCTAGACTGGCGATTTCTCCCTGTCGAACATCAACCTTCTTTATATTATTAGACACCTTTTATACTCCATCATTATGCATTATTCAGAAATGGATTAACCACATAACAACTGTCATGGGTCTAGCTGGTGGTGCTGGCTAGACCCGGCTGATGATGTTGCCGTGGGCATGGAGGTAGGCATGAAGGCAGAGGGGTGTTGCAAACAGAAAAAGTCTTTATTTAACAGAACTCAAAAACAGACACAAACAAACAAAGGAACCAAAACAACAAACTCAAACTAAAACTAGGGCTCAGGAAAAACAGGGACGGCGCGCCAACACAGGGAGAAGAGCTGACATGGGAGCCAGGAACCGACAGGGAACGGCGCGCCAACACAGGGACAAGAGCTGACATGGGAGCCAGGAACCGACAGGGAACGGCGCGCCAACACAGGGACAAGAGCTGACATGGGAGCCAGGAGCTGACACAGGGGACCGACAAAGAGAACTGGGGATGAGGAAACATGGAGCTGAGCTAACTAAGACACATAGGGGAACTAGAGACTGGAGAGACAGGAGACAGGGCTAGACAGGACTGGAGAGACAGGACTGGAGAGACTAGAGACAGGAGACTAGAGACAGGAGACTAGAGACAGGAGACTAGAGACAGGACTGGAGATGGAACAGGCTGGGTTAGTGGTTAGTTGGGTTAGTAGCTACATGGAATGCTGGGGACACTGGATGCTGACCTAACCAGGTTAGTATCTAAAGGGGTTAGTGGCTAACCGGGTTAGTACTGACCTAATGGTGGGGAAGTGAACACAAAGGCAAAGCACACATGAGGCTACTCCAAACTAGCGGCTAACCTACTAGCGACCAGAACCACTAGCAGTCAATTCCCCTAGAGGCTAGCCTACAGGAGGCTAACCCTACTAAGGGCTAACCCTACTAGCAATTAAGGCCTACTAGCAGCTAACCCTGCTAGCGGCTAGGCCTGCATGTGGCTACACAAAACTAAACCAGAGGACAGAACAGTACTTACACAGGATACAGGAGGAGACAGCCTAGCTAAACATGAAACAGGATAGCTCCATGAATCCAGCAACACAAGGAACATAAGGAGAACAAACAGTAGAGCCCTAGACAAACAAAGGTAAAACAATATAACTGAAATATAAACTTAAACAAAAAGGAGTGCCCACATGACGGTAGTTACAAAAACCAACATAACAAACCAAACAGACAAACCTACTGACAAACAGGCAAATAGACAAACAAACTGACAAACAATGCTTGACCCAGTTTCCCAGAACAGACTGCTATTTATAGAAGCTTTAATGAGGCACCTCAGTCCAGGTGAGCACTCATCACCTGACTGAGGTGCCTTCTGGGAAACTGAGTCAACCAACATGAACTACACAAGACCGACAGACATAAACAGTGACCTCTAGTGGAGGTTCCTAACAACAACAATGAAAACACCCTAGATACTGTACATATGAAACAGATTTAGATCCGGTCACACGAATGACTTCAGGAGGTCCGAGACACACTTTGCTGCTGTACAAGTATAATGATTATTACTGGCCAAATCAGATGACATTTTTGTCCTGTTCTTGGAGGAGTGGCTTCTTCCTCATTTTAAGAAAGCTTTTCAGCTGTTGCACATGTGGACATGCACGCTTTGGTGTCTTTTGTCTTCAACTCCTTCACTAGTTTTCACCTTGAGGTTCAGTTTAACCTTTCAGCCTAAAGTTTGTTCATCCTTCATTCGTATGTGGTAATTTGTGCCTCCTTCCTGGATGAAGCAGTGTCCGAATGGTCTAAAGATTTTGTTTTTTATATTTGCCTAGATTTTGTCAGGTGGACCCGGACTTGAACAGATCCACAAGATCACTGGCAAAAAGATGCTTGCCTTTAAATACTTCTCCCAGTCAATTCCTAATTACAACAACTTTAGAAGCTTTGAGGGGACAGATATAACTCGAGGAGATGCAGCCCTGTCTGCTCCTAATGGCCAGACTGAAAACTGAAACTGAATTTGTATGTCTAGTCATACCATCACTAGGTTTCTGTTGCCTTTATTGGACCGATGGATGGTCTGATGAAGTCCTTACAAAATTTAATATGGGCTTTTATATAAAGTGCTTGTCTAAAGGTTTTGAACACTACATGTTCATGCTTTGCTATTCATTTTTGTATCATGGGCAAAAAGACACTCGCCTTTAAATACTCTGACCAATTAACTCCTAATTATGACACTAGCCAATTAGAAGCTGCACAATCATTTTTGTGGAGGAACAGTCAACTTGAATTCTTGATGCAAATAAGGTACAGCAGATGCTCTAACTAATGTTGCGAAAAGTAACTTATGGAAACATGAAACGTGTGGAGTTTGACAAGTTTTAGCATTACACGGATCATTAGTCAAATCCGGGTGTATGTAAACTTTTATGATTTACAGTTACGGCCAAATCATATTTCATTCTGTCTGATCGAGGACATGTCAGCCTAAGAAGTGTAAATGCAAATGTTTCAAATTTTATCAGGCTACACAAAGTTTAAACTTTAGGATTTTAAATAAGGACTATAAAATCCTCTACAGCCAGTGTGTACCAGACCTTATACTGGGTCTTTTTCGAATCCTAACTCACTTTGTTAAAAAAAAATTGACATGCAATCTTTAACAGAAACCAAAATCTAAGAAATTTCTAATGAAAAAATAACAAAAGGTGAAAGTGTCAAAAGAACAGGAAAGTTTTCAGCTTAGCTTTCAGCTTCAAAAGAAGAAATGGAAGAAGTTAAAGTCGGGACATAGAAACTATCAATAGGACACATGGCAATAACAGTTATTCCATAATTCATCTTGTGTTACTGGCGCTGCAGGCCAACAGACAGCAGGTATTGAATGAACCGGGAAATGGCTCAGCTCACAGCGGGGGGGAAAAAACTGCCTGGCAGAAAGCTGATCTAGTAGTTCACATGACGCCGGCACGGATCGTTGCATTGAGTGCAAGATATAACTCGAGGAGATGCAGCGGGTCTGTTCCTAATGGCCAGACTGAAAACTGAAACTGAATCTGTACGTCTAGTCATACCACATCCGTAGTGTTCTGATGCCTTTATTGGAATGATGATGAAGTCTTAAAAAAGAATGTGGGCTTTTATATAAAGTGTTAGTGCTAGTTTGAACGCTGCGTTCATGCTTTGCTATTTATTTTCTGTACTTTTAAATCACACGGGAACATTATGAATTATTATGAATTATTAGCAGACTGAGAAATGTCAGAAATGACAGAAAATGGCTTCACTGGAATACTAATCTAAAGTGAATCAAACAAGACAAGTTGTTCATTAACAACAACGCTCACATCCCAATGTCTGAAACATTGGCATCCCAGGAACTCCTTTAATGCCAAGTGGAAATGGAGTGTTCATGTAATCAACCTGGAATTTGGTTCATCTTCAGAGTAAATCACACAGCAAATCAGTGTGACATCACAGAAGAACTGGTTGTGGTTTGGACGCTTATATTTACCCACCCACTGTACGCAGTGCCGGTCCCAAGCCTGGTTAGAAAACGGGAGGGTTGCCTCAGGAAGGGTATCCGGCATAAAACCTGTGCCAAGTTGTGTGTGTGGATCAGACGGTCCGCTGTGGCGGCCCCTTGATGGGAGCAGCCGAAAGAAAGTTTTCAGAAGTTTCTTTTCAGATAATTGGTGAGATAGTCCTGTATTGCTTGTTCTATTAACTTACTAGCTCCAGGACAAAACTAAAGCTAACTTAATCCAAACATGTATTTTATGGTACATATTTTTTTGTATTATAAAATATTAAAATTAAAAGTATGTATATCATCTTCTAGAACAATTTCATGCCTTAAATCTAAAATTCACAGTTAAAAAAGGACAGACTTACTTTCACGTGAACCAATGTTTACAAGTATCTGTATCCAAAGGATCACCAACATCCCTCACTTCCACTGGTTAAAATTAATATCTCCATAATTTGTCAACACTATTAGGTAAATCTGTTTTAAAATGCTTATTTCAGAATTGCAACCTTCTATTATATATATTATATATGAGGGAGGGGTATTACCAAATGAATTCTACATTGTTACAATACTTAAGATATTTTAATAAATTCACAATATCATCTAAAGAAGCATGTTATGTCAACTTTCATTTTGGTTTATTAGCTTGTGATGTAAATTATTTAGGTAAGTTAGATACACAGTAATGTTTCACAAATTTGATTGGTAGATTAGCTAAATAGGTTTTGAAGCTTTCTAAACTGAATTGTAGAGTAATTACATACTAATTAAAATTATGACGATGCAATTGGAAAAAATCATTACAATTATTTCTTAGACTAATTAATTCAAAGGTAGTTTCTGAAAATGGCTAATGAGTAACATGTAATGGCGATCTATGTGTTCCTGTTCTTCGCCATTTCCATAAGGAGCGGCACAAGGATTTGACGCGTAAAACCACAAAACTTGTAGTGTATCAGTTTAAACTGATTCGTTTGTCTGGATACAAGACACACAACAAATTAAACTTAAGAACTATTTACACCTTTTCAAGCTTCAAATTAAATATGGTTTCAAAGAACGGTCAAAAGACTGTCTAACACCGAGTCCTTCCTTCTTCTAATAAATCAAACACTAAACGGTTGCTACCGTAAACATATGGAATTGACCTATGACCTTCACGTAAGCCAATAGTCACAAATATGCAGCAGGTTACATTTACATCTACGTTATAATGAAGTTAAATACTGTAGAGATTGATTAAAAATGTACCTTATGGCTCTAACATAACATTTTGTAAATTAGTTTGTAAAAAATAGCTAGTTTTATTTTTATTGTTTACTTTTAAAAACGAGCATTTAAACAATCCATATAGCAGTCATTTTGTTCAATATTTTATTGATTAAATGTATTTTGTCTTTGCTTATACAAATGCCAAGATTTGATCAGGGAAACCTTGAGTAATTAAGGTTTTTGCGATACTAAAAATACATTTACACTAAAAATGTAAAGAAGTATGTTGAATTGCATTAATATTAAGTTAAATAGCTACAGTAAAGCTTTGGCTAATAAAGCTTTGTAAATTGTTTTTTTTTTTTTTTAATTAGCCAGATATGTAGGTTTTCTCAATTAAATTGATAAATTACCTAGCCAAAGTTAACTGCAGGTAAGCTTCATTTTTGTGGCTAATTTGCTATGTGTCATTAAACATTAGCTAATCAGCAAACCAAATTGTGGGATTGTGTGTTTTGAGGTCAGCCCTGCAGATTTCCCAGTAACTCATTATAAGTTTTAAAGATGATTACAACATGATTACGAAGACTCTTACCACCGTCTCACCCAGAGCACTTCAGGCAGCTCTGAATCCACAGACAGATCAATGAGGACACATGGTGGGATCTACAGAGCCAGAGACCTCCTGCTGATATAATTATCTTCTCTCCATCACTGAAAAAGCCTCCATTCTTGAGTAGAGCTGAATGAATAATGGCCACGTGATATTATCTTCCAGACAGAAAGAGTCAGCTGATTATATAGACACGGCCTACAAGAACTGTCTACAAGTTGGTTCTCTACAAGCCTTAAACCTCATGAAAGGGCATAAGTGCCATTCGGAAGGTGTTAAGGCACATGGGGTAGTGGTAATAAAATAAAAAAAAAGAGGGCGAGGCCGTGTATGGCTGTCATGTTCCCGTTCGACTACACAGTGGAATAAAATATTCATGATGCCAGTGGAGGCTGTTGCTGTTCATTAGATCAATGGTGGTGTAATAGCTGGCATATGTGAAACCTCTTTGGCCCAATTTCCTTCACCGCCAAGATAAACTGTGCCACGTTAATGGGTATACAGAGTTACACCGACTTCCTGGGCGTAGCTGGTTCACGTGCGGATCAGAGGCAGGGATGCATTTTACAATGACAAGTGAAGATTTGTTCTCCATGTAGTCTGATACGCAGCACTGAAGAAATGAAAGCTCTTTCAATAACATGCCAAGGCTTGCATTTTATTCTAAAATGTATCATTTTGAATAACCCAGCAGTGATTCTTATAAATGATAATTAATTAAATAAAAATATAGATAAATTATCAAATGTAAAAATGCATGAATAAATCCAAAATAAATGCATAAATATAGACTATTATTTAAATGTTATAATTATTACATGTTCTTTTAGATTTATATTTTACATTAAAGTCAAATAAAATTCATATATAGCTTAAATGTTTTAAATTCTTTTAAGTTCTTTCGGCTCTATCGAACTGAAACTGTATCCATCTGTTGTTGTCCTACTCTGCCCTTCCCGGAAGTCAGATATGTCTGTATGAAAATGAATAAGTAATAAACTATGGATCGGAGGATCCAGGATCCTATTATGTAGACGATTGCATCTGAATAAATCTCATATGAGAGCGAAAATTGATTTTAGAGTATGTTCCATTTAGAAATAGGGACAAACATGCATTCTTTCAAACTGAAATGGTTCATTCATTTTTTTTGTCTTTCCAACAGTCTATCCAATTATCTATCCATTATTTCATCCATTTATCTTTCCAACCAAAGATCTTTTCTTTCATTTACATTTACAAACTTACAAAAAATGCTTGGAATATCCGTCAGTGGATCGATACTTACACTGGGTTACTACGTTACGTGCCATCAGTCAAACACAGCTGGGAAGTTTTTCTTTGGGGAGGGCGGGGGATTAGTCCAAGCACTGAAGAAACAGATACAACTTGAGTCGTATCTGTCGTAGTCGTAGTTAATGATTTCTCTGTTAACAGAAAATCAGTGCGGGGAGCGGAGAAGAGGGGTGGTGTGGGGGAACTTGGGAGGGTTGAAAAACGAAATGTGTAGTTGCAGCTTTCAATAGCTGTCTATCCAACCAGCCATTGGTCCATCCATCCATCAATCCATCCATCCATCCACTCAAACCATTATACCATTAATCCATCCAAAGATCCATTCATTTATCCCTTCTTCCTCCAAACTTTATATCCATCAAACCTCTTTTCCACCTAAAGAGCCATCCATGTGTTCATACTCTGTCCAAGAATCCATTGGTTCTTCCATCCATCCATCCATTTATCAAACTATTCATTTATCCTACTTTCCATCCATCCATTCTTCCAATTATTTAGTCTCTCATGTTTCCATGTATCGATCCATTTAAACCGTCCATCCATCCAAAGATCCATTTATTTATCTATCCATTTTCCAACTCTATATCCCTCGACCCAAAGATGCATATCTGCATCTATACCATCACTTCATCCAAACATTCATCGGTCCATCTATTCATCCATCAATATATCCATCCATCCATTTTTTCCATCTTTGCATCTATCTATTCATTTATCCAACCTTCCATTTATCCAGTCTTCTATGCAGCCATTTATCCACCCATCCCTCCATCCTTCCATGTGTCTATCCAAGCATTAATCGATCCATCTATCCACCCAAAGATACATTAATTTATCCATCCTGCATTTTCTGTATCCATCCATTATTATTATATATTCATCCTTCCTTCCATCTTTCTATCCATTCTTCCATCCTTCCTACTGTCAACTCACCATCCATAAATTCATCCATCCAAAGATTATTTTTCATTTACCTACCCAGATAAATATATCCATTCCTTTTAACCATACCTCATTCCCAATGTCCATTTATATATCCAATTACCCAACCAAAGATCCATTCATTCACCTATCAATCTTTCCAAAGGTCTCTCCATGGACCCATCTGTAGATCCATTCAACCATCCATCAATGCATCCATCCTTTTCCTTAGCTTAGTCAACAGTTTAAAAACTCTTAATGTCTAAACCACAATGCATTGTTAGTTATTTCAAATGTCAAAAAAATCTTTTTTTTACATTCTTGAGATGTTTGTTTATTACATTGTATGACAAACCAAGCTCCATAATCACATGGTGTGCCAAGGTTGGAGTGGAAAAACTTAACTGTTCCTGCACAAAGCCTTCAGTGAACTCCACTGAACGCCTTTGGGATGAACTGAGACGCCGAGTGCACCTCATGCTTCCTCGCTCAACATTAGTGCCTGAAATCCTTAAAGCAATGCTAGAAAATCTAGAGGAACAATGAAACCGGAATGTTGCCTTTGAATAGGATGTTCAACAAGCACATATGAGTATGATTTCAGGTGTCTGCAAACTTGTGGCCATATATTATAGGTACAGATATTTGGAATTCAGAAAGGAATTAAGATACACAACTGTCTACTGAATTATATAGTAAATACAGACTTTTAATGCTATTTTATGAAACCTAACCAATCACAACGTATTTGAATTTTTTTTTTATTCATAGTTGCTATCTATACAATCTAGACAACCCAGACTAAAACATTCCCCTTAAGCTGAGGACGATATCATTAACATTCAGCCTCCTGAGATGCCCAAGTGTCTGTTCGTACACAACAACTGCATGAATATTTCATTGCAATAAGGAGGGTTGTCAAACATGAGACCTGATGGCAGGGTGAAAAAAAGGCTTGAAAATGACATCACCTAATTACCCCTACGTCCTGAGGAGTTACTGAATTGATCATGGAGGCCTTTTAGGCTGCTGTTCTTCAGCCTTTGATATCTGACACTGAAAAGTTTTTTTTTTTTTTTTTAAAGGCTTAGAACTGGAAATGGCATCTGAGCCCTGGACGACGGTTGTGACGGCTAATGGGTGAGCAGAAGGACAGAGCAGGACTGGCCGGATGTGCACGGCTTCGAGGAAGCCTCATATCGATTAGAAAATCAATAAATCAAGCGCTCTATGCTGGTTAAGAGCTCTTTCCGTTTCCGTCCTAACAAGATTGCCTTGGTAAATTAACGGCTGCCACTGCCGACTAATTAGCGACAGCCTGGTGGCTAGCCAAGGCTGAACTGGAGGTCAGAAATATCAGAAATGGAGTTTAAACACATGCTATATAATGAAGACACAGTACAAATAGACTTTTGACTGTGGTTATTGCAATGTGTTAACATTTACAGGAATCGACAGGCACCGTTATCAACTGACCATTGAACATTAAGAGTCTTGCTCAGGTGCCCAGCAGGGGGCAGATTGGCTTTGGAGGGATTTGAACTCACAACCTTAAAGTTCATAGTCCAACATCTTAACCGCTGAGCTACCACTGATCAGTGATACAGTGCGTATGTGTACATGTTTAGGGGTTCATTTTGACATTTTAGACATTTTTTAGACATTTTGTAGAAAGTAAACACTATAGGTTTCAAATTCAACACTGTAAAAGGTCGTTCTGCTTTAATAAGTAGAAAAGGTGTTTAGGCTTGACTGAGCATTAGGTTTTAAGCTATACAACATTTACATTAACATTTAGGCATTTGGCAGCCGATCTTATCCAGAGCGACTTACACAAAAGTGTATACTGTATATACTTTAGCTATACAGTAGCTAAAACAGGGTTATTATTTTTTTTAAAGAACTGCAATGCATTATAATCTGTTTTCTTCTCATAAATTTTAAATCTATCACTTACAGTACATTATAGTTTGGGCTCTAGTTAAATCCAAAACCAAAATCAAAATCAAGACCAAAGTCAAACATGGGCCAAAGTCTCAGGGGCATACGACAGGGTACACCCTGGAGGGGTGCCAACCCATTGCTGGGCCCAAGCACACACATGATCCCAATAATACACGGTTTAAAAACACCAATCAGCCTTTGGGCTGTGGGACGAAATCGGAGAACCCAAAAGAAAACCCACCAAGCACACATGGGAGAACCTGCAAACTCCCAAGTCAAAATCAGGACCAAAAAGAAGCTGCCTTTTTACTTTATGCATGTGAAAGACAATACGAACAATAATATTACAAACTTCTTATTCAAGTTCACATTAAGTGACACCGCTTCGCAGGACGGAGAGACGTTCGAGTATAAAGTATCAAGACTGGACTTCTTTCAAACCAAAATCTTTATATTTACAGCAGCTATAATCACTCTTCATCTTACTTCTCAGGAAGCTAAAAAAAAAATTCCAAATCTTTTATAAAGAACCAACACTAGACGTAAAAGTACATATTACTGTAATAACGATAAAGAAAACATTACAACAAGCGTAATTAGAGTATCCTGTAATTGACACCAATTATTATAGACCTTGCAGCCAGAACTACTCCCAGACGCATTATATACAGTATATACTGTATATGTATCATTTTAGATGCAATACTTGAACCAGTCAAGATGGTAAACTGCAATTTTATGCTTCAGCTGTTAATTGCTAAACACTTTGTGTGTTAATTTAACTGTGTGTGTGTGTGTGTGTGTGTGGTTGTGTGTGTGCCGTTTCTCCTGTGCGCTCAGCGAAGGGTCGGTGTGTCTCAGAGGAAGTGCTCCATGAGAGCTCTTTAAAGGCGAGAGACGAGCTCTCTTTGTGCTCATTACTCACTCACTGCGCCGCTCACACACTCACACACACTCACACACAGAGCTGCTTAAAGCCATGGGATGAGTCACTGTCTGAGGACTAAATATTAACTTACAGTTTACACTCTGTTTTTGAGTTTAAAGGTAAGCTTTTTTATTTTTATTCATTATTTTATATATGTATATGACGTGTTTTTTTTTTATTGTAATAACATTTTTTTCTTTCTACTCGTGTAGTAACTAAAGCTACAGTAGTGTACATTATTTGTATGAACAATGCTCTAGAAATAAAAAGATGGGAGAAACGATAGAAGAATTTGAATGTACATAATTAGTATTAAACATGATAGTTGTGCTTTAATGTGGATTTTCTTTAAATTATTAAAATTTCTTTTAAGGAACATGAATGTATGATAAAAGTTATTTTAAGTTTATTACAGCACATGTCTCTTGACTTAAGAAGGAAGCATATTCTTCATTTTTTCATTTTATTTTTCAAAATCATTTAAAAATTTCATAAAAAAATGTCTTGTTCCACAAGTATTACTTGTTATATTTATTATTACTGTGTAAATTGTAGCTGATTATATCAGCATTACTATAATCTGCTCTTTATCTTTTATACTTTTATATCAGCACGCGAGACGAATCCCCCACATCATGTCAGAGAAGAAATCCAGACCCTCAGACACCCGTCCCAAAAACCTGCGCAGCTGGAGCGTGGACAGCTACATCCGCAGCGTTAAGAAGCGCTCGCGCAGCCAGCGCCACGACCCCCCTTCCAGAGGATTAGAGGACGGAGACACGCCAGATGAGCAGAACGTGCGCTCGACTTCCTGTCCCCAGAGACGGAGGGAGAGGAAGTGCAGCTGCACGGCTATCGGAGACGGAGACATAGACTCCGTGTGCAGGAAAGCTCTGTCTCGCCGTTCTCTCAGGCAGAAGTTCCAGGATGCAATGGGACAGTGTCTCCCCCTCCGTGGCCACCATCACCATCATCACCACCATCACCACCACCACCATCATCACCAGAGCGGCCAGTCGCGCCCGTTCTCGGTGCTCCTGTGGTCCAAGCGCAAGATTCACGTCTCCGAGCTCATGGAGGAAAAGTGTCCGTTCTCGCCGAAGTCCGAACTGGCGCAGTGTTGGCACCTCATCAAGAAACACGGCACACATCAGAACGCATCGTTAGTCCTAGAGGATCAAAAAAGCAGACGGCTCTCCTCGTCCCCTTCGACTTTTATTTCCTGGGAGGAGGTCAGTTCTAATGGTGCTTCCAGCTTGACCGATTGGGACGCGTCCTTTATTCATGGAGAGCCCCAGTGCTGCACACACCCGGACTACATCTTAGTGCCCGATCTTCTTCAAATCAACAACAGCCCTTGTTACTGGGGCATCCTAGACCGCTTTGAGGCCGAGCAGCTCCTAGAGGGCCAGCCTGAAGGCACCTTCCTGCTCCGAGACTCGGCCCAGGATGACTTCTTGTTCTCGGTGAGCTTTAGGCGCTACAGCCGCTCTCTGCACGCCCGCATCGAGCAGAGCGGCAAGCGCTTCAGCTTCGACTGCCGGGACCCCTGCATGTACCGAGACGTGAGCGTCACAGGTCTGCTGAGGCACTACAGCGATCCAGCCACGTGCCTGTTCTTTGAGCCGCTCCTGTCTCGCCCGCTGCCCAGGAACTTCACCTTTTCCCTGCAGCATCTGTGCCGGGCGTTAATCTGTAGCCGCACGACGTATCAGGGCATCGAGACTTTGCCTCTGCCTCACACACTCAGGGATTACCTCAGACAATACCACTTCAAATGTGATGGGACGTGTGATGTCTAGACGGTCAAATGGCGAATGGACTCATTGTAAAGAACAGGGGTTCCAAGTTCTAACAGAAACATCAGAGGCGTCTGTCTGAATTTGACAAAAAGCACTAATCGCCGTTAATTTTCTGGATGGGACGACGGTCCTCCTTTCTCCGATCAGAGTTAGACCATTTTGGGCGTCTGTTAGCGCTTTTATACCAAACAGGGTAATAATATTAGCATAAAACAATACCATAAAAACTACCATTAGAAGTAAAATAAAACTATGAGTTGACTCTTATGATTAAAAAAAAAGACCCTGTGATTTTCACTACACTCTCAGAAATAAACATAACAAACTATACTTTTATTTGTTGTTGTTTTCGGGTTACCATCACCTTGGGGTACACCTTTTGTGTCATTTTTTCCTGAAAAAAAAAAGTCAATTGAGTATAATTTATTTAAGGTAGATATTTGAAACATAAGAACCACTAAATACACACTCTGCAGGTATATGCACTGTACTGTAATGTATATACACTGCGCTGTAGCCCCACAGCTACTGTACAGTGTGACATACAGTGTGGTACCTTTACTTTAGAAAGTGGATATGCAGGGATTTTTAAAAAATAATTTTCCCTGCTAGATTAATTTTTTTTTGTGTGTGTGTGTAATTTTTTTGTAATTACTTATGCATTGGCATGGGCTGTTAAGTTTCACAGACCATCACAAAATCTATTGCAAAAAACTATCTAACCTGTTCCATTAATAATTTTTTCAATTCATGAACTTCTCTTTAATTTGCGGGTTGTTGTTTTTTAAAAGTTTTTTTTGCAATGCATGTTCAGATCAAGATTAGGATCAAATCATTCCAACAGCCAGAAATGCCGAAGTTAAACCTGAAACTACAGTCAAATACAAGAATCAATAATTAAAACAAAAAAAAAAAAACACCAACATTTAAAAACTGGTACAGGCGTTAGCGTGATGTGAGTAGCGACTGGAACAGACGAGATGGAAACACATTCTATCCCTCATCCTGCTGCTGCTGCTGCTGCTGCTGTCGTGTGATAGCAGAGATAATGTGATGAGATCCGGCGCCGACTAAATTAGGAGAAAACTGCAGAAAGCCTCTGGCTGGAAAATGTCTTCCTTATGAAGGTCGTTATAAATGATGTCGTAACGAGTCCAGCAACGAGCGCTCGGAGATCCTGAGTCTTCCGGGTCTCAATCTGGAATCTGTGTACAGTCGCACTTTCAACAGGCGACATCGTCACAAGGCGGTTTTTACAAACGTCTCGGTGTAGATTTAGATCCTTATTGACTCGGTGAAAGGGAAAAAAAGATTCAACATGTCCTTCTGTAAATTGTTATAATACACAGGCATAAAAGTGTGAAACCAAACAGGTAGTTTAAGGACAGTCCTTATGATCACTTGTCAGAAAAGGTTCCAAGGAACAAATCTATAATCTCCGAACTGAAACAAGCGTGAGACTTGGGCATAAACTGTTAGCAGTGAATCCAGTCCAGTCGGGCCCTAATACATTTACATAACAGGTACCTGACATTGTGCTACAATCACGAGCTGACCTTGCCTCAGCACTATTGCACGTTTAAAATGCGTCCACTTCAAATATTCCTTTTTGAAATGTCTAGTAACTAACTGACCTCAGTTTTAATCAGATGTACAGTAACCCTCCACATTGTCTACACTAATACACCCACATGCGCCTTCATGCAATGATCATCTCCATTTTTTTTGTTGAATTGAACTGAAAATCTTAAACAAGAAGGCATCATGTCCCGGTTTGACTTGAACGCGCCTCATAAGTGTGTTTTCGGAAGCATGTGCAATGAGGTTAAGTTGACGGATGTAATGACGCGAGCAGCGTTATTTAATTTGTAAATGCCTAAGGTAGACAAAAGGTCAAAACAAGACAATCAGAGTCAAATGAGACACGACATGGCAAGGCAGTCAGACATAACAAAAGGCGCAGAAGTTACAGAATGTTTGGTAACTTTGTTACTTGAGCTCTGGAAAGGCGCTATATAAATAAAAGTTATTATTATTATTATTATTATTATTATTATTATTATTACTTAAAATACAATTTGTGCTAGTACACTGCTGACTGCGCCCTCTTCTGGTGGAGAACAGAAGTGTCCTCAGCTCCTCCGCTGCACTATTTTGCTGTCCTTTGTTCAGAGAATCCAGCCACGGAAATATCTGATGGGTTTCCCCAGGTTCTCAGACATACATTTTGTAACGTTTTTGTCCTGTATGTAGATTAGTTTAAGTGATCAAAGCCCACAAAAACGCACAACAGCGTTGGCTTTACCTTTGAACATCCTCACCATGTATGTGGTAACTGAGGATCGCACAACTGTCAGGAACCTGTTGGACCGCAAACTGACACAGACATGCATTTGTTTTTCAGACATCTCCAGATTTCTTCATCCATATTTCAATGCAAAAAAATTTCTTTCATATTTCATAGATTTTTGGACGGCTGAAACGTTGCTTCAGTGTAGACGTGAACTTAAAACGAAGACTTTATACAGCCTTGGGATTGTATCTCAAAAATGTTGGACAGGTGTTATATCCGTGATTTCGGGAATCGTGTTAAAGATGTACTGGTCCACGGCTCACACCTGAGTCATATATAGGTATATTTTTATATTTCTATTGACTGTATCTACTGTGCTATTTGCAAATTAGATTGTGGAAAGCTTAATTATGCAACGGTTGTGCTGTTTCTCGAAACGGCAACGCGGGATTTGTTTTAGCATAAATTTGTGTCTTTCTTTCTTTCTTTCTTTATTTCTTTAATTGCGCAAACATCATCATTTTCTTCATCTATAACCAAAAGCCAATAATACTTAGCCTTTCAGAATTACCTGATGCCTTTTTTTTTTGTTGTTGTTGCAGATTTGCACTTATACTTCATATGAAAAAAAAAAAGATGTTGTAAACTATAATGTCTGATATTCTATGTATACTATGTATATGAACTGAACTGTTGCTGATCTTAATAACGAGACAGAACAGCCGCAGTTTCTTTATGCTAACTTTTTAACATTTAATATACATACTGTATATGACCATGACCATGAGGAAACGATGTTAAGTGGGTGTGTGTTTGGGGTGGGGGTGGGGGGGGGGGGGCATATGGAGGGGGGGCAATTGGACATTTTTGAACAAATATATAATAACTTACTATGTCATGACGTTTAAAGCACGTGTCATTTAAGCGATTCATATTCTTGTTAAGTAGTAACCTTAAATTCCTCCATCTCTGATAATGACAATAATAATGTGTAATAGCTCACAATTTTCAATAAACACAGCCTATAAATACTGACCAGGTTAATGTGCGTGGATGAGATTTTCTTTGTAATACTTCTATTAAGTACGATCGATGACAAAAAACCTATAAAGCCATTATGATGCATTTTTAATGAGGTTTCGCAATCCTGCTTTTATCCACACGAAAGGGCCTCGTTTATCAAAACGAATGAAATCATTCGCAAATCATATTCAGGAGCATTTCAAGAAAAATGCTCCTTTCAGTTTGCTTGAAAATCTGGTCGGTTTGAAAGACAAGCATGTTTGAACAAACATGCTTGTCTTTCAACAAGCATACCTCAGACTCACAAATAAAACCCATGAATATTTGTGGAAAATGTATTTATAAGGACATGCCCTCATGTGAATCGTAAACCATCAGCTGATCCATCGAGCCACTCGGGGTCTGTGTGCATGTTTGCATGTTCTCCCCGTGCTTGGTGGGTTTCCTCTGGGTACACCGGTTTCCTCCCACAGTCCAAAGACATGCAGATTAGGCTAACTGGCGTTCCCAAATCGACCGTAGTGTGTGAATGAGTGCGTTAGTGTGTATGTATGCGTGTGGGCCCTGCGATGGGTTGGCACCCTGTCCAGGGTGTAACCGCCTCGTGCCCTAAGTCTCCTCAGTTCTGCAACGATTCTGCAACCTTGAATACAGGATAAAGCGGTATAGATGATGAATGAGTGAGTGAGTGTGACTGTGAACTGTGTAAATCTGTAATGGATTGGCACGCGTCCATGGTGTATAGGTGGTATAGGCTCCAGGCCCTTTGTGACTCTGTGTACAGGATAAAACATTCTAGACAGTAAGTGGTTGAGAATTTAGTTTTTCATAATCTGGTTCCATGTTTTACTATATGATGAATGCGTGTCTCAGGATTCCCCTGAAGTGTGTCAGTTAAAGCTCCAGCTGAAATATTTCCCATATAATGCGTACCTCAGACTCAATATCCAGAAGTATTGTGGAACCAGAGGCAACAGCACCATGAGTGATTTGATGAAAACTGGTCCATCAATGATTTGTTTGAAGCTTACTGTATATTAAATGAACATAAAGCCTGAAAACATAATTGAACATTTTGAGAGAAGACTCTTTCAAGACCTCATGGTTAATGGTCAAACAGGTAACGGTGAGTTTCCCTGTGCTTGGTGAGTTTCCTCCGGGTACATCTACATCTACATCTAGGCATTTGGCAGACGCCCTTATCCAGAGCGACTTACATTTTTAAAAAAATTTTATTATCTGATTATACATCTGAGCAGTTGGGGTTAAGGGCCTTGCTCAAGGGCCCAACAGGGACAACTTGGTGGTAGTGGGACTTGAACCTGGGACCTTCCCAACCGTAGTCCAATGCCTTAACCACTGAGGGTACTCCTACTTCCTCTTACAGTCCAAAGACAGATTACAGTACAGTAGTTTAATTGGTGTTCACAAATTGAATTGCCCGGAGTGAGCTATGTCACAAACCATGTGCTGGGTTTCGCTGCAGGGTGTTACTGAGAACATCTTCATTTGACTTTTTTTGTTGTTCTATTGTTCCCATGAAATACAACAAGTCTGTGTGCATGTGTGCACTTCGTATGCACAAAATCTTTCTCTTTTCAAAGATATATTTCTCTTTTTAGATATATCTCGCTTTTTTATTTTTAAACCTCTTTCCTGCTTTATTCTCAAACATACCTTAAGAGACACGAGCATGTGCAGCACGTTGGCCTCGACTGCCTGCGGGACGTCGTCACCTACACGACAAAAGTTCATATTTGAATACAGTTCATTTTGTCTACACTTTATTATAATAAGATTACAGCAAACCAAATGAAAGATTACTAATCCTATTTCTTAATCACATTTTACTAACATTTTAAGCAATGTTTTGTTTTAAAGTTTTAGGAATTTATTTCTTTGAAGAAAGAAAAATCACCCCTAATAAAATGAGAAATTCTTGCTTACAATTTTAGTAACGTTTGACTATAAGAATTTTAATCTTATATTTACACATTTATTTATGCAAGTTTAGTTAGGAGTTGCTAGATTTAATAATATTTTAATTGCTAAGATGCCTTTCTCCCCTTTTTGCCTATTTGAGATTTGTAGTTCTGCCTGAACAGGGGTAGGGGTAGCTCAGTGGTTAAGGCATTGGACTACGGTTAAGAAGATCACAGGTTCAAACCTCACAACCACCAAGTTGCCACTGTTGGGCCCTTGAGCAAGGCCCTTAACTCTCAATTGGTCAGATGTAATGAGATAAAATTTTTTTAAAAAAGTAAGTCGCTCTGGATAAGGGTGTCTGCCAAATGCCTAGATGTAGATGAACACAATTTCACAGTGTTACAGTATGAAAACGTTCTGTTGTATAATACTGTTATGTATGTAATAGTTCTGATATATAAATACTGTATGTAGATATTTTTCTTCCTCTGCCCTAGTTGTCTTTAAAAGAACCACTGTAAGCTGAATGCTGTCTGCAGACAGCTGTGCTGTATTTAATCCAGATGTATGTTCTTCTGAGAAACCAGAATCTCTAATGAGTTCTGCAGGAACCATAAACATTGATCTGTAAAACCCATGGTTGTTAAATATTAATGTTCTTATGATCTGATTATCGTCATCACTTCAGACTTCAGTGAAGTAGCTATATACAGTAGAACGAGGCAAACTGGCTGTTTTGAACTTTGACTAAAAAAAAACATCTCATTCACTCACTCACTGTCTATACTGCTTTATCCTGTATACAGGGTCATGGGGAGCCTGGAGCTTTTTCCAGAAGACTTAGGGCACGAGGCAGAGTACACCCTGGCACACACACTTACACACTCTCACATGCTCATTCACACAATATCGGCGATTTAGGAATGACAATTAGCCTAATCCGCATGTCTTTGGACTGTGTGAGAAAACCAGAGTACTTGGAGGAAACCCACCAAGCACAGGGAGAACATGTCAACTTCATGCACACAGACCCCGAGGTGGGAATTGAACCCGGACCCTGGAAGAGCAAGGCGACCATGCTAACCACTACGCCACCATTTTTAAAAAGTTTATTCTTTGGTCTGATGATATTTGAATGTAGGAAATTACTATTTACTATAGCAAAAAAAAAAAAAAAAGTCTTAATATGTTGTTAAAGTATTGAGCCCCTAAAGGATGTTGCAGCGGCTTAAATGGATGATTATGATCTTGAGGCAAAATTTTAAATCTTTAAATTAAACACAATTTGTCTTCCTGTGATCTCTAAGAATTTAAGATAATCTCATTTACTGTTAATCATGCAATCTCTGGAAAAGTCTGAAAAAAACATTTGAGAGGGGGGAATGTGTCCAGGAAATCGGGTCGAGTCAATGTGGAGCTAAAAATCACGAAATTTTAAGTGGATTCATTAATACATTAATACAAAAAATATATAGTATTTTAATTGAATCTATAACTTAATCATCATTATTGTCAGTAAAAGGATTTCCGAAGCATTTTCCATTAACTTTAAGTGTAACATCAACGGAAGACAAAATTTTGCGCTGTGTATGTTCATTAGGAAACAAACACATTTAGACCGTTATTATAGCCTGTTAGAATATTAGAAAATTGATTTTTCCTTTAAGAGACACACTTCTGCCGTTCCATCCTCTGCATCCCTGTGGTTTGTTATTGAATTTCATTGCCATCTTATATCAGGCTGCGTCTGTAGCTGCTTCCTGCACTTCATATCAAGTTACTCATGGGAGAAGAAAAATAATGCAGAAGCAACTTTCTGTCTTTCCCCATGGAACAAAGCGGCTTGGTGTCAGATGATCAGCGTTACTGGATTCAGAGCAAACACAGTCTTTTAAAGATAAGCCTTTAGACCTTCTATGGAAAAATGGAAAAGTTTAAAAATGCGTGTACTAACATAATATACCATCCATCCATTCATATCTCTTGGTACCTAGGAGTCCAACTAGGGACCGTGGAGGCCAATGGCGATTACCATTGTATTAGTTCCCATTTTACGACCGTATCTGTATGACTTTGGACTGTCGGAGGAAACCAGAGTACCCAGAGGAAACCTACCAAACATGTGGAGAACTCCATGCACATCGGAAATCGAACCCTCAACCCTGGAGGTGCGTAATTGTTTAACAGTGCTAACAACTACGCCACTGTAAAATACGACACACCTAGCACAGTATTTCAAGAGTATATAAAGTCAATGGTTCAGACTTAAATAAAACAAAGCACTCATTGTTATTAGTATAAGGTATTTATTTATTAATTACTTTATTTGTGAACTCAATATATTTCAATTCATTCGTTTTTAAAATTTTTTTTTTATTAAATATTCCCAAGTTGAAATTGTGTTTTGTGTTACTTCCGGTATAGCCACTCAAAAAACTACATATTCCACAACCACTCGCGCTTCCTTTGACTAGCGTTCACGTGAAATTCATTATTATAAGCGTGCTTTTTTTTTTAAACAATATTTTGTTTTATTACGTTTTCTTAGTAAGTATGTTTTTACTAGAGTAACGTTGATTAGAAGCTATAGTTTTTTCCCCCTCGTTCGATAGCTTGATGCAGCGAATACCCGGATGAAAGCAAGAGCTCTGATTGGTCCAGACGACCGCGCGTTCAAGTCATCGATGTATACATTTTAAACATAATGACAAAAAAGATAAACATTTTATCATATAAGCGATAATCTTTAACGAATTTTCAAATAGAATTAGATAAATACTATCTAAATAAATTATATAATATTTTAATCTTACTTTTGTAATATATTTCCGGGATCACAGTGAATAGGTGGAGCTTATACGGAAAGCGCTGACCAATAGGAGAGCGTGAAAAGCAGTAGTCGACGCCTACATTTATGTACGTCATCATTTCGGCGCGGGAGACAGGAATTGAAAATAGATTTGCCGCCAATAACGAGGTGAGTGCAGAATAAAATAATAAAAAGTATTAATGACGCTTTAATTTTTTTTTCTTTTAGTGCTACCAGGTGTTTAATGATATAAATATTTTTTTTCTGGTAGTTTCGCATGCATGTGTTTATGTGCATTTTCTGTAACATGATTAATTTGTCCTTAAAGCCCCAGCACACTAAGGGTATTGTTGTTTCCCTTCATGCTTTTAGTTCCCCAGGAACATTTAACATTAACATGTTATCAATGATTATCTTATTATATCTTATCATCTTATTATACCCTCAAATAATGAGATTTTCAGTGCACTGAGTTGTTTTTGTTTGTTATTTATGCTCTGTTATTTGTATTGTTTCTTTGCATTGTGCTTTCTTTAAAAAAAAATCTTTTACATGCGTTAATTCATTTCTTTATCAGACATCCTCAGTCATGTGTGCATGTGCACGTGAGCTGGTGCACGTCACTGCACTTCCTTTGAATGGAACCATAAGTTCTTAAAAATCACTAGAATTTAATGCATCAACAGTTGGACAAGAACATACTGCACATGTCCGAACCTTCTATTGCGCTTCAACACCGTAATAATTCGAAGGAGGTGCAAGGTGCAGTTTTTATTTTAGAATATTTTAGAATTTATTCAGTGCACACCCGAAATCCCATAATGCTCAGCTGCAGGTTGGTTTCCAAACCATATGTAGGTTTACAGGACGCAGATCACCCATAAAATACATCTTCACTTAAGGTGTCTAAATACTTGAACATGTTCATTAATGGATATTATTCCTCTTTATTTCTGGTGTGTTCCTACAGTTGGACCTGCGATGCCCTGCGAGAGGAAGCCGATGCGCTATGGCCACTCAGAAGGCCACACGGATGTCTGCTTTGACGAGCACGGCAAGTGAGTAACGCTACGGACACTATGATCCCTCGTCCACAAAGCCGTCTGGGTACAGTCAGGGTTCAAAGATCCTCCGCCCCGGCCTCGCTTCTCACTTCCTCATATCAGTTCTGTAGTAATCGCTAGGGATCACCAGATATGATATTATTATGATACCCGGTGCTGATTCGATTTGGACTGTGATTCTACAAATATTACGAATGTATAAATCTCTCTGATATTAAAACTCTAAAAATATTAAAACTCTAAATGAACCTTCCCAAGTAATCTGCTCTACTGCCTGCCAGTGTCTGAATAGTTTAGAGCTCGACATGTGTAGGATTATGGAGGAAAGGCAACATTTTACCACCTCAAATGCAAATATATATAAATGAAAAGTGATTTTTAAACAATCGATTTTGGAGTGTTAACTGCCACACAGAAGAATCACGACCCGGGAGAACGATGACCTTAAGACATTACTTAAGAGGGAATACAAAGGCGGCCAAAAAAACCCCCACATGATGGTATCAACAATGGTGCGACTCCTGGCAGCTTTAGAGGAAACGTAATACTAGATATTGCTGCCATAATTCAACTCAAGTTTTAGTATGTATGCATTTTTTTTGGGCCGCCCTGTAGTTTTGTGGTTGTCAAAAATGTTGTCTGGTGGAGTAGTGGTCAGCACTGCGGCCTCACAGCTCCAGGGTCGAGGGTTTGTTTCCCGCCTCTGGTCTGTGTTTGCGTGTTCTAACCATGCTTGGTGGGTTTCCTCCGGGTACTCCGGTTTTCTCCTACAGTCAAAAGACAAGCAGTGTTCCAAAATTGGCACCCAGAGCGTACCCCGTCCCGTACTCGAATTCTCCTGGGAGTGGCAACAGGCCTCCGGCGACACTGTACAGGACAGGTGCTATAAATGAAAGGAGTGAGGAAAAAGGTTGTCTATTAAGGAGACAGGCGGTGAAGTTTAACCCTGCAGCCCATTTACAGTGTATCAGACGTTCCTTTTGTCTTTGTCTGTTTTTTATATTTGTCAATTCATCTGACTGTGTGATTTATATTATTGGATTTGATGATGATGATGATGATTATTATTATTATTTAGTAGAAGATTGAGAGGTTCTGATCAGGTTATAAGTGAGCTCTGTATTTGCTTTGCAGGTACATTGTTACGTCTGGGAGCGACGGAGACGTGCGCATATGGGAAAGTCTAGATGACGACGATCCTAAATCCATAAACGTCGGAGAGAAGGCCTACTCGGTAGCTTTGAGAGTAAGTCATCAGTTTGCTAATTATATACTGTATACTGTACAAATTTCTAAACATTTTTATATGGCGCTACGTTTCAAAATTGAAAGCATCTAGCCTTGATATGCGTCAGTTTTTATTAACACAGGGGTGCCAAAATGTACAGGTTCCGCCTCATCTAAAATCTGCGCTTGTTATTTATTCATTTCTTTTCTTTTCTTTATTTTCTTTTTTGCCGCTCAGACTAAATTCACTGAAAGAGAGAGGACGAGATTGAGCGGACATTCCCACTCTCTTGTGAGCCAATAGGAATCGAGTGGGCGGGACTGTGGGCAATTTAAACAGGAGAGCTGCTTATTGTTAAACATCTGACCTTTAAATTTCAGTTTAATTAGAATAATTTAATAATGTTGGCACCGTCTCTCTGCATTTTAAAAAGCGATCAAAAAACGATGTTAATTTTATACTATGATGTCTGAAACTGATCGAAACTCTGCTGCGTCTCCTCTTACAGGGTGGGAAATTAGTCACTGCTGTTTCCAACAACACGGTTCAGATCCACACGTTCCCCGACGGAGATCCCGATGGAATCCTCACTCGCTTCACCACCAACGCCAACCATGTCGCGTTCAACTCCAGCGGCACGAGAGTCGCTGCAGGCTCCAGGTACCCCAGGGGGGGGGAATTTGGGGAATTTATCTGCGTACAGTTAAACGATCGGATGCAAATTCTTCTCCTTCATCGTGAGTTCATAATACTAGAAAAGCGAGTTGTGTTCTGTTTAGTTGTTGTTTTTTTTTGTGTTAAAGCATGAAAACCAGCATCATGATTAATTATGGTTATGCCTTTTAGTAATGCCGCACAATTAATCACACAAAAATCTAAATTGCAGTACGGACCAGTGCAATTATCTAACCGCCAACAGGCTGCAATTTAGTCGAGGTCGTATACGCATAGTCAGAAATTTATGTAGGGTTTACCAATAATTTAGGATAAAAATAAAAAAAAATAATAAAAACCTTTGAGATGGTAAACATTTGGGACAAGAATCATGAGGGACCAGCCGATACTATTTTATCACGATACCTCGGTGCCGATTTGATTTGTATTGCGTTTCTATAAGTATCACGATTTTATAAATATCCTGATTAGATATTAAGTTTTTAGATCTTGTTGCAATTTTAAACTAATTCTTAGCAAACAGTTCACGCCTACCATACAGGTTGCTGTGCTGCCTCCCAGTGTGTGAAGCGTTAAGCATTCGCCACCTGCAGGATTAAAGGGGAACTGCAACACTTAACCTCCTCCATTCAAATTAAATCACAATCGCAATACGCGTACAAGTACTTGGTTCATTTCTTTAGAATTCATTTGTTTGGGATCTCTCTCCTGTATATTTGTTAATATTTTTAAATCTTAAATCAGTTCTAAGAACTCCATACAGTTTAATAATAAAATCTATAAGAGGAGTCTTTCTTGTTAATGGCTTGCTGTTGCAGTATTTACGTACATCATGTCGTCAGATGCAGCACGTAGTTTTTAAAAAATTTTTTTTATCATACTAGGCTTGATCATATAAATTTTTTTCTTGATTTTAGGACCAAATGTCTCATTTATTTCCTTTACCGCTTTTCATGAACAGGTTTAGAATCAAGGCCGTATTAGAAGGTCTAGTTCTGCAGGGACGATTAATTCCTTATTGCTTTATTTCCTGAGAGATGAATGTTTCACTATCGCACCTGGTAGCTCTCCAGAAACACCTAACCTCAGTTACATATAGGACATTATCACATCAGGATTATGTGCTTGTATGTGCAGTGTAGCTCTTGAGGGCCCTCTAGTGGCCGGGTCCTGCATACATTCTACTGTACGACTGGCGGTGTTTGTGTGAGTGTAGAGAGGAAGAGGACGTTATGGTGATCAGTTTCACAATGTTCATGCTTCCACTAAGTGCCTGATTGTTTGGCTGTATGGATTTTTCTTAAATGGGGAACATTGTGCGCATCGATCCAGCTGTTTTCCTGCACTCGCCTTGTTTTGAATATTGATCGGGGTGTGCGCCGGCACCAAAGGCTTGTACAGGTTATTAGATTTGTTTTTCCTTCCTGTCGCGTTAGGAAATGAGTTTTGCCTTCATTTCCCATCTCTGAGCAGATTTTATATGCTCTCTCTCTCTGTGTCTCAGTGACTTCATGATAAAGGTGATCGAGGTGACTGACAGCAGTCAGCAGAAGACTCTCCGTGGGCATGATGCACCTGTTCTCAGTGTGACCTTTGACCCCAGGGATGAGTATGTTGTAAGTGGAACAAATATATTTCACTGCTCATTATTGTTATTATTATTATTATTACTGTATTTCTTAAAGCTAGACATTATTAATCTGGTGCATATTGTTCACGATTATATTTACTCCCTTTTTATCCACAATGACATACAACTAAGACAGAATACACGTTTGCAAAATGTCCGAATGAACCATAACATGCCCTCCGTAGCATCCGAGGCGTCGTTTTCAGCAGTAATAAAGCTCCAACATGGCTAAAGTGCCGGATTCTGAGATTCTCTGCCTCTTATTTTAAATGTCTAGAATAAATGAGATGATCAGAGGTTATAGAGAGTGTACTAACTGATTGATTTAATCCTCCGCAGGCCTCCTCCAGCTGTGATGGATCAGTGGCCGTGTGGTCCATAGACGAGCAGGTGAAGACTTTTATGATATAACCGAAAAATAGTGATCTTTGTTATAACATCTAGTCAATTATGGTGCTGAGCGGGGAAAAAAAACTCCCTGAGATGTCAATAGGAAGAAACCTTGAGAGGAATCAGACTCAACATTGAACCCATCCTCATGTGGGTGATAACAGGTAGCAGGGATTGATCAGCACTCATACTGTGTGTTAGGAGGCTGGAGGTTCAGTATAACAGGAGACGTGTTTACGGTAATACGTGTAGTCCAGTATGTTATTGGAGGCTCAGGTAGACTGAAGGAAACTCCAGACCCCGGACGAGATCTCCAACCAGAAGCGAGTCAGATCGGTCCAGAGCGCAGAGGGGGTCTGGATCACTGGCAGCTCAGGATGGACATGTGTAGCTCGACAGAATGCACAACAGTGGGTTGTGGTCACAGTCACATAATGGATAAGGTGAATGTATTTTTAGTGCAGAGTGTAAGCAGGGACTCCAGCAGGACTAACTATGACATCATAACTAAAAGGGAGAGGCCAGAAGGAAACACAGACATGAGGGGGACTGGGATGTAAAGCAACCAATCACCTCACCGTCAACAAACCTGAGTGATCAGTGAGAGTGGGCAAGACGGCATCTAAACATACCAGTTCACCAGAATACTCTACGTCCAGGAAATAGCTTGTTATGTTATTGAAAAATAAATGTTCTGAAAGTGTGCCACCTGTAGGACAATAGAGGAACTGCAACATTTTACTACTTCAAATGCAAACACATGGGAATTTAAAATTCATTTCATTATAAAATTGATTTTCGAGTAAACGTAGCGACGCATGGATCGTTACGCAGAAGAAATGCGATACATCACTGAATTGCTTTTTTTTTCTTGTTCTTCTTCTTTGAAGTTTCATTTCAACTTTAGTCTTTGGTTCAGTACTTGAAATGATCATGCAGTTCTACTTTTTATCGAATTTTTTTATTTTTTTTTATTTTTTTTAATGCTGTTTTTCTTTTTCTTTTTTTTTGTCGAAGACTCAAGTGGCGAACTGGGCGGTGCTGCAGAAGTCGAGTGACGTGAGCAACGCCAAATCTCTGTGCAGACTCGCGTGGCAAGGCTCCGGGAAGGTACGAGCTCATGTACAGGATCTGGGTTTAGGATTAAATGCCGCTGAGTTCGTTAAATATTCTGTTAAATTAATTTAGTTATTATCTTGTTGGTGTGAACATCAGACCCGTGATGATAAACGAGAGATTTGGGTTTAGTCTTTTAAAGTGTGCGTGCATGTGTGTGTGTGTTTGTGTGTGTGTTGGTGTGTAGCTGCTTGCAGTTCCAGTCGACACCACGGTACAGCTGTATGCGAGAGACTCCTGGACTCATGTTGGAACTCTTTCTGATGACCTCCTCACTCAGGTCAGTCGGGTTAATAGCGGAAATCAGTGGAGGGGGCGCGGCTCATACTTCTGTATCAGTCACCCAAGTGTAAATCACGCCCCCTATATGTACATTGGTGGATAACGGTCTGTTTAAAACATCTGAAATTAGTTCTGAAACTGAAAAAAAAAGAAACAAATCAGATCTGAGAATTCAGCATGTTGTAAGTGAACACTAGACATTGAAACACAACTCATAAGTGTTCGCTCTGCCACTTTAATCCACCTTTCTTTCTTATACACACATTTTTATTAAAAAATAATCTGATATTATATTTTTTCCCTGTCCTGAACCTGCAGAACGTTAATGATCTGTGAGATGAGTGCTGTGTTTCGTGCCGCAGTAACGTTAAGGCCGGTGTTTGTGTTTGTCCTTCGCTCTGAATCAGCAGGTCATTAACGTGGTGGTTTGGTCGCCGTGTGGGACGTTTCTGGCAGCGGGAACGGTCGGAGGAACTCTCTCTGTTTGGGACGTCGAAGCCAAGCTGTGCATTGAGAGGTACTGCGGGTTAAACACGGGGTGCTTTTATACATGCGCAGCATTCTGTGTGTGTGTGTGTGTGTGTGTGTGTGTGTGTGTGTGTGTGTGTGTGTGTGTGTGTGTGTGTGTGTGTGTAAAGTTTAGTAATGTACCAAATTTTGTTCCAAAATCTTTTTGCACCATATCCTGTGACCGAGCCCATGTCCAAAATTGTGCTCTACCTCCTGTTCACTACAGCTAGATATCAAGTGCATTTATCGGCATTTTGCAGAGATTGGGGGGAAAAAAAGGCCCTACAGGTGGTGCACTCTAGACTATTCACACTTTGGCACAGCATGTGTGGTAGGAGTGAATTATTCATAGATGTAAGAAAATGTATACTGTATGTACATTTCGGATCGGCTCCTGGGTAGGGCTGTAGCTCTCGAAGATTTTAGTAATCGAGTATTCTACCGAAAATGTAACTGAGTAATCGGATAAAATGCACTTCTGCTTAATTAAACAGCAATGTAGAATATATAAGCGAAACAAAGATTCATTGGTTTTCTTTTTAGAAAAATCTACTTTTATTTTTTAAATGCATACAGCATTTAATCAAAAATAACCATCGTCATTATTCACAACACAAGGAACAGCTTATACCCCTGTCTCACCTATGCGGTTTGACTCGCAGTGAGATGCGGTGTCGGGCACCGTGAGCCACCGCGACGGCCGCCGACGTTCCGCAAAGTTCTGCAAGGTCCGCCAAAAAAATGAAACATGTTTAAACATGTTTTTAAGGCGGCTTAAACAATATTGAATTTTTCGTGCGGAAAGATGGAAACGTAATCGCGGCGCCGAAACTCGCGGTGAAGAGCATGAAGAGCCGTACTGTGCTTCCGGCCACCGCGCGAAACCGCGTAGGTGAGATAGGGGTATTAAAGTTGACTGAGATTAATTAAGAGCATTACAGCACCATACATTCTTACTTTAAAGCCTTTTCTTGGATGGGGGAAAAAAAAGGTATTTCAAATGACTTTAAGGATTCAAAAAAACTAAGGCACTCCTTCAAATAAGACTAATTTGTGCAACATTCAGAACTAAAAGTTTCAAAATCTACATCTCCGGCATAACGTAAGGCTTTACTGATGATTTCTGTCGTTTTCTCTTGGCCTCGCTGATCATTTTATCGCTCCCGTCCGTTTTGCAGCCGCAACAGAACGCTCGCTCAAATCAATACACCGCTAACTGTTTGTGTCTCCGTCCGCTCCGTGGGTGACGTAAGCGCTTCTTCTTCGTTGGTGTTCACTGGCGGCTTGCACCCGGAAGCGCGCCGTGTCAAAAGCGTGCCGTCGCCTCCGAGTGGCGCAGTGGTTAAAGCGCTCGCCCTATCATCCGGAGATCGCTAGTTCGAATCCCGGGTGGTGCTGTAACCTCTCGCAGCCGGAGGTCTAGAGAGAGCTGATTGGCCGAGCTCTCTCAGAGGGGAGGGATGAGAGGTACTTAGTGCTCCCACATTAATCACGGCTCTACAGCCAATCAGGGGCGTCTGTGAGCTCGCGCAACGGAGGGAGTGGATAGCGCTGTCCTCCGAGTGTGTTACGCCGCCCCCGACGGTGCGCGAGCGAGCAGTTCGAAAAGATGCGGTCGGCTGGCGTCACGTGGTTCGGAGGAAACACGTGATAGTCTTCGGCCCTCCCGGCTGAGTGGTAGTAGTAGCCTTAATGTGGGAGCCCCCTAGTGACGGGGAGGAATTGGACACGACTAAATTAGGGAGAAAATCGGGGAAAAATCAAAAAAAAAAAAAAAAGCGTGCCGTCAACAAATAATTGCGCAAAAACATATAACGCAAGCTTTTAAAATGAATTAAACGAAGCTTAGAGGCCGTAGATTTTGCCTCCATCATTTTTTGTAATCGAATTACTCGAGGAATCGTTTCAGCCCTGCTCCTGGTATCGGGTGAGTCCTAGTGATGGTATTTTGACATGTTTTTCTACACTAATGTATTTCAGTGCATTGTGGGATTTCATAAAAGCACTAGATCTCCACTGCAGTGTTTTTAGACTTAATTTTTTTTTCTAGTAAAAAAAAAAAAAAAAATCCCAAAATGCCATGCATAGCACACGGGGTGAACTTGACTCACTCGGTACCTTCATATGTTTCACTTAAATCTGTTTAATTCTCCATCTTGAAAGTGATTAAACTAATTTTAGAAATTGAAACAAGTTGATATTTTTTCTTTCCATCAGGCAGAAGCATGAGAAAGGCTACACGGTGTGTGGCATGGCCTGGCATCCCGCCGGCGGACAGATCGCTTACACGGACACCGAGGGCTGCCTGGGCCTGCTGGACGGAGTGTGTGCGTCTTCCTCATCTTCATCCTCCACTACCACCAAGAGCAATACGGTGAGTCTCTCCATAAACATCAAACAGTCATGCGGTGCATTATAATGATAACACTAGTCACTGTAATAAACTCCTTTAATAAGTCAGAGTATACTGTATATACAGTACTGAGTCCGCCAAAAACATTCATACACACTTCAGGGAAAGAAAAGCGTATGTTAAATATTTTAATGCAAAATGTATTGCTGTATGTTATATATTATATTACAATACTATGATATTATTAATGTTATAAGAATGTCACGTACATAATGTTTTTTTGACTGGCTCTGTATATGGCTTTTATTTTTAATATGTTTAACAACTTCTGCTTATGCACTAATTGCATTGAACATTTTCTATAAATTAATATTTAATAATATATTTAATATTATTTACATTTTTTTTATTGTAGCTCCAGAAATTTTCATCAGAATTCTTTATTTAAAAAAAAAAAAAAATCACCGTATAATTCAGTGTCTGTAAAAACTTGCATAACTCCACTTATTAAAATAATAATAAAAAATAATAAAACAAAATAATTAAATGAAAAGTATTCATAAAAAAACTTATGTAACATATTAAAGTTTCACTATTCTTAACTAAATATTTTTTTTAATAGCATTTTTTTAATATTTATTATTTCTTGTCTAAAATCAAATCCACACTACAGCATGTCTTTTTTTTTTTTAATTAATTTATTTTTTATTAATAATAATTGTTTAATTTAGTTTTATTGTAAAGCTTTATAACTGGTGTGTGTGTGTGTGTGTGTGTGTGTGTGTTTGGGTCAATAGGCTGCTGAGAGTAAAGAGCAGAACGGTTACGACGATCTGTTTGATGAGGACGACGGCGGTTTGCTGGACGAATGTCGGAGCGTCTCTGCGGCTGAAGACGACGACGATGACCCCATGCCGTCCACTCGCAAATCGCGCAACAGGGGCAACGTCCTGGACGATGACGAGAACTCTCGAGGTGTGTCTCGTCCGTCTGATTTAATCTGTTATCAGAAAATAGAATACATTTTTTTGTAATAGTGAGATTAAGTTACAGCATGCGACATCATAGTCGTCTATTACATTACACACTATTATTGTATGTGTGTGTGTGTGTGTGTGTGTGTGTGTGTGTGTGTGTTGGGCTTTTAAACATCTTTGTGTGTCATATTTCTTCTGACCGATCTCGTTTCCAGACACCGGCTCGGTGAAGGCGGATCATTTCGCTCTGGATGATGGAGAGAGCGATGTTTTTCCCGCTCCGGCGCCCCCTGCTGCAGCTGCAGTGGCACCGCACCCGGTTTACGAGGGTCCCATGCCCACCGCGCCTCAGAGAGCCTTCCAGCCCGGCTCCACTCCGGCGCAGCTCATGCACCGCTTCATGGTGAGGAGCTCGTGATGGGGAGTTAGGGTGAGAGAGGGTGGTGTGAGGTGTGACGAGGAGCCGCAATTTGGGAAGGAATTCAGGAGTGGGGTTTGATTTTATTTCAGTAATTTATTAATTATAGGTTGTTTCTATAGCGACATTTTATTGTTTCGTGAGGACTTGTTTACATACTTTTTGGACGGAGTCTCCAGTGTCAGATGACTGAGTTGAAAGTTGTGTCCTCGTGTGCGTTCTCAGGTTTGGAACTCGGTGGGAATCGTGCGCAGCTACAACGACGACCAGGACAACGCCATCGACGTGGAGTTCCACGACACCGCTGTTCATCACGCCATGCACCTCACGAACACGCTCGAGCACAGCATGGCCGATCTCTCCCAGGAGGCCGTCCTGCTCGCCTGCGAAGGCACCGACGAGCTCGCTAGGTATCTTGATGTCTCGTAACAATTTTTAGCTTTTATCTGTTTAAAAATCTGTAATACCATCTTTATCTTACTCGTCGATGATGTGTTGATGGTTTTCTAATGCGCGCGTCCGGTGTACGCTGCTCACGACCTGGTTATATCCTCCGCGTTCTTCCCAGCAAGCTGCAGTGCCTGCACTTCTCCTCCTGGGACACCAGTAAGGAGTGGATAGTGGACTTGCCCAAAGGCGAGGACGTGCAGGCGATGTGTTTGGGACGAGGCTGGGCGGCGGCAGCGACCAGTGCCATGCTGGTGCGTCTCTTCTCCATCGGTGGCGTCCAGAGAGAGATCTTCAGCCTCCCGGGACCTGTAGTGTGCATGTCGGGCCACGGAGATCAGCTTCTTATAGTCTATCACAGAGGTATAAAAAAGAAAAAAAACATTTTTTTAATTGGCTACATTTTTGCTGTCATGAGATAAAACGACATTCGTTTGTGTGTAAGGGACCGGGTTTGACGGCGATCAGGCTCTCGGGGTGCAGCTCCTGCAGCTCGGCCCAAAAAGGAAGCAGATCCTCCAGGGAGAAGCTCTGCCTCTTTCCAGGAAGTCGCACCTGTCGTGGTTGGGCTTCAGTGCGGAAGGTGAGTCCTGGATTCTCATCCAGCGATTGTAATAGAAGACAGCCTGCCACAGGGGGGCGCTGTTGATTAAAGGGCTAATGTTTAATCAGTGTCGTAACGCTGTGCAGGAACGCCATGTGCCGTGGACTCGGAGGGCGTGGTGCGCATGCTGAATCGCTCGCTGGGAAACACGTGGACTCCTGTGTGCGACACCAGAGAGAGCTGCAAGAGCAGGTCGGATCATTACTGGGTGATCGGCGTCCACGAGAACCCGCAGCAGCTCAGGTGATGATCTAGAAGTGCTGGAAGTATTGATTTGTTTTTATTGATTTAAAATAGTGATCAATTTATGAGCGTCCAGGTAAGAATAATCGAGGTTTTAGGCCGTCAGAAAAAATTTTATCGATGGATTTTGATTGTCATGTAATCAAACCTAAATGTATGGGGCCTCCAAGTGGCGCAGTGGTAAAGCGCTCGCCCTATCATCCTGAGATCGCAAGTTCGATTCCCGGGTGATGCTGTAACCTTTTGCAGCCGGAGGTCTAGAGAGAGCTGATTGGCTGAGCTCTCTCAGAGGGGAGGGATCACGCAAGTGGAAGGAGCGGATAGCGCTGTCCTCCGAGTCTGTTACTCCGTCCCCAATGGTGCGTGAGCGGGCAGTTCGAAAAGATGCGGTCGGCTGGCGTCACGTGGTTCGGAGGAAACACGTGATAATAGTAGCCTTAACGTGGAGCCCCCTAGTGACAGGGAGTAATTGGACACGACTAAATTAGGAAGAAAATCTGGGAAAATCCCCCCCCCAAAAAAAATATATATAAATATATATATTTAAAAAAAAAATATATATATATATATATATATATATTTATATTATATATATATATATATATATATATCATTAGTCACGTGTCCT
Organism: Clarias fuscus; assembly: GCA_030347435.1. Lineage (NCBI taxonomy): Eukaryota > Metazoa > Chordata > Actinopteri > Siluriformes > Clariidae > Clarias > Clarias fuscus. Next base: position 2,674,111 of record CM059216.1, on the reverse strand, counting down.
GAAGATGTCGGTAACTTTCCCGTAGTCACCCTTTTTTTTTTTTTTTTTTTTTACATGGCGAACACTAGGGACAGGAATCACCAGAGATCAGACGATGCGATGATCTCGCGATACCTTGGTGATGATGTGATTTGTATTGCGATTCTGACAGCATCACTATTTTATAACTACAGTGGAACCTTGGATTACGAGCATAATTTGTTCCGGAAGTGGGCTCGTGTTCCAAAACACTCGTAAACCAAATCATAATTTCCCATAAGAAATAATGAAAACTCAAATTATTCGTTCCACAGTCCCAAAAAATAAATACATAAAAATAATTAATACAATCTATAAAATGAAAATAAAACAAATTAATCTGCACTTTACCTTTTAAAAAAAGTACAAATAAATCCTGACAGATAAGTGTTTCCGTTGGTGCGCGCAGGCGCCGCGTGTGTGGAATTAGCCCCTTCCCTCGCCTCGTTTTACACAGTAACACTCCTCCTCCCTCTCCCCACCTCGCTTTTTAAGATTCACAACAAACACACACAACGGAAACACCGTTTTAACAGGAAAAAAAGAAATCTCTCTGAGACTGACATGAGCGCATATTAACAGACTCACTTTTTAAGTTTCACAACAAATGCATAAACACAGCGGAAGGTGAGAGAGTGACGCATCAGTGTCAAAATAAGAGTCGCATGTGTGATACATGATATTCGGCACTCGTAAACTAATACTTGCTCGGTTCCCGATTAAAAATTTATTAAAAATTTTTGTTTGGTTTGCGGAACACTCGTAAACCACGTTACTCGCAATCCGAAGTTCCACTGTATCGCGATTCAATATCAAATTTGTGTTAGATTTTGTAACAATTCTAAACAAACTTAGAAAATAATTCCTGTGTTGAGTTTATAGCGCCACCTGTAAGTTTACAGAGGAACTGCAACATTTTACCAACTCAAATTAAAACTTCACAAAAAAGAATCACACAAAAAAGAATCACAATTCAAATCTAATTCATATTTTATTTGTTTCACACACACAACCGGACACAGTATATTATGCAGTGAAATAGCTTATACGGCTAAAATGAAAATATTTCACTGCAATGAAAAAAATTGCACTAAAGAGTACAATTAAACTAAAGGTCAGATTTTCTCTAAATTAAAAAAATTTAGGCTGGGAATTTATAGTACAAGTATTACACGATAAAATAGAATTAAAATAGAAATATCTGAATTGCACAGGATTGACAGAACAGGCTAAATGAAACTGTAAACTGTGAGATGTAGAAATGAGAATTGTATATAGAAGTGAAGATTTCAGAAGATTGAAACCTGAAGTATGAAATGAAACGGTGTGTGTATCAGCAGCAGTGTGACGTACGTACATCGTGATTGAGAATCCAGAGCTGCTTCAGGCTTTCTGTTGGTCGACTCAAAATTCCACCAGGAGCGCAAATACTTTTAATCCTCTTCTCAGTCTCATGACTTGAACTCGCACTCTGTGAACACAATATCCACATGTCACGTTGCTCTAATGTTAAAATTAGTGTGATGTGAAGAAGAATGTCCTACAGACCTGTCACTCCTGTTTCTGGCCTGGATGTTATCTGCTTTCTAGGAATCATCGTCACAAACTTGGCGTTTTGGTCCAAAAAACTTTTTGGTTTTAGTTTTCCTTCATGTACTGGCTTTAACTTCAGCTTCCTAGTTCGTTGATCTCCAGCAGTGCTTTGGTCTACTAGCATTACCTTCACGTTTACTTTATGGTTGCTCGCTTTCCGTAGCTGTAACGGGGCAGCCCGGGAGCCTTTGTGCCTCTGAATCTTATTTGGTAATTTATTTGGTTAACTCGAGAATCCATGGTTCCTTTAATACTCTGGGGTGTCGGGGCAAATTTGACCAATCTGGGACCTTTACAGCTGTGTGATGTAATCCATATTGTGTTGGTCAATTGATTCAAAATCGTGTGTTGATTCAAAATCGATTCAAAACTTACAGACACGAAAGTCTACAATGTAAGGGTTTTCTAAAAAATATTCTAGCTTTCAGTTCGAATCCCGGGTGGTGCTGTAACCTCTCGCAGCCGGAGGTCTAGAGAGAGCTGATTGGCCGAGCTCTCTCAGAGGGGAGGGATGAGAGGTACTTGGTGCTCCCACGTTAATCACGGCTCTACAGCCAGTCAGGGGCGTCTGTGAGCTCGCGCAACGGAGGGAGCGGATAGCGCCGTCCTCCGAGTGTGTTACGCCGCCCCCAACGGTGCGCGAGCGAGCAGTTCGAAAAGATGCGGTCGGCTGGCGTCACGTGGTTCGGAGGAAACACGTGATAGTCTTCGGCCCTCCCGGCTGAGTGGTGGTAGTAGCCTTAATGTGGGAGCCCCCTAGTGACGGGGAGGAATTGGACACGACTAAATTAGGGAGAAAATCAGGGCAAAATCAAAAAAAAAAAAAAATCTATCTTTAGCAGAAAATAAAAGCTGCTTGCGATTTGCCGTAGAATTATCGCTTCTTCTTTTGAATTTCTGGGTGGTTGGTGCATTATCGCCACCTACAGGACTGGAGTGTAAAACAGACAATTGCCAATAGGAGTTTTGTTCAAGACATTCCATTTAAACAATATCCAACATAGTTTATAGAGCATTTTAAATATGTAGAAACTTCCAAAAGTGTCTAATAAACATTTAAAACCTGTAGGAGTTATAACTGATTGAAATAAATCAGACTGCAAGCTTTAGTGCTAATGACCCCCAAAGCCAAATCGAAATGACGGTCGAGCTCTGATTCACGGCATGTTGGGTTTTTACAAACCTTGTACTGTCAACTCGAGCAATAAAAACATTAGGTTGGTTACAGTGTGTCGTTATGCAAACCACAGATCACGTGACACCCAAAAGGCAAAACGCTCGGCTAACACATTTTTATTCCTTTTATCGTAAATATCTTTATTAATACTGGATAATAAAAGGAAATACAGGTCTTAGGACATTTCCGTAATAAACATTTCAATTTCTGTTGAAGTCTGGAGTTAATCTCACTAAATAACCTGAGCGTGAAGTCGGCTTTAATACAGGCAGCACTGAATGGCAGACCGCGGGTCGGATCCGGAACGAGTGACCGCTGGATCCAGACCCTGCTGCTTTTTTTAAATGATGAGAATAATTAATATATCAGTAATCTAGCACTTTTTCCATCGAGGTTGGCGCGTCACCCAGTAGCGCCAATCAGTGTGATGGTTTACTGTGTATAGTGAGAGCTGGCGGAAGCGTTGTGCTCTATGTTTAAATGTTTTTACGAGCGTGCTCTCTGTTGTGTGTGTGTGTGTGTGTGTGTGTGTGTGTGTGTGTGTGTGTGTGTGTGTGTGTGTGTGTGCAGGTGCATTCCGTGTAAAGGATCCGTTTTCCCGCCGACGCTTCCTCGTCCCGCCGTCGCCGTCCTGCCCTTCAGACTGCCATTCTGCCAGACCAGCACGGAGAAAGGCCAGATGGAGGTGTGTGTGTGTGTGTGTGTGTGTGTATAGTGTTTGTTTTAATATCAGTCCTATTGTCACCTGCTCAGACAAGGAAGGAAATTTAATAAGACGTTTCCTGTAATTCTGGTCTCCACCTGTCAGGCAGGTAGGGCAGGAAGGCAGATACTGATCGAGAGTCTGCTGCTTTTTAAATAGCTCCAGAGAGGAGATCCATGACTTGAGTGGGTTTTTTTTCTTGGTTTGAACTGATTAGTTTAATTTGGTAGCGTACTTAACATGTGATTACCCAACACGCTACTGATATTATGTTGGAAGAGTTTCATGTCATGTATAAAATCTGACGTTTAGCTGATGATGATGTAAAAATGCACTATATATATATATATATATATATATATATATATATATATATATATATATATATATATATATACCGTATATATAATGATTACCGTTAATTCCCATTATTTATTTCCATTTGAAAATTATGCACATTTGCACACTTCCTAGACATTTCCAGATTTCCATTTATTCCCATATTTATTTCTATAAAAGTTTTATGTTTTATTTTTCTTGTATATGTTTGGAGATTTTTGTATTGTATTTCTATAGCTAAACTTACTCTTATTTGAATTTTTTATTCCACTATTTATTTCCTTATTTCTTGTAATTTGTTTGTTTAAAATTTTTAACGTCGCGGGCGGTCGTATAAGCATTTCACTGCAGATCGTACTGTGTATGACTGTGACAAATAGAATTAGATTGTATACGCAATATTAAATGTTATTGTATTTTACTGGGACAACCCAATTCCACGTCATCACGATACCTCGGTGTCGATTCTATCTGTATTGCGATTTTATGAAAAAAATCCTGATAATATCTACATATCTCTCTCTCCCTCTCTCTCTCTCTCTCTATATATATATATATATGCATACACAAATTTGCTCTGTTTTTGCGAACGCGTCTACAGGAGCAGTACTGGCGTTCGGTGCTCTTCCATAACCACTTCGGCTTCCTGGCGTCCAGCGGCTACGAGGCGGACGAGGAGAGTCAGAGGCAGCAGGCGAAGGAGCAGCAGGAGCTGCTGATGAGGATGTTCGCAGTAAGTCCGTTCCTCTTCTCACTTGTCTGTCGTACAGTCGCGTCGGTCATCCTGTGAGTATTGAATACAACATCGGTGGAAAAACTGTTTGCGTTTTTGTTTGTTGTGCCTCAGCTGTCGTGTAAGCTGGAGCGCGAGTTCCGCTGCGTCGAGCTGGCAGAGATGATGCCGCAGAACGTGGTGACGCTCGCCATCCGCTACGCTTCACGCTCCAGGCGCATGATCCTCGCCCAGAAGCTCAACGAGCTCGCTCTGGAAAAGGCCAGTCAGCTACAGGAGGAGGCGGAGCCAGAGGAGGAAGCAGCCTATCACAGCCAGGCACAAAATGCGAGGTACTCGGAGAATAAAGAGATTTCTGCATTGTTTATATTTCATGATGATACGAACGCTTTTTGTGATTGGATGCACTAGGGACGACGTTAGGGACGATCAGATCAATGATGGATCATGATTGTTTTTTTGCAACACATGTATCACCAAACTGACAACAAAATCCTTTTTCTTTTTTTCCCTTTTTTTTTTCTTCTTTTTTTTAATGATCGATTTGGTTATTTGTTTTCATTTGATGTCGTAAAATGTTGCAGTTCCTCAATGATCCTACAGGTGGGGCTGTAAACTGTTCACTGTGGAGTGAATTATTTGCTAGGTTTGTTTAGAATTGTAACAAAATCTTAAAAAACAAACAAAAATATATTCTCTCTCTCTCTCTCTATAAATTTTTTTTTTTTTTTTTGCATTTTTTCATAAAATTGCAATACAGAATCGACAGCAAGCTATTGTGATGATGTGGAATCGTGTTGTCCCAGTAAAATACAATAGAACGTATTATTGCGTATTATTTTCTGTCTAATGCAGGTTTAATCAAGCCAGTCGAGTCGCTAGATACTGCAGCAGCAGAGCGGCGCAGGAAGACTGTGATGATGAAGAGCAAGAAGATGAGGATGTGCAGGAGGAGCCGATGGAGGAAGAGGACGCGCCGGAAAGCAAAAAGTTCCGTAAGTATTCCGTGTTACTGTGTCATATGATTTACCATATAAATAATCAGAATCCAGTCTGAATAGGGCTTAACGAGGATCATTTTCTAAGCTTTAGCCCTAAGGACAATTTAACAATCCTTTCACTTCCTGTAAATCACAATTCTATAACTTTTATTCTTTGAGCAAATACTGAGACTCGTTTATCACACTGGATATGAATAAACTACGGTGGCTGAGAAGTGCAAAACAAAATAACAAAACCTAAACCAAAATAACAAATTAAAAAATTAAATAACAAAACCTAAACCAAAATAACAAATAAAAAAATAAAATAACAAAACCGAAATAACAAATAAAAAAAAAAAATAACAGAACCGAAATAACAACAACAACAACAAAAAATAACAGAACCGAAATAACAAATTAAAAAATAAATAAATAACAGAACCGAAATAACAAATAAAAAAAAAAATAACAGAACCGAAATAACAAATTAAAAAAAAAATAACAGAACCGAAATAACAAATAAAATAAAAAATAACAGAACCGAAATAACAAATAAAAAAAAAAAATAACAGAACCGAAATAACAAATTAAAAAAAAAATAACAGAACCGAAATAACAAATAAAAAAATTAAATAACAGAACCGAAATAACAAATAAAAATAAATAAATAACAGAACCGAAATAACAAATAAAAATAAATAAATAACAGAACCGAAATAACAAATAAAAAAATTAAATAACAGAACCGAAATAACAAAAAAATAAATAAATAACAGAACCGAAATAACAAATTAAAAAATAAAATAACAGAACCGAAATAACAAATTAAAAAATTTAAAAAATTAAATTACAAAATCAAAAACAATACGACAAATCAAAAAACACGACATGTCCAGAAACAAAATACCAAATGCCTTTATTTTTAAAGCACATTTAACACAACTTAGTTGGCCAAGGTGCTGTACAATCCTAACTAATCCTAATAAAAATAATCCTTAAAAGAAAATACATCTATGTATAAATGTCCGTGAGACTGCAGTACTTCCTGTACATTTTGAGTGACAGATGTCTCTTCCAATCAGCGCTAAGAATTTAATTTGAGAACTATACCTACCTTTTCCGGTTTGACGGAATTGTCGTTGTGTTTTCTCATTTGGTGTTTTGTTATATTGTTTTTGAATTTATTTTGTTTTGGGTTTTGTTTTTTCATTTTGCACTTCACAGCCACCGTAATAAACAAACTTGTTAATTTATAATAAGTTATAAACAATATTATAATAAATCATTTATTAATAAACTGTCATTCTTTTATATTAGTGACCTGAAATAAAGCAAATCGAAAAATTAAATCAAATAACTTCAGCACAAAAATAATGGCACCCTTTAAAAAGAGTACAGTCAGTTTTCCAGGTCACGTTTTTTTTTTTTTTTTTCTTTCTTTCTTTCTTTAACCGCGTGTGTTTCTAGGAAGCGCTGATGGTCAGCATCTCCGAGTGATTAGATGAAACCGGCTTTAACAAAGAATCGTAAAAATGTGTTCAATTGTACTTTGTTCTCCGTCCCCTCTAGAATAAGACAATGCTCACTTTTTTGCATTTGTTTATTATTATTATTATTATTATTATTATTTTAACAAATATATGAGAGAGCCTTGGATGTGGAGTAAATGTGCACCAATTTGACTTCTGGGTCTCAGAACAAAACAAAAACAGTCCTCTACTGTTGCTTCTGATTGGTTGAAAGCTTCCTGCGGCTCATATTACAAACTCTGAGCGAGTGTTAGAAGTAGTGTAGAGAAAAACTCTCTCACACACACACATTGACAAGGGGGAGCTTATTGGTTAAGGTGTTGGACTACAGATCGGAATGTCCCGGGTTCGAACCCCAGCACCCACTTGAGTTATGTCCTTGAGCAAGACGCCTAACCCTTAACTGCTCAGATGTATAATGAGATAAAAATGTAAGTCGCTCTGGATAGGGACCGCCTGCCAAATGCCGTACATGTAAATATTTTATAATTCTGTCTAGAAATTCTCATAAAGAAATTGTCCTGTATATGATACACCACTAGTGGGCGATGTTTACAGTCAGTCAACTACATCGTCAACACTCTTGGTAACCTCTGGCTATATATTTATTGCTCATGATAAAAGGGCAGCGAAGGGACACTTTGTTGTGTAACACTGCATTTCCTGTACCATGTGTACTATGCAGTTTTATATACGACAGAGGCATATTTATTCTTTAAGGGTTGCGTAACAGGGTTTACAGTGCAGCACCGAGATCACTGAAGAATGTGAGTGATGGATTTACGCGTATACTTGTGTTCTGCTTTTGCCCTTGAGTTCCGCTTGTCTCAGTAATGTTGTTTCGACTCTCATGTGAATTGAGTGACCAAGAAAGAAAGCGAACAAACGTGCATTATACGTATTTGTGTTTTATTTTTATTCATTTATTTATTTATTTATTTTTATTTTTTTTGCAGGTCTGAATCCATTCAGTAGAGGCACCAAATCACCTGAAAGACCTTCAATCAAACCTGGTGAGAGGATGGATCTGAAATTATTATTATTATTATTATTATTAATCCATGATAATCCAGAGTGTGCGCGTGGGTTGGATATCTGTGAGGGCAGTTGGGTTACTCATGGATTTTTAAGCTATTTGTCATTATTTTTTATTATGTTATTTATAATATTGTAAATTATTATAACTATGTATTATAACTTGCTAACTATGTTAATAGCCATTTTATTAAAATGTTTAGCCTTTGTCAAAAGACGTCCTGGAGAAACCGTGATGTAGGGGTGTAATGGCAGAGCGCTTCACGTTTATTGTGTGCAAGTGAAAAAAAATTAGCACAGGATGACAGTTTATCCAAAGTGGACCGAAAGTATTAGTTTTTTTTTTTACGGAGTGATAAAAAAATAAAATAAAATAAGACGGGTCCAAATAAAGATTCCGGGGCCAGTTTTGAAGGAATTCATTGTTTTTGATCTACATGAATTTTGCCAAAGTATCAGAGTTGTTCGAGCCCACTGATGCGAGCGAGCTCAGGTGACAAAGTGGTTCAACACGGGTACCAAACACAACGTCGTATCTTGAAAATGGTGCGTTTAAGATTCCAGTGCAGTCAGAGACGCAACAATGACAAAACAACAAATTTATTTGAAATGAACCCAGTGGTGAGAAAAAGATGCTTTCAGCCCATCCAGACACGAGCGAGTCGTATATACGAGGTGCCGTATGGGCCATACCAATTTAACCTGCGTATTTATTGACGGGTGAAGAAGCTTCAAAATGTCAGCACTGTAGCGCTACACTAACCATAAAACACATACTTTTGATCTGCCCAAGCTTTAATACTGTAAGAAAACTATTTCTACCAGAACAACATAAATAAATAAATAAATAATAATTAAAAAAAAAACTTATTCTGAAAGACAAAACCAGATAAACTTTGACAATTTTTAGCAAAATTGGACCTAAAGAACATTATGTAAAGTCTTGTTCTTCTGGCCAAGGCCATGTTATAATGGGATATTTATTCATCTATCTATCTATCTATTTATTTATTTATTTATTATTCAAAAATTTTTTAACTTTTTTCCACAACCCTTTAAATCCCTTACATTATAGCATAATATTATATTGGTTCGAATAAATTGGTTTAATGTTTAATATGTGTGTTGTCGTAAGTTTCATGTGAGCGTGTGTAAAATTCGGGGAGATAAAGGCGTCTGTTCCCAAATCAAAAAACTGGAATTTTGTGAAAAACCCCACTGGTGTGCCATTCGTCCTTTTATTTTTATTTATTTATTTATGTGTCATATTTAATATTTTTTCCAGATGCAAAAATATGTCAAATAAAGCAGTTGTGGTTTTCCCCCCAGATAAAAATGGTTAATTAGCTGATGTGAGCTTTCCGAGTCTCCTCATGGTTTCTCAGGTTAAAGGGCACTGATGTGACGTCACTACCTTTTTTCAAACTAAATGTAAGCGTTTCCTTCCACAGTCAGTAAAGAAGGCCGTGTGAACCCCTTTAAGGTGAGTGCCGTATAAAGGTTTTATTTATTTATTTATTTATTTATTGTAAATTCTTTGTTTTGCCTCCATGGAGTCAGGCATGAATCCGTGCTGTGTTTTAAACGAGCAGGTTAGTGGATCAGGAAAGCCGTCCACGTCTCCATCACCGCAGCCCAGAGCGACTAACGTCCTGGACACCATGACGGCATCCAACAGGAAGCAAGCGGCTTCGGCTAAAGCGCCGGTGCTAAAGCCTCTGGCGCCAAAACCGCGCTCGAAGGTACCCGTGCCCCAGCATGCGCGCACACACACACACACACACACACACAGCCCTGCAGCCGCGCGGCTTGTCAGCTCTTATAAGCCTCACTTTTGTCCTGTTGGACGCGACCTTTATCGGCATCTCGTTTTATCCGTCCCAGTAACAACATTCACGCTCTAACTACATACAGTATACTCGGTGTCCACTCTCTAAAGGCCACCTGTCGCTATTAAATCAATAATAAGAAAAAAGGAAGGAAAGTCAACACTTTATTGCGAAACTGTGGTGAAATAAACACGCTGTGCTCTGAAGCGGAAACACGTCCAGTTATAAGAGAGCCGTTCTGTGTGTTTCAGGCTCAGGCTACGCTGCTGCAGATGAGCGCATCTAAAGGAGCGTCTAAGAAGATACAGGTGACGGAAAAGGAGGCGGAGAAACCGAGAACAGAAACACCTGAGAAACCAGCAGCAGAACCTGAGGAGAACGTGGAGAACGCCAGGTGAGAGCAGGACGGTCCGGTCTGTGGATCGAATCCAGCTGTTTCTGTATTAGACCTGCGAGATCAGAAGCCTTTTCCATCAAATGTCTCATACAGTCAGTGTTGATCACAGTGTTGTTGTAAACAGACGTACAAAGAGAAGCAAAACACCATAAGGACGTTCTCTTGCATTTTCTTTTGAATAGGAATATTTGAGCTTTTTCTTTCTAATAACGTTCAGATTCAGCTGGGTTTTTTTTTTTTCTTTGTTTTTTTAAGTATGCACACACACACACACACACACACACACACACACACACACACAGACATAGACAAAGTCAGCCAAAAAATGTATATTCCCTTCAGGAAAAAAATATAGCAAGATATATACAGTGGAACCTTGGATTACGAGCATAATTCGTTCCGGAAGTGGGCTCGTAGTCCAGAAACACTCATAAACCAAATAGACTTTTCCCATAAGAAATAATGAAAACTCAAATTATTTGTTCTACAGCCCCAAAACAATAAATACATTAAGATAATTAATACAACATATAAAGTAAAAATACAACAAATTAACCTGCACCTAACATTTAAAAAAAAGTACAAATAAATCCAGACAGATAAGTGTTTCCGTTTGTGCGCACAGGCACCGTGTATTTGTATGTATGTTTGTGTGCGTGTGTGTGTGTGTGTGTGTGTGTGATTAGCCCCTCGCCTCGTCTTAAACAGTCCTCCCTCCCCACACCTCGCTTTTTAAGTTTCACAACTAACATACACAATGCAAACACTGTTTTAACGGGAAAAAAAAGAAATCTCTCTAATGATACTCGCGTGAGCAGACTAACGGAATCACTGCTGTAAAGTAAAAAATAACAAATGAACCAGCACCTTACCTTTGAAAAGAATCGCAACAGAGCTGAGTTTTCTATGTAAATAAAGCGTCTGTGTGCAGCCGGGGAGATGTCTGTGTGTGGTGTCTGTGTGTGGGCGTCAAATTACGCGCACCCGCATCTACAAAGTGTGTGTGTGGGGCACAGTGTCAAATTACGCATGCACACACAGAAGAGAGAGGGAGATATTGATTATACCAGTAAGAGACGAGCACTAAGAGCAACAGGGGCGACGATTACCCATAATTCCCGCAGCGCAAGAGAGAGAAAAATCATTGGCTCAGTTGTGATCACTTGCCGCTCGGTGTCAAAATAAGAGTCGCATGCATGATACATGATACTCGGCACTCGTAAACTAATACTTACTCGGGTTCCGATTAAAAATTTATTAAAAATATTTGCTCGGTTTGCGGAACTCTCGTAAACCACGTTACTCGCAATCCGAGGTTCCACTGTATTATATTAATATAATATAATATAATGACAATAATATTATAATGTAATAATATAATGTACATCAATAAATTATATATGTACAGTCATGGCCAAAGGTTTTGAGAATGACACAAATATTAGTTTTCACAAAGTTTGCTGCTAAACTGCTTTTAGATCTTTGTTTCAGTTGTTTCTGTGATGTACTGAAATATAATTACAAGCACTTCATACGTTTCAAAGGCTTTTATCGACAATTACATGACATTTATGCAAAGAGTCAGTATTTGCAGTGTTGGCGCTTCTTTTTCAGGACCTCTGCAATTCGACTGGGCTGCTCTCAATCAACTTCTGGGCCAAATCCTGACTGATAGCAACCCATTCTTTCATAATCACTTCTTGAAGTTTGTGAGAATTAGTGGGTTTTTGTTTGTCCACCCGCCTCTTGAAGATTGACCACAAGTCCTCAATGGGATTAAGATCTGGGGAGTTTCCAGGCCATGGACCCAAAATTTCACCGTTTTGGTCCCCGAGCCACTTAGTTATCACTTTTGCTTTATGCTCCATCATGCTGGAAAATGCATTGTTCTTCACCAAACTGTTGTTGGATTGTTGGAAGAAGTTGCTGTTGGAGGGTCTTTTGGTACCATTCTTTATTCATGGCTGTGTTTTGGGGCAAAATTGTGAGTGAGCCCACTCCCTTGGATGAGAAGCAACCCCACACATGAATGGTCTCAGGATGCTTTACTGTTGGCATGACACAGGACTGATGGTAGCGCTCACCTTTTCTTCTCCGGACAAGCCTTTTTCCAGATGCCCCAAACAATCGGAAAGAGGCTTCATCCGAGAATATGACTTTGCCCCAGTCCTCAGCAGTCCATTCGCCGTACTTTTTGCAGAAGATCAATCTGTCCCTGATGTTTTTTTTGGAGAGAAGTGGCTTCTTTGCTGCCCTTCTTGACACCAGGCCATCTTCCAAACGTCTTGGCCTCACTGTGCGTGCAGATGCGCTCACACCTGCCTGCTGCCATTCCTGAGCTCTGCACTGGTGGCACTCCGATCCCGCAGCGGAATCCTCTTTAGGAGACGATCCTGGCGCTTGCTGGACTTTCTTGGACAAGAATTGAACTTCTTTCCTTGAAGTTCTTGATGGTCCTATAAATGGTTGATTTAGGTGCAATCTTAGTAGCCACAATATCCTTGCCTGTGAAGCCATTTTTATGCAACGCAATGATGGCTGCACGCGTTTCTTTGCAGGTCACCATGGTTAACAATGAAAGAACAATGATTTCAAGCATCACCCTCCTTTTAACATGTCGAGTCTGCCATTATAACCCAATCAGCCTGACATAATGATCTCCAGCCTTGTGCTCGTCAACATTTCCAATATTTATGTAATTCTCAAAACTTTTGGCCACGACTGTATATACAGTGTGTGTGTGTGTGTGTGTATATATGTATATGTATGTATATGTATATTTGGAATTTACCTGTCATTATGACTGATACCTCGGGTCTGAATTGATTAAAATTGCGATTTTATAAATGTCATGTTTTTGTAAACATCGCGGTTTTCTTACAATTTTAATCCTTAATAAAGCTTAATTAAATGCTGCGCTTAAAAACCAAGTGCAGCATTTAAACGAGACAAAATAACTTGAATATTAAGTGAAAATAATACATGAATCACTACACATAAACATTCCCCCATCTCTTTTATATATTTGTCTTATTAAATATCGATTTTCTTTTTTTCCTCGTATTCACAGACCGAAGACCGGGTTCCAGCTGTGGCTCGAGGAGAACAGGAAAAGCATTCTCGCTGAGGTCCCTGACATGGAAGAGATGGACATCATCAAGGAGGCCATGAGTCGCTTCCGTATGCTGTCAGGAGACGAGAGGCTGGTAAGACTTCACACGATTTCTGCGTGCAGGGAAGCTGGTCAGGCTCGGAACAGCCCCGTCTGCCCTCTTCCACATACACGAGCTCACAGAAGCCTGTGATTGGCCAATGAGAGAGAGAGAGAGAGCGAGCGAGCATGTCCCTCTTACCTAGACATCACATGAGTCTAGGGCTGGAATACGTTTATATATGCTCTGCTGAAATGTCACATTTTCATATCAGATGTTTCTCGTTTCCTGAGACGGATGGTGGCATTCAAACCTCATCTAACCTGTAACAGGGTTAAACTGTTTCCCCTTCTGGATTCTGTCTCCGTGGAGCTGATGCACAACACGACGCTTATTGTCTGATCTGGCTTTGTTTTTTGTTTTGTTTTTTTCCATCCATTGAAGATACACCGGATATGTCTTATTTAATCAACTACATTCTGCGGGAGGGGGGAATTGTTTCTTTTTGTTCCCCTCCTCCGCTGCACTACTCGGTTCGTGACCCTGCACTCAACGAGCTACTTCATTCAAGGCAAAACACGCTTGAAACACTTCCTAGATCCAAGGCGAGAGCCGTCCTGTCGCTCTGGAAACGTAGCCCGGGGGAGTGTTTATCGGACGCGCTTATTGATCTTATGTTAATGTAGAGGCAAGGAGGAGGACGAGAGGCTGAATGAACAGAACAAGTGATGAAAGGTGAACGTGTGCAACAGGCTCTGGCCGTCATAAACGAGTCGTGTGTGTGTGTGTGTGTGTGTGTGAGCGGGTGACTCATCGCCGGGTCTGTAATGTCCACCGCTTTTGCGTCGTCACTCAGGAAGCGAGCGCGGCCACACCGGCCCTGTCGATAGTGATGGAGCTGGAATTGGTATCTGTTCTGTGCACACGTTTATTCATTACCACCTGATCTAACATCAGTGTCTTTGCTTTTTTTTCCCCCCCTTCCTTTGTTAAAAAATAAATAAATAAACTAAAAATGCTGTCTAGCTGCATGATGCATTTCAACACATTGTCTACACATATACTAACAACCATCAAAATACATACATTCTGCTTTAAAAAAAAAAAAATTCTCAAATAAACATGCACACATTGTATTCTTTAATAATTTTGTTAAAACAGCATGCCGAAAAGGAATGAGAGCAGAGAGGTAAGTGGAGGTGCAGAGCTCGTGTCGCGTTGCTTTTAAAATCATTTAGTCAAAGTTAGAAAACTTTAAATGGTCCAAAACTGACAAATTTCTGAAACACATCGTAGCTTTTGCAGGAAAATCTCAAACTTCTATTCTGCAAATATTCGCATTTTGTTATAGTCAGACTTTTTTTTTTTTTTTTTTAGTTTATATGCTAGATTACTTGAATGACTAAGAATCAAAAACCTAGAATTTCAATGCTTAATAGAGACTTCTAGTCATTTTAAATACCTAAACATGTTAGAAATACTATTGCATGAGACAAATGACTCGGTAAACAAAAGTTATCAAACTGATTATTTTTTTTAAATTAAATGCCCAAAAATCTGCCAGTGATTCTCAGCTCTGTTAATTACACATTAAGTTTCATTGCTGAGTATTAACTTCCAACAATCTGTGATCCTACACAATTATAGTGACCGTTTTTTTTTTTTTTTTTCCCTTTTTCGGGGGTTTGTTCAGCAAGCATGATACGAAGGAATTCATTCATAAATTGTTCGCAGGAGAAGTAAGTTCATGAAAAAAAAAAAAACAATTCCGTCTCCGACTAGTTGTATCTACTGGGTCGGTGTAAATCCTCAGATAAGAGACTCGCTAACGTGAAAACGGGATTGGCTTCTAAATGAGTCTCATTTGGTGGAAATTTAAATCTCTTCCTCCATTTAGGGCTTTTTCAGACTGCCAGCCCCAAATCTAGTTCTAGTCCTGGTCCAGCTTGGAGTCCGATTACTTTCATGTCCAATTACAAACGCATCCAATCAGATTTTTACAAATCCGATCTGAACCAAATCAGAGGTGTTCTGAAATCAGGTTCGGATTCTTAAGGTTGCATCTTAGTTCTTGGATGTTCAAGTCCACACCATCACGTGGTATGAGACATGAACCCATGATGAAAACTTGATGAAAAACGAAACAAATAGAGATGAAAAAAAAATTTCAATATTTTGTAGAAAGTTGCGTTGTTTTGCTTCAGGAGGTGACGGAGTGTCTTTTTCCACTTTTGGAGCAATCACACCCAAGTGTATAAAAGTCATTCCTTTGAATTTTCCATTCAGCTAAATTACCCGTGTTTTCTGCCAGAGCATCTGGTTTAACCGGAGTATGAAAATGGAGAACAGTCGTCCCTGAACAGAGGACAAAGTGAAATGTCTGATAGCACTTTGGAAGGATTCATCGGTACAGGCAAAGCTAGAGGGAACGCACACAAACAAAGCAATTATATAGGGAAATACAGTAAGGTGCTGCATGTGAGTCTCCGGTGTTGTTAGCACATCGACCAAATGCAGACGGGTCGAATGAGCCCATGGACTGATGTGTGGTTAGTACTGTGGCCTCACGCCTCCAGGTTCGAGGGTTTGATTCAAACGCTAAAAATGTCTTTTCTAATTTCTTTTTCAGACGTGGACGGAGAAAGCGAAAGGGTCGACCCGAGAGGGTGCAGACGTCAAGAAGAGAAAGCGGGATGAAGAGGGGAATAACGAGGTGGACGGGCAGGTGGACGCTGATGAAGGCAGTGCCAAGAAGAAAAAGCCTTTGGATACTTCGGCTAAGCTATCGGCGTTCGCCTTCAACAAGAATTAACACCCAAGTTTAGTGTTTGTGATTTTTTTTTTTTTTTACTCTTACTTACAAGTTCCTATAAATGATTAAATTCCTGTAAACTTAAACTTTAAACTTTTCATTCTTGTACCATTTCTTATTTTCGTCTTGTTCGTTGAGATTTGCACATATTTCTGTGAACTGTTTAATTATATATGAAGCCGAAGACAAATAAAGTGTTGACTTTTATAAAGTGGGTAAATATAGTATTGCTTTTTTGTTTGTTGTCATGGACAGCCACCTTTATAAAAAAAAAAATGATAAAAAAATGTTACACTTGTTAGACCAGGTGATGTTTTTCCACGGTCTTCAGGTGTCCGATTTTAGTGAGTAGCCTCGTATTTCTGTTCTTGGCGGACGGGAGTGGAACCTGATCTAGTCCTCTGTTTTTGTGGCAGATCAGCATGAAGGCTTGATTATTTGTGATTTCTGACATACTTTTCTGCTCACCACCATTGTAAAGAGTTAAAAAGAGCTAGCGTTAAAATTACACTAGCTTTACATTCTTTTTCAAACCATTTTATGTGAACTCTAGGGAACGTTTTAAATAATAATTCCAGGACATCCATGGTGTTCAATCTGAACACGAACTGAAGTTCTTGATTTGCATCTTCATGACTTTATGCACTGTGGTGCCACCAATTGAGTTGCATAAAACCAGGAGCCTCTGGTCTCTAAACAAGAAGATGATTAAAGAACAACTCTTCATCAAAGCTAATAAGGTCTTTTTGCAACCTGCTGCACTTTGCTTCATGGAAACGCTGGTATCTGAGCTAACGCCTCTCAGCACAGTCTTCCTCCCTGGATTTCAACTATACGGTGCATTCCACAAAGCGGAGCTAATAGGAAATTCTATTTATAGAATATAAAGGAGATGGAGTTAGCAATATACAGTCGTGGCCAAAAGTTTTGAGAATGACACAAATATTAGTTTTCACAAAGTTTGCTGCTAAACTGCTTTTAGATATTTGTTTCAGTTTTTTCTGTGATGTACTGAAATACTATAATTAAAAGCACTTCATACGTTTCAAAGGCTTTTATCGACAATTACATTGAGGCAAAGAGTCAGTATTTGCAGTGTTGGCGCTTCTTTTTCAGGACCTCTGCAATTCGACTGGGCTGCTCTCAATCAACATCTGGGCCAAATCCTGACTGATAGCAACCCATTCTTTCATAATCACTTCTTGGAGTTTGTCAGAATTAGTGGGTTTTTGTTTGTCCACCCGCCTCTTGAGGATTGACCACAAGTTCTCACTGGGATTAAGATCTGGGGAGTTTCCAGGCCATGGACCCAAAATTTCAACGTTTTGGTCCCCGAGCCACTTAGTTCTCACTTTTGCCTTATGGCACGGTGCTCCATCGTGCTGGAAAATGCATTGTTCTTCACCAAACTGTTGTTGGATTGTTGGAAGAAGTTGCTGTTGGAGGGTCTTTTGGTACCATTCTTTATTCATGGCTGTGTTTTTGGGCAAAATTGTGAGTGAGCCCACTCCCTTGGATGAGAAGCAACCCCACACATGAATGGTCTCAGGATGCTTTACTGTTGGCATGACACAGGACTGATGGTAGCGCTCACCTTTTCTTCTCCGGACAAGCCTTCTTCCAGATGCCCCAAACAATCGGAAAGAGGCTTCATCCGAGAATATGACTTTGCCCCAGTCCTCAGCAGTCCATTCGCCATACTTTTTGCAGAAAATCAATCTGTCCCTGATGTTTTTTTTTGGAGAGAAGTGGCTTCTTTGCTGCCCTTCTTGACACCAGGCCATCTTCCAAAAGTCTTCGCCTCACTGTGCGTGCAGATGCGCTCACACCTGCCTGCTGCCATTCCTGAGCTCTGCACTGGTGGCACTCAGGTGGCACTGCGATCCCGCAGCTGAATCCTCTTTAGGAGACGATCCTGGCGCTTGCTGGACTTTCTTGGACAAGAATTGAACCTCTTTCCTTGAAGTTCTTGATGATCCTATAAATGGTTGATTTAGGTGCAATCTTAGTAGCCACAATATCCTTGCCTGTGAAGCCATTTTTATGCAACGCAATGATGGCTGCACGCGTTTCTTTGCAGGTCACCATGGTTAACAATGAAAGAACAATGATTTCAAGCATCACCCTCCTTTTAACATGTCAAGTCTGCCATTCTAACCCAATCAGCCTGACATAATGATCTCCAGCCTTGTGCTCGTCAACATTCTCACCTGAGCTAACAAGACGATTACTGAAATGATCTCAGCAGGTCCTTTAATGACAGCAATGGAATGCAGTGGAAAGTTAATTTTCATGGCAAAGAAGGACTATGCAATTCATCTGATCACTCTTCATAACATTCTGGAGTATATGCAAATTGCTATTATAAAAACTTAAGCAGCAACTTTTCCAATTTCCAATATTTATGTAATTCTCAAAACTTTTGGCCACGACTGTAGTCTGTAAATCATAAAATGCCAAATGTTCGATCAACCATTCAAATTAATTCTCACATTCCACCACAATATTGTGTGGCTGAAGCTTTCAATCTGCTTAACAGCCAGATTTGCCTGGATCAGAAGCACTCAGACTCATCATTTTGGGTGACTTCAACAGAGCAAAATACAATGGCTAAAAGAAAAGAGGCAACACATTAATTGCCCAGCAAGAGGGGTGGGGGGAGCACTTTGGACTACTTCTTTGCAGTCTTAAATGATGCCTCTTTCCAAATCTACGTCCATTACACTGAGCAAATAGACAGTCAAAGCCAAGTTGAAGACCACTTCAATTACACTGTCGGTAGAAGTAGCTGACAACCTCACTACTTCTGTAATGTCCTACATGAGGTTCGGTGAGGACATTTGCATCCCCACCACCATTCAACGACATGGTTTAACGCGGAACCGAGACCAGCATGGAAGGTCAAGTTGCAGAGACCTCTTCAAGTACAAACCAAACATTAATCCAACTCGGGACAAAACCCTCCAACCTGTAGATCTGAACTTTTGTTTGAGAAGCAAATTAAAACCATCACCCAGTCATCATAAACACTATTCCTAACTATCTCCTGACACCCAATCAGCTCTAACAATTAGTGAGGAACATGTAAGGTCTGTTCTTCAACTGACCAAAAAAACCTGGATACCCCAACCAGATGTCTCAGTTCTGCCTGAAGGGGTAAGCAGACCGAGGCGCAGATCTTTGCACATTGGAATTTCTCTTTTCTCATTCTCATTTCCTCATTGGAACTGAGTGAGAACCCATCATGCTTCAACTGCTCTGCTCTAATCCCTGTTCCTAAAAATACCCCAAGGACATCACAGGTCCATTACAGTTTGTCCTACTTCATATCAAATATTTCTGTGGAAGATGCAATCAACATGAGGCTGCCCTTAATTTTGGAGCATCTTCATGACTTTCTGGAGACCTGTCCGCTAATACCTTTTGTGGGCTTCTGCTCAGGATTTAATACAAATAGCAGACACCTTTCACCACTAAACCCTTGTCAACAGCTCCGTAACTGGGCAGTGGTAGCTCGGTGACTGATCAGAGAGTCGGAAGTTCAAGCTTGGCTCTAGAGCAGCTCCAGGGCCAGTGTATCATGGCTGACGCCAGCTTGCACAACTATCTAGCTGCGATATACAAATAAAGAAGTTCACTGTGCTACAAGTTAAATGTGACCATTACTTTCTTCATCCTCTTTACTGGATCACAAGCTTCCTCACCAACAGAGTACCGCAGGAATCAGATCCAGCACTTCCATCCTCAGCACCAGTGTTCACAAGGGGTGCATGATCTCCACCAGGAAAAAGTCTGCTCCCATCTGAAAGCTGGTTTTATTTTTGTTTTTTTTTGTCGTTAATTCGCCACTGAATGATGGTTCATTCTCCTTGTAGGTCACAGGAACTCCATGTACTGACTGAATGTTACTTTGATAATTGTGTGTACATATTGTATTAAATGTTCGTTTTTAACAGGACAGTAGATGGAACAGCATGTTCTGTTTTGAGTGTGCACAATGTCACCCTGTAACTTGTACATACTATACTGATCATCCTGTACAGGGCCACTGAAAGGCTTGAGACTACCCCCAAAAGACTTCAGACACAAGGTTAGGTACACTATGGACAGGGGTGGGTAGAGTTGCCAAAAAATTTACGCAAGGAAGAGTAACTGTACTTCAAAATAATATTACTCAAGTAGAAGTAAAAAGTAGTAATCCAAGAATATTACTCAAGTAAGAGCCAAAAAAGTATTTGGTGAAAAGACACTCAAGTACTGTTTCATCATAATGTCCGATTTATAAAAAAAATTTCTTTTTAGAAATTATGTAAGCAGTCAGACAAAATGATAAAATAATCTACAAATTGCGACATTTCCAAATAATAAAATGAATGAATAAAACTAAATATCTTTACGAAATACGAGTTAAGGGATAAAAACACAAATTTCCTAATCTTCCTTTTTTCACAATACAAAGCTTTTGAAATAAATCCCTACTGTAGGTAACATATGTGTGTTTGAACAGTGTAACTATTTCCTGTGTAAGATATACTGTATATATTTAGTCGCCCTGCAAATGACTCAGCAGAAAATAACTCTGTCCAGCAGAACAAATGTAAGAAAACTATTAGTTTTTAGCCTCTAGTTTATTTGCTAATTATATATATTCTAACATTGCAACATTAAATAAAACGGCTAAACTAACGATAATGCTTGCTTCACTGTCTACCACTGCTGAAGACAACCCGACCATCACCCCCCCCCCCCTCCCCCCCATCATTGTGTGGTCATGTGACTCCTTGTGGTTATTGTTATTGCGGCTGATTGGTCAAACAGTGTCATGTGATTATTGTTGCTACATCTGATTGGTGAAACACAGTCACATGCTCGATTCACCGGCTGCATTTCTCTGGCAAACACAAAGAATATCTAAAGTGTCGAATAAATGGTTAGAAAAGTAACGAGTCGAGTGGAGCCGAATGTAGCGGAGTAAGAGTAGCGTGTCTTCTTCACAAATCTACTCAAGTAAAAGTAAAAAGTATGACGCGGTAAAACTGCTCATAGAAGTATATTTTTTTCAAAAAGTTACTTAAGTAAATGTAACAGAGTAAATGTAACTCCTTACTACCCACCGCTGCTAGGCAGTGGTAGCTCAGTGAGTTGAGGCTCTAGGTTAAATGTGACAATTACGCTGTCCATCCTTTTTACTGGATCACAAGCTTCCTCACCAACAGAGTGCAGCGGGAAACAGATCCAGCACTTCCATCCTCAGCACCAGTGTCCACAGGGGGTGCATGATCTCCAGCAGGAAAGTCTGCTCCCGTCTGAAAGCTGGTTTTATTTTTGTGTGTGCTTTTTTTTTTTTTTTTGTTAGTTTTAGTTTTTTTGTTGTTGATTCTCCTTGTAGGTCACAGGCACTCCATGTACTGACTGAATGTTCCTTTGACAGATGTGTGCACATACCGTACTATAGTAACTGTTCATTTCTAACAGTATATGGCACAGCATGTAACAATTTCCTCCATGCATACGCCACTGAAAGGCTTGAGACTATCCCAAGAGACTTCAGACACAAGGTTGGGTACACCGTGTACAGGGTGCCAAACAATCACAAGGCTCACATACCTGCACACACGCACACTACAGATAATATCAAGGGCCAATACATACCTGTGTGTCTTTGTACTGTGGGAGGAAATCCCACACACAAACCCGAGGCAGGAATCAAACCCTCCACCCTGCCAACGTGCGGCCTTGTACACTTCACAATGCTTTATTTTGATGTAAAATGTAAAATGGATCATTATTTACACCTGAATAAAGGTTCCTAAGGTTAATAAGGTTATGTTTTTAATTTCCTGGACTCAGTTTCAGGCCTTTCTTCCCTGCTGTGTCCCATCACTACATCCTGATTCAACTGAATGAATTAAGAGGAGCAGATACCAAACTTACCAAATAAATGGAGGACAATCCTGTTTGTCCCCGAAAAAAATTGCCCATGACGTAAAAAGCAGGATTTCTCTGCGAGAAATAAATTGCACTGGAGAGAACAATTCAATAAAAAATATAATATTCCAAAAAAGTAATAATTAAAAATATATATACTGTATATATAAGATGAAAAATGTACAAGATTACCAATTTATATAAATAAAATAGAATTAATTATCATTTCAAACTCTGACAGTGCAGTTATTCATCATTTATGTGAAAAATGAGCAAACAAGAACAAAAAAAATGTGCAACTTAAGAGGAAGTGTGCAACCTGTGGGCAATGTGCAAATGTGCAAGGTAATGAGTCATGTGCTACATCCTGACTTTGATGTTTTAGCCGGAATTTAGTGTGTGTTTATTTTGTGTCGGTAAAAAAAAAAAAAAGATCCAATTTATTTAATTCTTTGTGGTGTTCTGGTTGAGGGCCCGAATAGCCTGCAGGAAGAAGCTCCTCCTCAGTTTCTCTGTCCTGGCCTTCCGGAAGGCTGAAAGAATTTCTTGATGGTAACAGAGAGGACGGTCACCGTCTGAAGTGGCGTGCATTGGTCCTGCACCTCTTGCTGTAGAGTGAGATCAGGTCAGGGAGAACTTGAACCTCAGTCTAAAGTCTCTCAAGCATCTAAGGTGCTAGAGACGCTCCCTGGCCTTCTTCAGCACAGTGTTAATGTGACAGGACCGTGACAAGTCCTGCGTGATGCAAACACAGAGATACTGGAAGCTATTCGCTCTCTCCACTGGGCTCTCTTGGTGGCGGGGACCGGGTAGTTCCTCTCCTGCTCTATCTTTTAAATAAATAAAGAAATGAGGTGCAACAATATAAAAAAAAATGATTAAAATTCAGAAATCATTTCAATAATTTTGTTGATTGTCTCCTGTGAGCATTATTTGCTGGGAATGTATGTTTATCAGAATATGATAATATATTTATCAGAAAATTCCCCAATAATTTGTTATAATAAAATATCTAAACATAAGATAGTGAATAGCATCGATCCATAGGTTTAGGATATTGTGAATCTATCAGGTCATTCTACGATAGTGTGTTTTGGCAAAACGGCATAATGTAGCAGAACCTGTTCTCATTGTTCATGTAAAAGAGCTCGGAGTTCTATAAATATTTACCTGTGAATTTGTCCTACCTAAACAAGCTTATTGCTCTTGCTAACAAAAACAATTCCGTTTCACTGGGGTACCACCCCACTCGGTGGCAGATGCCAATTAGCCTAACCTGCATGTCTTTGGACTGTGGGAAGAAACTGGAGTGCCCAGGAGGAACCGCTGAAACCACGGAGAGAACATGCAGTTCTCTCCGGTTTCTAATTGGCATTCCTAATCGAAACGCATCACATGACCACATATTTACCGCGCAAGCCCGAGCCTGGCCTAAGCCCGTATAAAATTATAGAAATTAAGCCCAAACTCGTGGGGTCCTGTCGGGTTCGGGCAAAGATGTTCAGCTCTAGGATGGGTTCTCTATTGAGTCTGGTTTCTCTTAATATTTCTTCCTATTGCCATCTCAGGAAGCCCTCAGCTTGCTCACCAGGAACAATAAATAAAGAAATGAGGTGCAACAATATAAAAAAAATGATTAAAATTCAGAAATCATTTCAATAATTTTGTTGATTGTCTCCTGTGAGCATTATTTGCTGATCATTTTGCATTATTTGCTGATCATTTTGAATGATACTTTTTTTTAAAACACATTTCCTCCTGATTTTCATAATTTTGATTAAATAAATAAAATTGAATAAAATGTAAATTAACATCGTGGATGGCATGTGGATGGCCCAAAATACCCCCAAAAATGAAACTTTCAGTTTAATTTTTTAAAGCAGCCAATGCCAAGAGGAGTCCTATATTAAGGTTAAGTGAGGTTTAATGTCTATTTATTACTTTTTTAGCTTAATTTACTTGTCTTTTTTAAGTGTTTTGGTTGTTTTAATATGAAAAAAAAAAAAAGATTATAAATTTGGAAATTGGTAATATTTTTGGTTGGCTGGAATGGATTTTCTGCATTTACATGGGATTATGGGAATATGCATTACATATTTCTTCTGGGAAAAGTAATAGCGCCTTAAGAACTCGCCTCCAGAACGAATACAATTTATATGCAGAGTTTCCACTGTGTATCCATCTATATAAATAAAAGAAACTCTACACTGGTCAAAACCTGCTCTTTCAATCATATTTTTAAGTTCCATACTGAATTTAAGGACCAGAAACTAGTCTCAGAAAGTTTTGTCTGTCTGTCTGTCTGTCCAGATTTTGTCACAGCATCACGCGAAAAAAACTGGCTAAACAGAATTTAATGGAATTTTGTGTCGTGAAGATAAACCTGCGTCATAAATGAAATGAAAACGTTGAGTAGAAGTTGTGAACAGTTACACACCAGATTATAAACTGCACGTTTTGACAGTGCACAGCGCATGCATCAAACTGTGGGCGCATCTTAAATTTTACAGCGCTTAAGTGGTACCCGCATGAATTTTAACACGATGAAGTCATTTCATGGCAAGACTTAATCTTTATCTACTTTTTGCGATGTCTCATCTGTGATTCACTCTTCGATTACCGAACAGGGTGTTCGTGTAATTCACGTTTGGCTGATGATGAAAGAAGTATAACTTTGCGTAAACAAGGTGTCAGATACTCGATGTTACAGAATTTGATTACTTCGTATTAACATTGCATTAATATTGTATTAACTTTGTATTAGACAGACATGCATTTGAGCTGCAACCTGAAATAATATCACTGATTACATTAAAGCTGATCTGATTATTTTTAGCTTTAACCTTTTAACTATTTCTACTCTTTAACAACCGTCAACGATGGATTCTTATGGTACTTCAGTAGTACCACCAGCTCGGAAATGTTAATAAAGTAGTGAAGAGTGATATGACCATACAGTACGAGTAGGACATTCTGACAGGGTCGGCTCGGACAAAGTGAACACCTGCTCACAGAGCCGACTCGTCCGGAGAGTGATGACGCACAGGAGGAAGGTTGTATAATGAGCTTGATTTCTGGTTGATGGATATCAGTTTATTTTGGGGGGGGGTTATTATCATCTTTTTGCACTGTATGTGGGACTTTATATCTCACAGGTCCTCACAGGAATCAGTGGTCAGAAAATAAAATAAAACTAAGCGTAAATGCTGTGTGTTGATGGTTTAATGATTTAAAACTGTAAATGGCCAGTGTTAATTACTCACTCGATACATTTTAATTATGTGATTTATTTTACAGTCTTAGTGGTTTTCCTGTTAAGACCACAGAGCGCACAGCGTTGATCAGCCTCACACTGCTAATAACGTTATTAGCGGCTTTCATCCGCTTAAAAAGCCCTCAGACGCGGCCTAATTCCAAACCCGTCCCTGTTCCCTGCGCAGGCGCAATATAAACACGCGCACCTAAACCAGGTCTGTGCAACCTACGCAGTGCGCTCGGTCGAATTCTTGAGTCGCTTAGAGACGCTTCCTAGGGGTGACGTACACTGCGGGATCGACCAATAGCGGTTCAGGAATTAGCATACGGTTATAAAGGGCGAGGAGACCCGCGCGCGCACAGAACCTGCAGGGAGAGAGCAGAGGAGTGAGGAGCAGAAACTTCACACCAGTGAGAGCTCTGGATAGGTTTATCCTTTTCAATCTTCATTATTATTAGTAGTATTATTAGTATTATTAGCAGTAGTAGTATAGGAAGAAAAATATACATTCATGTAAATATTAACGATAATTTTTTAACAAAGCTTGTCTAATTAATACAATCATATTTTACACTCTTTAAACGACAGAGCTTTTATACAGCTTTTTTAATACAGATTACTGTTTTAATTATTGCTTGTATAAAAATGCATTAATACCTGTTATTAAAATGTTAGAAATTACATTAACGCAAATCTTAATTTTAATTGACACTATGATTTGCTCTAAGAAGGCTTAGACATCAGCACTTTCTACAATGGAACGCTCCAAACCGAGTCAAAGAGAAAGCGAAGCCTCGTCCAGCAACGACGCGGCCCTGAACAGGAATTTTGGACGGCATGGACAAGATGCCCATGTGGAACGGTGCACCTAAAGAGACACCCAAAGGCGAGAAACCAACGAGTAAGAGCAGCAACTCCCGCGCTTCGAGTTCGTCCGTGATGGAGAGCTGGAAGGAAGAGCGCACCAGGAGTCTGGAAGATAACGAGATGAGTCTGCCGAGCATCGTCGCCGCATACACCACCATCCTCAGGGGTCTAGGAGAAGATCCGCAGAGACAAGGCCTTCTGAAGACGCCTTACCGGGCGGCCACGGCCATGCAGTTCTTCACCAAGGGATATCAGGAGAAAATCGTAGGTGAGTTCTGATGACAAGTAAGCAGGTACGCAAGTTCAAACCTGGTCCTAGGAAAACTCCTGGCACTTCTCTGACACACCCACTTCAGCATACTGTAGGATGGGCTGGGAGTGCAGGGATGACGCTAAAAGTCGCTGCGCCAGGGTGTAGGTAGCAGGAGGAGGAGGAGGAGGTCAAGCAGTAGTTAGATCATTCGAGCAGATGGTCTTGATGGAGAACCTGTTCCTATACAAGAACGTGGATGTCAAGAACAGAAAAGGGACCGCAGTGGTACTGTAAGTTATGTCAGTGGAAGATTATTTGAAGAAGCAGATTGAAAAAGCAAAAAAATCATAGGTTTTAAAAACCAAATGCTTATAAACAACTCAGTGATTTGGTGAACAATGCATTTCAACGTCCAAACAAACCTTAATATACAACACATGCAGTGGAACAGAACTTAATCCCACTCAGGGTGTTAACTCAGGACCGTTAGTTTCATTGGGCTGTTTTTTTTTTTTTGTTGTTGTTTTGTTTTTTTCCAGGTTTGTCGACGGGTTCAAAGCAAACATTTTGCATACAAAGTTCAAGATAAGAGTGTTACACACTTTCCCTTTGAACTTCAGAATATCTTTCCTTAAACCGGTAAAAGCACATTAACTAAATTTATGGCAAATCTTTTATCCATGCGTGGACCATACAGCAAGCCACATTGTATTTGAAATGATGAATTTATACCATAATACTGTCCAAAACTGATAATCACTAAACACTACAGAGCCTACAGATGGTCTCTTCTTGCATGTTGATTCCATTTTAACATCTTGAGACCATTTCCAATGCTGTGTAAACTGTTAATGTATGTTGTGTGTGTGTGTGTGTGTGTGTGTGTGTACTTGCACTCATAACTGCATTTTATGACAATATGTGTAATAAAGCAAGAAAGGTATGCGTAAGTAAACAGTATGCGTTATTACAGTTTCATTAAAGGCAGCTGTTGCATAATAAATGTTATAAACCATTTTAACATTTTAACCTGTTACGGCAGCCGCGCCGTAACAGTTTCTGATTTAAAAGGAAATGATCCGAGTGACTTTCCTCATTCCATTTACATTTACTATAAAAAGCTTTTACTGTCCAGAGCCTCACCTTTGTTTGTTTTTTTTTTTGTTTGTTTGTTTAGTTCCTTTAAGAAAACTAGTTTCCTTGACGTGCATGTGTACTTCCTTTTATAAACCTATTCACCTGTTAAAAGTGTGTTTCACTATTCCAGAACGCTGCTATCAGACAGATGAAATGTGAGGAGCATCACCTCATTGTCTTTGGTATTTTTTGACTAATAATGCCGAGTGTACTGTGAGTGTACTGTGAGTGTACTGTGAGTGGTGGAAACAGGGAGCTGCCCCTCTTATTTTTCTTTTTTACCCCAATACACACATCTGGTCCTGGTTTGGATCACACTTTAGAGCCCTCGTTTGTAAAGAATATTGGCATGATTTCCTGTCCTGAAGCCTGCATGTGGAAGCTCTCTGCCGAGTTCAGTGCCCCCGCTGAACTTTACCCAGGTGAAGAGAAACGACACGGCGCACTTGATACCGGCGTTATCACATCGCCATAACGCTATAGAGGAGTGCCCTGGAAAACGCTTACATCAGGAGAGTTGAGACGAGCTGGACGTTGGTCTTCTTGCTTGTGATTGGTTGGAACGCTCCCACCCCGTTCCAGATCGCGTGCTCCCTTAGTGATCAGATTGTTTCTTTGTTCATTTGATGGCTGGGTTAATTAATGAGATAAGCTCGGGTGGGAGAGCTCATTGTGTTAGGTGTGCAGTAGGTTGTTATAACACAAGATTTGCTTTTAAATGAATAGCAGCGGGATCAGAGCCAGCAAAGTTTTGTCAATGAAGTGTTAATGTCGCATTGAACGAGTTTATTTAACCCCTAAAACTCGAGCGGCACAGATCTGTACCGGCAGCACAGCTTCGGTCAATGATCAGTCAAAAGACTTTAAAATACTCAGATTTACTTGTAATATAAACGTGCAATGTTGGAATAAAGAAATTCATATCAAACTGGTTAGAAGATACAGATTGCACAGTTTAATAATATCTCTAACATTTAACAAAAACCTCTCGAATCGGACCGGCACTGATTTGATACAGTGGGTCAGTAGTACGGGGTGTGGCAACCCACCCACGACGGGGTGCGTTGCTCGAACCTGGATCCTCAGATTAAGAAATTAACAACATGAGCCACGACTCCTACAGTACGTCTTAGTTTTAATGTTTTCTTGTAAAAATTATTTCCCTCGAATGAAGCTCAAGCACACAACTTTGGTTTTATTCCATCAAAGCTTCCATCTAGAAGCTTTTTATAATGAAACTTGCTGTTCAGCACACCTGGTGATGTTTCCTGATGTTGTCATCTTATTATCTGCGTTAAACGTGCCGTTATCACACACAGCCGGGGAACTGCGCTGTGATTATGGGAAGCCATAAGGATCAAACTTGGCCATGTTATTAATTTGCGTTGTTAAATGTTTTAATATATTTTTTAAAATGTAGTAATGCAAAAAATTCCTATGAATGCTCTGGATTTTAAGGGCTACTTCAATTAATTAGATGTTCTGTAGAAAGAGCTTCTCTTTCTGTATATATATATAGAGTCTCTATAGCATGCTTTTCCTAGCATGACCATAGTATCAGAATATGGACTATTTCCACACATCCCAAGCCTCAGTCCAGGGACTCAACCCAAACCCCATCCCAAGCCACGGCACAGGGACTCAACCCAAACCCCATCCCAGGCCACAGCACAGGGACTCAACCCAAACCCCATCCCAAGCTACAGCACAGGGACTCAACCCAAACCCCACCTGAAGCCACAGCACAGGGACTCAACCCAAACCCCATTCCAAGCCTCAGCACGGGGACTCAACCCAAACCCCATCCCAAGCCACAGCACAGAGACTCAACCCAAACCCCATCCCAAGCTCCAGCACAGGGACTCAGCCCAAACCCCATCCCAAGCTCCAGCACAGGGACTCAGCCCAAACCCCATCCCAAGCTCCAGCACAGGGACTCAACCCAAACCCCATCCCAAGCCTCAGCCCAGGGACTCAACCCAAACCCCATCCCAAGCCACAGCACAGGTACTCAACCCAAACCCCATCCCAAGCTACTGCACAGGGACTCAACCCAAACCCCATCCAAAGCCACAGCACAGGGGCTCAACCCAAACCCCATCCCAAGCCACAGCAGAGGGACTCAACCCAAACCCCATCCCAAGCCACAGCACAGGGACTCAACCCAAGCCACAGCACTGGGATTCAACCCAAACCCCATCCCAAGCCACAGCACAGGGACTCAACCCAAACCCCATCCCAAGCCACAGCACAGGGACTCAACCCAAACCCCATCCCAAGCCACAGCACAGGGACTCAACCCAAACCCCATCCCAAGCTACAGCACAGGGACTCAACCCAAACCCCATTCCAAGACTCTTGTTTTAATTAAAATGGCAAAAAAAATTTAATAACGTGTGATAATTCCGTAAGCTTTCTACATTCACACACACTCATACAGACAGAGTGCTTATGTGTACTGTTCCAGGTTCTCTATATATTTGAGTGTAATTCAGGAGGGGTAAAGCTCTGTCCTTCTGAAACACATCCTCTGGTTGTGATGAAGGGAAAAGAGTGATCAAAGCACTGATGATTAGCACTCCAGCCGATGGAAAATGTCTCAACAGTCATGCATGAAGTTTATGTGAAATATAGATAGAGTTTCAGTAAAGAGGAATTGTCTGAGGTCACAGACAGACAGACAGACAGTTGCCCAGAATCTGGTCCCTGAGCAACTCTAGTCTCAACGATACATCGCAAGCTTCACAAAGTCCACCTGCTCCCTGGGCAAGTAGGGGGGCAGGTGTACAGGAGTGGAGCAACCTGGTGCTCAAACACCCTTCCTGATCATGTAGCAGATCTCTCCTGCTCAAGCTTGTTTTCAGAGTGTTTCAGTGACATCCATGTACTGTAACATCAAGCGCCTGCAAGGAGAAACACATCAGATCAACAGCATCAGGACAACTTCTCTCTCTCTCTCTCTCTCTCTCTCTCTCTGATTCTTTTTGTCTCCTGTCTGTCATTAATGTGTTCTTTCTTTCCACCTGCCTTCCTTATTTGGCTTCTTAAATTTTTTCCTGCATTAATTTGTTCTTTATTTCCTATCTATCTATCTATCTATCTATCTATCTATCTATCTATCTATCTATCTATCTCATTCTTTCTTTTTCCTTCCATCATTACTTTGTTCTTCTTTCTTTTTTCTTCCTCTCTGTCTTTCATTTTAACTTTCTTTGCCATCTGTCTATCTTTCCACCTTCCTTTTAAGCACAGATACTGATATGTTTTACCGTAATGACCCTCTGCGCTCGGTCTCTCCAGGCCGTGGGTGAAGCGACATCACGTTTTGTTTGCCGCGTGCGTCAGTGATGTCTGGCACACGATGGAGCGATTGCGTCCGTTATTTCAGGGTTCGAGCAGCTGAGCCACTCGTTGACATCTCCCCCAAATTTAAAGGGTATCCATGGCAACTCCTTTTCTTTTGCGTGTGTGTTTGCGCTGGTGCACGAGGCCGTTTAGTGCGTGTAATTGAGTGTGTGCTGTTTGTGGGGAAGGGAGCGGGGCTGAGGGACGGCTCTGGTCTGACGCTGATTTGATTTCCTGTTCTTTTGAGTGTGTGTGTGTGTGTGTGTGTGTGTGTGTGTGTGTGTGTGTGTGTGTGTGTGTGTGTTAGGAGATGTCATTGAACAGCTGTTGCCCTCAGGTTGAGTTTGACTAAGCGGCTATATTCTATATCAATGAAAAGTTGCTGTGTTACACAAACACAAACAAACACACACACACACACACACACACACACACACACACTAGAAGTGAGTCTGGATGGCTATTAATTGAAATGGTATAAAGCAAAAACTAAATGAATACAACTTTAATGACATGAAAAAGTAGCTATGTAAACAGCCTCCTAACCCTGAGTGTGATCAGAACTACAGCAGCGTAAATAACGGAACAGTAATACGTTTTTCGGGGAAGGTTATGTGGGATACGATCACACCTGGGTGCTGTGGCTTTAATATTAAAGTTTGTTCATTATTGGACGCTTTCGATCATATCCCTGATATACGGCTCTGACACCACTGATGGAGCGAGAGCCGCGCTGCGGAGCGCCGGGCCCGCGGCCGAGAGATAGGCAGTCAGGAAATGAAAAAGCCTGCGAGAGACGTCTTGTCGCGGGCGGATAAAGCAGGACGTGTTTGCACAGCGATGTGACGTAGGAGATGTGCCAGGAGAGGAGCGTGATGATTATGAGGTGTGTGTGTGTGTGTGTGTGTGTGTGTGTGAATCATGTCGAATTCGTGTTTGCAGATGTCCTGAATGACGCCATTTTTGACGAAGACCACGATGAGATGGTGATCGTGAAGGACATCGACATGTTCTCCATGTGCGAGCACCACCTCGTCCCCATCTTCGGCAAAGTAAGAACCTGATGTCCTCCGAGAGTCCGCTGCTGTAGTCACACACTGTAATGACACACTTATGGCTAAAACACAACATGAGGAGAGCCTCGTCCTCCACACACTCATTTTATTATTATTATTATTACAGTATTGCGGATCATAAATAACATATATAATATATTATATATGTTATTTATGATCCGCAATAAACCGACATCCATTAACCAAGATTCAAACTCATGAAGTGATTACCTTTGGTGTGTAATTATTCTGTGTATTAATTATTACACTCAGTCGGAAGGAAGCTTTATTACACAGTCATATTCCAAGGCTTTTTTTATTTTCTTATGTATGTCTAAATATTAGAATATTTCCAAAGATTAAAAGAGATCCAAAAAGGATTTACGGTAGAGAAATGTCCTTTAACACAAATTACTGCATCAGGGTGGCATGGAATGGAGCTGATCTGCTGATGCGTTACTGAAGACCAGGTCGCTTTGATAGCAGCCTTCAGCTCGTCTGTATTGTTGTTTCGGGTGTTTCTCATCTCATCATCAAGGCAAATTTTACTTTGATCTGGAAAGAGGACTTTGGATAACTGATCAATGGGTCCTGGTCTTTTTCTCCTAAGCCCAGGAAAGACACTTCTAACATTAGGAATGCAACGGTGCTCTTGAAGCTCCATGTAAAGATCTCCTTAGCTCTTGAATCGGCTTTGCTTGACAATTTGGAGGAAGCACCGTTTATTTCCACACTTTTCCCTTCCAGTCAAATGTCCATGAATATGATTCGATACATCACTCTGTGAAGAGCCAGCCCTTTCAGCGCTGACCTTCTGTGGCTTCCTCTTCTTGTGGAGGGCGTCAGTGATCGTCTTCTGGACAACAGTCTAGACTGCAGTGTTCCTCATGCATGTACTGACCTACACGGACATAAATAGACATATCTTCAGTGTATGTCAAAATACATTTCAACTTTCTTTCCTGTGAATTTGTGTACACGTGTACAGTTTATACCAAGTACTGTACACACACAGTTGAAACCATATATTTCCATACACAAATGTTTTTTTTTTTTTTTCTTTACTGTCAAACAGTAAATCAGAGTAAATCTTTTCTGTTTGAGATCAATAAATATTTACATATTTTTTGCATTTCTTAAATGTCAGAATCGAGCGAGGGAGAATTTTATGGATTTATGGAACTTTTTTATTACTTTCATCAGTCAAGAATTTACTTGCACTTGCTTAGTATTTGGTGGAACTGCCCCGAAACTGTTTCACTTGGGCCAAACATTTCGTGAATCCCTCCACAAGCTTCCTACAATAGTTTGCAGGACTTTTGGTCCACTCCTCTCGACAGACTTCTTGCTCGCACTCGCCTTGTCAGTGCCGCCCACAAATTTCCTTTGGGATTGAGATCAGGGTTGTGTGAAGGCCGCTCCAATACTTTGTTTTCCTTAAGCCACTTCGGAGGTATGCTTGGGGTCATTGTCTATTTGGAAGACCCACTTGTGCCCAAGCACACATGATTTTCTTTTCTCATGATGCCATCTATTTTGTGAAGTGCACCAGTCCCTTCTGCAGCAAAGCAGCACCACAACATTATACTCCCTACCATATACTTCACAGTTGGGATGGTGTTCTGAGGCTTCAAAGCTCCGCCCTTTTCCCTCCAAATATCATTCTGGCCGAACAGTTCAATTTTTGTTTCGGCAGACCACAGGACATGTCTCCAGAAATGGAGATTTTTGTCCCCATGTGCTGTTTATGTTGGATTAAAGTAATGGCTTTCTCCTCCCAGAGTAACCATTCAGCTCATGGTGGTACAGGACCTGTTTACTGTGGATAATCACACTGTCCTGGGGTTGATTCGCACATTTCGCATCAAACAAAACGTTTCCCTCTGGGACCCAGACTCCGTCTCCTTCCTGAGCGGTATGATGGTGTTTTTTTTATACTTGCGTATTATTGTCTGAACGGATGAACGCGGGACCTTCAGGCATCTGGAAATTGCACGTAAGGATGAGCCACACTTGTGGATGTGCACAATTCTGTTCCTGATGTCTTGGTTGTTTTCTCTTGATTTTCCCATGATGTGAAAGAAAGAGTCTCTGTGTTTGAGGTGTGACTTTATATGCATCCACAGGTGTGCCACCAGTTAACTCAAATGGAATCAATCAACCTATCCGAAGCTTCTTAAGCTCAGAATGGAATCACCTGGAGTTTTCTTTTATTTATATATATATATATATATATATATATATAAACTTGACTTTGATGGGAAAAAAATATATATATATAAATATTTATTGATCTAGTTTACTCTGATTTAATGTTTGACAGTAAAGAAAATATATATATATATTTTTCTGAAGCATAGTGTAAATATCTGGTTTCATCTGTCAGTAAATTTTACTTAAATAAATCTCTAATAAGTAAATAGAAGCTAAACTAAAAGCGTGCATGCTTTTAGTTTGGAAATGAACGCTATAAACTTACTTTTGGCGAGACTTTATTCTTTGTCTCTTTATTCCCTCTTTCTTTGCTAGGACAAAAGAATGCAGCCTGTCACGTTACTGTGAAGCTTTGAAGCGTAAAACCTTCCGTCTGAAACACATTCCTGTCTCAGAAACACTGGAAGCGTTAAACATGTTAGCGACATCAGCTTCCAAACACGCGCGTGATTTAGCCGATCGTCTGCATTAGCAGGGGGAGGTAGGCATGGAGAACAAAATTGTTCCCCCAAGGAGAACAATAATTAAGAGGCACGGTGAGATGCAGGGAGAGACCTACGCACGCTGCACACCATGAGCGAGACACGCCGGGCCGGCCACGCCCCCTCCGGCACACCAGCTGTGTGTCATCTAACACAAAGAGATGCATTCGAGCATCAGTCAGCGCGCGAGCGGCTCGTGATGACAGGAGCCGCCATCGATCACACACAAACGCTCGCGCGCGCACACTCACACGAACATACACACGCACACACAGAGGTGTTCTAAGAGTTTAGCTTGGTAGGTGTTATCTTGTTCCTCCTCGCTGCTGACATCTCTCTCTTTCTCTCTCTATCACACACACACACACACACACACACACACACTCTTTCTCTTAATTTATCTCTTTCTTTCTCACTCTGTTTCTCTGCCACTGTCCCTTTCTGTCTGTCCTCAGCTCTGTCTGTCCGTCTCTCGCTGTTTCTGTCTCGTTCTGTCCGTCTTTCGAGCTGTGTCTCTCCATCTCTGGCTCTGTGCACGTCCCTTTCTCTCTCTCCTGTCTCTGCTCTCTCTGTCTGTATCTTTCTTTCGTTCTTTTTCTCTTAATCTGTCTGATTCTCGTCTTGTCTTCTTATACCTCACTGTCTGTCTGTCTCTTTTTCTTTCTTGCTCTGCCTGTCCCTTATTTGTTTCTCTCGTTCTCTCCCGTTCTTTCTTGATGCTGCCCCCCCCCCCCCCTCCCCCCTCTATCTCTCTCTCTCTCGTCATCAGCCCACCTTTATCTTTTGTCATCTCTCCGCATCTGGAACAATAATCACTCAGTCTGCTGCACGTCCACCTTTTTCATCCCCCATCACTGATAGCCTCTCAGTGTCAGTCACGCATACACACACACACACACACACACACACGTGCACGAACATAAACACGCTCACTTACACACTCCACAGTCTCCTTTTGTTTTTACCTTTTATTTCGTTTTATAGCTGTAATATTTATTCTTTAATTAAAATTGTTTTGGTTACTAAACCAGTAGTTAACCGTGTGTGTGTGTGTGTGTGTGTGTGTGTGTGTGTGTGTGCTGCCCTTTCTCCTGCTCAGCTTCCTCAAATTGTTGCTGACATTTCAGTGGAGCCTCTGCTCAAAGCCTGAGGGCGAGAGAGCTTATAAACTCTCTCTCTCTCTCTCTCTCTCTCTCTTTTTAACCTTTACTGCTTTCCCTTTTTCTCTACACTCCTTTTTTTCCGCTTCTTCATACATTTCATTCCCGTCTTTGCTCTCTCTGCATCCCTCGCTCTTTCCCTCTGCCTTAATCAGAAACCGATGAAATGTATTTATCTCTTCAGCAGCGACTCTCAGGGAAAGTTCACGCTCAGTGAAATGTCACGCGTTTGCGTCTTCACCGCTGCTGCAGAACACGCGGAGCGCAAATCTGTGTGTGAAGACATCTGTGTTGTGTTTCTCCTCCTGCAGGTCCACATCGGCTACCTGCCTAACAAGAGGGTGCTCGGCCTCAGCAAACTGGCCAGGTGTGTAAACTTACAATCTCATGCACACAGACACACACACACACACACACACACACACACACACACACACACACAGAGATGAAGGTAAAGATTAAGATATTGTAGTCTCGTTATGACTGATACACACTCACACAAACAGTTTACACACTAAGAAGAATTTCCATGATTTTATAAACCTGAGATTTGTTAGAAAACCTCCGACTCGTGACGCCACAACGCCGGAGTAGCCCCGCCCCCTCGCAAAATATAACTCCCAGCTGAGTACTAAGCCATATTGCATCAGCCATCTTGGGATCAAACACATGATTGAAAGTGAAACAAAGCTGCAGTGTGTGTGTATGTGTGTGTGTGTGTGTGTGTGTGTGTGTTTTCGTATTAATGCTGCCGTTCCTGAGAGCATGAAACAGTAAGCGGTATAATGAAGCCTATTAAAGCAGGCCGCGGTCACTAGAGCGAAGCTGCCTAATCTGTACATCCCAGCTTTCTTTGTGCGTGTTTGAGTGTGTGTATGCGTATGTGTGAGTGTGTGTGTGTGTGTGTGTGTGTGTGTGGCTGATTAAGATTAATAAGATTAACTCCAGTACGTAAGAGAGCAGACTGATCCTCTCTGACCCTAATCCCCGAGGCTTAACACTTTCTCTTACAACACACACATCACCACTGCACGTGCAACAGGTTTACTCAAGAGGGATGCGTATGTACGTCTGCT
This sequence comes from Clarias fuscus, assembly GCA_030347435.1. Taxonomy (NCBI): domain Eukaryota; kingdom Metazoa; phylum Chordata; class Actinopteri; order Siluriformes; family Clariidae; genus Clarias; species Clarias fuscus. The sequence goes on along the minus strand of CM059216.1, from coordinate 2,637,038 downwards.
CATGCACACACACACACACACACACGCACGCACGCACGCGCGCTCAAGATCACCGGACGTTATTAGAGTCCCAGAGTGATACAGGAGTGGGAACATGGTGTTCACTTGCTGCCTAATAGTCTTATGCAAAAGTTTAGGCACCCCTTGATAAATAACAGATACATTTCGGTGATTTTTTAATTGAAAAGAGGTTAACACAGTCTCTCTTGGAAAAGAAAAAAAATGCACAATATTTTCAGCAAACATTGATGCATAGTTACTTCTTATGCCATAAATTGAACAAAGATAAAAAATGTAAACATTATTATGGTGCTATGCCAAAGTTTGGGCACCCTAAGAGTTCCAGAGTCTCAGATTCTTTTTACAAGGTTTCAGACCTTAATCAGCTCGTTAGATCTGATGCATGGCAACAGCCGTCATGAGTAAATGCCAAATTCAAAGCTTTACAAATACTTTCACTCCCGTGTGCATACACTTGCGGACACTCAACAACCATGGGTTCCTCTAAGCAGCTGTATAAGACTCTGAGTATTAAAGTTATTGATGTCCACAATGCAGGAGAAGCTACAAGAAGATAGCAAAGCGTCGTCAGCTTGCAGTTTCCACAGTGAGAAATGTAATTAAGAGATGGAAGGTTCAGGGGAACTGTGGAGGTCAGGAGGAGATCTGGAAGACCAAGAAAACTCTGGGAGAGAACTGCTGGTATGCTGGTCAGCAAGACAAATCAAAACCCCCATTTGTCTGCAAAAAACCTGCAGGAAGATTCAGCAGACTCAGGAGTGGTGGTGCACCGTTCAACTGTGCAGCAATGGAACAGAAGTCAGCAGAAGAAAACCTGACCTGCGTCTCCATCATAAAATCCAATGTCAGAAGTATGCAACACAACATCTACAGAAGCCTGATGCGTTTTGGAAACAAGTGCTGTGGACTGATGAAGTTAAAATCGAACTCTTTGGCCACAATCAGCAAAGACATGTTTGGAGAAAAAAAAGGAGCAGCATTTCATGAAAAGAACACTTTGACCACTATTAAGCATGGAGGTGGATCTATCATGCTTTGGGTTGTGTTGCAGCCAGTGGCACAGGAAACATTGCACGGGTGGAGGGAAGAATGGATTCCACTAAATATTAGCAAATTCTGGAAGCAAACATCACACCACCTGTAAAAAAGCTGAAGCTGAAAAGAGGACGACTTCTACAACAGGACAATGATCCTAAACACACCTCGAAATCCACTATGGAAAACCTCAAGAGACGCACGCTGAAGGTTTTGGAACGGCCACCACAGTCCCCTGATTTAAACATCACTGAACATTTGTGTGTAGATCTTAATTAAAAGAGCTGTGCATGAAAGACGACCAAAGAATATTACAGGACTAGAAGCCTTTCACAAGGAAGAATGGGAGAAAATCCCAAGTACAAGAACTGAAAGACTTTTAGTGGCTATAAAAAGCGTTTACAAGCTGTGATATCTGCCAGAGGAGGCGCTACTGAGTACTGATTGTGTAGGGTGCCCAAACTTTTGCACAGTGGCAAAATAATGTTTTTATTTTTTTTTTAATCTTTGTTCAATTTATGACATAAAAAGTAACTATGCACCAATATTTGCTGAAAATATTGTTCATTCTTTCCATTTCCAATATATATGTATATATATATATATATATATATATATATATGTATACACACACACACACACACACACACACACACACACACACACATGTTAGGGCTGTCAATATTAATGCGTGTGAGTAATCTTGAAATTCTTAACGCGTTAACAAATTTTTTTACGTAAATTAATCATATGACCAAATTTGACCCTAATGGCTTCCCATAAAGTCAACGCAGTTACCCGGCTGTGTGTGATAACGGCACGTTTAACGCGGATAATAAGGCGACCGAGGAAACATTACCAGGTGTGCTGAGCGGTAAGTTTCATTATAAGAAGCTTCTTGATGGAAGTACCGGATAAAAACAAAGGTGTGTACGTGAGCATCCGTCTGTTTTTACAAGAATACATTATTCTTACATAATGTTAGATGTGGGATTGGCGGCTCAGGCGGCTCAGGCTCTAGGCTGTTGATTTTTGTGTTTAAGGATCCGGGTTCGAGCCCGATGTCACCCACATAATTGAGTCTCTGTGTCTGTCATTGCAGGATTGTTGAGATCTACAGCCGGAGGTTGCAGGGTAAGCTTTCTTCTCGTTACTTTCCCTGTGTCACTCCGACATTTTCTCATGTTCTTTGTTCTTTTTTTTCTCAGGATGCTTTTTTACTTGTTCAAATTTCTTTCTTTCTTTATGTTCTTTTTTTTCTTTCTATTTTCCCCCCTTTCTGTATTTCTATTTTTCTTTTGATCAATTGTCCTTCTTCCTGCCTTTCTTTCATTATATCCTTTTTTTCTTTCTTTCTTTCCCATCAAACTTCATTAGTTGTTTCTCATCCTGTTGATGGATCATCTCCAGCCTTTCGGTTATCACCATCTCTTCTTTTCATGTCTCCTGCCTATGAATCATAAGCGACACACAGGGGTCGCTATCGGTCACCTCACATCAGTGTTGTCGTCGTCCGTCATCCCTCTGTTCATGGAAATTTGATTTAAAAAAATGTTTTTAAAACCTTCACAGAATATTTATTAGGAAGTGTTGATGTACATGAGCTGTTGCAATTTTCTAATAATGAATTTTTTTTCCCGATTTTTTTTTTTTAATGCTGGAGGTGACGCCTGTCTTCCTTGTCTATTCCTTTCTCCCTTTTGCTCCTCTCTCTCTATTATGTGTTGCGTCTCTTTTATTTTTACTTCTTTTCTCTCTTTTCAATAGTTTCGTGATTAAACAATTGCACGGGTCCATTTTGCGAATTTGTACGCGATTAATTGTGCAGCATAACTTTTCTGTCAGGTTACACTCAAACTGTGTGCGTGTGTTAAATTTGGTGCATGTGTGTGTGTTCTGTCTCTGAGATGTTAATGCCCAGGTTTGCATTAATGATGTGTCAGGTAGAGACCTGGAAAACATCTGTATCATTTTATATATATATATTTTTTTTCCCCCCCAGTTCAGGAACGTCTCACCAAACAGATCGCCGTCGCCATCACCGAGGCTCTGCGGCCCGCCGGAGTCGGAGTGGTCGTCGAGGCGACGTACGATCTCCTTTACACTCACACAACACCTGTTTAAAATCATGCTTAAAAAAGTCCGGTTCCAGGGATGAGCCGAACGCCTTATTAACCTGCTTTATGCTGATGTTTTTTTCTTTGATTCCTTTAAAAATGTATAATGTTAAATACTGTGAAACCTTCAAAGTGCTTCGTTCATATTTGTGTTGTCTCTCTCTCTCTCTCTCTCTCTCTCTCTCTCTCTCAGTCACATGTGCATGGTGATGCGAGGTGTGCAGAAGATGAACAGTAAAACAGTGACCAGCACCATGCTTGGCGTTTTCCGAGAGGACCCCAAAACCAGAGACGAGTTCCTCGCGCTGATCCGGAGCTGAGACGAGCCACGCGTGTAGATCAGATGCCGCTCTCAGACACGTCCATCCCTCATCATCATGTTGTTTCGATATCGGCCTCGAGGCGAGGGTGTGGTGCTGTCCAGCGGGTTCTCCCTCACTTGCTTTCTCAAAGGCATATACAGGAGATACCCCAGTTGAACCATCCAGCCCTCCTAGTGTTTTTATGTAGGTGTGTGTGTGTGTGTGTGTGTGTGTGTGTTCACTCAAACCGAGACGTTGAGTGTTTTTATTACCATTTTTAAATGGTAAAGTTAGCTAAAGGTCCATGGATTTAAATTCTAGTATAGCCAATTGTTTTATTGTTGAAACAAGATCGTCTTTTATTATTATGATGATGATGATGATGACGATAATGCTTATAATGATCATTTTGAATCTCTTACATACAGTACATTGAATCATTTGGCAAATGCATTTATCCATAACCACGCACGGAAATGAGATGATGAGATAAAAACATCAGTCAATAACCCAACACTGACCTGCTGACGGTCCTGGGCTTATTTTAAACATAGAACCCACCACTGCTGTACAGTATTTATATTCGCACATGCATGATCTGATCTGTCTTGCATTAAAGCTGCAGTATGTAACTTTTTCCCCCAGGGAAATAGTGAAATGAGTAACATTTTTCATTCAGTACAGAAAACAAATGTTTACTTATGTTTCTTCAAGTCACCCAGGAAACCCTCAAATAGAAATTAAAAGCTCTGTCGGGTTGGATTTCATGATTCTGTTCCGTGCAACCCCATATAACAAGGTGGTTGAGCTTGCCATCATAAGACTAATCACACAGCGTGGAAGCACAATGCATTTTACTAAAAAAAATAATTAAAAAAAAACATTCCTGTGCCACTTGCTTGCAGTAACATAATCATACCAGAGGGGTCTCCAAATCCCCAAAGGTTACCAACTGAAGCACAAGCTGAAAGAGAAACCAAACCACAAACCATTTCACTTACTGATTACGATTAGAATTAGGATTGTTTTCTTTTTCCTCTTATATACTGTATGTTCAATGTAAAAATGTTTTTACAACCTAATCAGGTTTTAATGTTCAAGTGAGAGGAAAGCTATACATTTTAGGTGATGGTGTTGTAGTCCCAAAGCATGGGTTTTAATTTTTAATGATAGTAATAACAATAAACGGATAGATGGATCAAAATCATAAAATACAGTACTACATAGTTTAAACTAAAACACTGTTTCTGATAGTAGTGGGGACTGGAAGATTCTGATTGGTTAAAATGTACAGTTGCTGTGTTTCTGATCGGTTGTAGACTGCTAGAGATTGAGATTGAACGATTCTGATTAGTTTAGACGTATGGAGATTAGAGATTCTTACCGTGTTTAACATAGATATTGGTCCTGATGATGGCAACTTGAAGAGTTTAATCGGTTTAAACTTAGACACTGTGCTTATGATGATTGCAATTAGAAGATTTTAATTAATTTGACCTGATAGACACTAGAAGGTTTTGATAGGTAAAACTTGATGGAGGTTTGAGGTTCTGATTGGTTGAAATCGATGGAGGTTTCAGGTTCTGATTGGTTGAAACTGGTAGAGATTGGCGATTTTTTAAACGTGTTAAACATAGAACGATTTTGATTGGTTGAAACTGACAGACGTTCTTCTTTTAATTTGATGGCCTAAAAGAATACCTTTAATTTAGACTTACCATAAAAACTCTAATCACTTTAGTTTAATTATAACCAGTGTATTCATACTGTGCTGATATGTTTGTCTCTTGTCAGTGTGTGAGGTGTATAGTTCAGGCATCACCCAAACTGTATGAACTCCGTGTAACTGTATGAACCATGCAGCCAGTGACCCTCCCAGCTCCATGTTATAGTTTTACTTCAGCCTCCTAAACATCTGTATCGAAGGCCATCAGTGTTCTTCATGCCTCTGATACAGCTATCTTCTTCTTCTTCTTTTTTGAAGTTGTAGCTGAGATGTAGATTTCAGCTTTGGTTGGAATATTGAGAAATGTGCACTTGGATATCACAATATCGGTGACGCTTAACGCTTAACAGTAACTCAAATATTTATATGCATATAAAATGTTACATAACAATACTATTATGATAGAGAAATGATTAACTCATCAGTACACATCAGGTTTAGGTGAAATACTGTATTAGGACATTTTTATTTTGAATCTATGATCTCAAAGTCATTTGTTGTGTTTTTTTTTTGTGTGTGTGTGTGTGTGTTTGAGTTATTTAATCAGAAGACTGGATATATAATTTTTGATAGTGTGTGTGTGTGTGTGTGTGTGTGCGCGTGTTTAACGTAAATGTAAGTGAGAAAGCGAGCTCTTAGCATCAGCGCTCCAGCATCGTTCACGTGGCCTTCTTCACCGGGACTCGCCCAGTCCTGTACACACTTCAGTGTTCATTTAAAACAAACTCATGATAAGTTAATAAGAAAATAAATTATATCTTTGAAAGTCAGACGTTGCCATGTTTATTCCTTTATTTATACTTGGAACCTATAGCGTATCATTTTTATTATTGTTGTTGTTGTTTTATGTTTCACTACGCGAGGAAACCCCAGAGGAAATCCCCAAGGAATGGATTCCAGTTTGGTCTTCTGCAGTCACAGCCTGTCCACCTCAGCTTTTGACGTGTTCCTGTTTCTGACACGCTTTTCTGCTCGTTAAGGTTGTCACATGTGGCTGATAATTAACTAACTCTGTCCGTTATCTTTTTTGACCTCGCTCATCTAGAAAAGTGTTTCCCCTGTGGTCTCCAGGTCTCTGTGTGTGTGTGTGTGTGTGTGTGTGTGTTCCTATTAAAGTAGCTAGTAGTTGTAATCGTTAATTTTGTATTTGAAAAACTTTTATTAACTTTATATGAAAAGAAGAAGAAGTTCAGATCTACACCAGAAGCCTTAAACAGAATCCGGGGGAACTTACCGCCTTTGACAGTATGCAACACTGTCATGTCTACTTCTCAAAGACAACAACAAAAAAAAACGCTGAAGACTGTTGGTGCAGTAATCATGCAATTAATCGTTCGTCGCACTTTTCTCTTTAAGTCCATTTATTGAACGCCGTCATTTGCAGGCGTATCAAAGCCTCCTTTTTAATCACATCCATGGCACCGCCAAATGCTTCTGATTAGACTAGAGATCAGAGCGGAAACAGCATGAGGCTCTGCAACGAGCTTCACACTCAACACATTGCCGTGTTCACGATGACTCGGCACTTTCTGCACCGGGGATTAGTTCACGTCTGATCCGACTCCGTCCTGAAATCGCATTAATCTGATGCAAATTATAATTATATTATAATTGATCTATAAAAGTTATAGATTAAAGACGGGTTCGATTTTGTTAATGACCTCAGGTTAATGTCCGTCTGGGGTTTCCTCAGTGTTCTTCCTGGGTTTCCTCCCAACCGTCTAAAATACCCAGTGGGTCACTTGGATATTAATTTCCCTCTAGATATGTGTAATGTAATGCAATGTACTTTTTTGGACACACTCGATTGTCCATCATGACCATGACCAGGATGAAGCAGATAACGAAGATCCTTTTTCAAAAGTTACTCTTTAATACTTTTTTTTGTCTGTGGTTATTACAAAAAGATGTCAAGCATTGATCTCAAACACAGACAACACATAGTTTTTTTGTTTTTAAACATATACAGAACACACAGCGTTCACACTCAACATAAAGACACACACACACACACACACACACACACAAACAAACACACACTCTCAGACAAATCTGAGCGTCAGATCTGAGCCGGTTCACGTCTGATTCGGACACACAAACTTCGCGTGTATTCGTATCTCCCTTATTACACACAGAAGTGAAAGAAAAAAAAAAAACTACTGAAGCCGAAAAAGTCTCAGTATTGAACCCAAGGTGTTTCTTGCCGTCTCTTTTAAGGTAGCGTTCAGCTAACTTCTCACAGGAGAAGAAGAAAAGAAGAAAAAATAATCAAATAAAATAAAGCGAGAACGTTCATGTCAAGTTGCAGCATTTGTTTAAAAAAAATACATGTACAAAATTACAAGACATTCCATTTACTCGCAAACGTGACAAATACAAATATATTTATATGTTTATATACACACGCACACGTATCTGATTGTTGTACAGACAGGTTGGTGTACTGTAGAATTCATATAACTTCATATCAGCATCGAAAGTACCTAAGCAGTACTGAAGGCCAATAAAAGGACGTGCTCCTTTTATATGAATCAAAACCAATCTGTACTTCTTTTTTTTTTTTTTTTACAGTCAATGCTTCCAGCTTTGATATTAACCACTATATATTTAAATCCATATAAAATCCTTTACATTTCGACTAAATATCCGCGTCAAAAAACAAAACAACAAAAGAAGAGAAAAGGCACTGCCATTTGTTATTCTAAATACGACTTCCCAGCTTCACATGCATTTTTAAAATATAAATTACTTTTTTTTTTTTTTTTGGTAAATTTTGCTTCTTTTTTTTTCCAACATATGATGTTCCTTAAAATATATATGTATATATTTATATTTATATATACGTATGTAAGCCTGCAGTCAATACAGGACATCGGCTCTTGATAATTAAAAGACACAGTAAAGCGGTATAGGATACAGTATAGATGCAGGTTGTTTTCTTTTTTTAAAAAGAAAGAAAGAAAGAAAAAAGAAAGATAAGTACGCATGAACTCAGCCAGTATAAAAAATAATACACACTTTGGAATATCTTTCTCTTTGACCTTTTGGTTGCAGTCGTGTGGAGTTACAAACGAAGACAAAATCAGGCTGTACAATGGGTTGCCGGTTTATTAGGTACACCTAATTTCGCACTCTCAGTCAAGGCAGACCTGGTGGGTGTGTTTAATAAACCTGTGTATACTGTACGTGTGGCTTTGTGTACAGGCAAGCCGAATTCTGATTCGATTTGAATCGTCATGCCATGAGCAGATGCCAAGAGGTCAGAATTTTTTCTTTTTTACACAGGCTGGCCCAAAGACCTGCATCCATTTTTCCTTCTGCATCCATCTGCATTATTTTTCCTTACATAAAATGAGATTTTCTTTCTTCCCTTTTCATTTGAAACCCAAGATGGAGCCAAAACTAACACTAGAGGGTCAACTTGGCTTCAAGTGCATTAATTTGAGCATTTGCTGTAATTTATGTAATTTTATTAGAGAAACCTAAGCTTAAGGATCCAGACGTTTATGTCTTTTACTGGTGATTCAATTTTGACTCAATTCAATCTATATTTTTCATCATCTTCCTCAGATTTCAGCCTAAGGGGTTTTCCACACATACAGTATACCTGTACAGTATTAATCCAACTTAAGAGACAGCATAAAAAGCCTGTTCAACTATTTCCGAAGCTCACAGCATCTTCTCACGCTGAGGCCACACGACTGCAAAAAAAAAAAAAAAAAAAACATCCTAGAAGTCAGCTTTATTCGTCGATCATCTACAACGATGTGCTAAAAAAAGAAAAAGAAATAAAATATAAAAAGTTTACACCGAGGCCTAAACTCCATCACTGCACTGTACAGCATGCGATCGGCCCTCGGGATCCCAGAGCGAGCGATTTACAAGACAAATCGAGAACAAACTCAAATAAGGACTATAAAATACAGAGAGAGAGAAAAAAACAACAACAACAAATTAACAAAATGATATGAGATGTACTTATGGTTACCAGCCATAGCAAGTTAATACATACGGTATCTTAAATAATACATCTAATGAATACAATAACCTCTGCGACAATAATAGAAAAAAAAAAAAGAATGAATAAATAATCATTTGAATATGATAATAGGGTTCGTTCAAATGGCAGTGTTGAGTGGCTAAACAAGAATGCAAACACACCGCTCGAATGAGACCCACACACACACACACACAAACAAGCACGAAGCCTCATGGCGGTTTAAGCGCATGCTTCTATAAAAAATTTTCCTGTAAAGGTTAATTGTATCTAGGAACGAAGCCTACTCGTTCAGAACAGCATCTAGAGTATTAGAGGTGCCGTTGAACGCATAAAGGAGGCATTTTGTCAGTTTTTTACTGTGTGTGTGTGTGTGTAAGGCAGTGATAGTCAGTCCATGCTCTGCCCCATCTTTTTCAACTCACAATAAGAGTATCATTCTTAGGGAACGTAGCAAAGTGCCTCATTCTGCGCCTTCAAGTTCAAGTCTCTAGAGAACAAGAGTAGAATTTTCTCAGGTTCGTTTCAGAGGACGTTCGCCTTTTGACAGTTGATATTAGTCACAGTTTACGTTCTCCTAAAGGGATCGGTGTGATTTCTGAAGAAAAGAAGCAGCGCTGATAAGAATGTGAAGCTTCAGGACTCATGACCAAGCTAGCTAGCCGGAGTGAACCGATTATTGCTAAAATGCTGTGAATGTAAGAAATTAGCACAAAAAAATCTGCCTGCTTTTCTTGTGATTTGGAAATCACATCTTTCGCTTGCAAGAAGTTCAAGAATAAAGAAGAACTAGCAGTGCTAGTTAAATTACACGTGGCAAAGTTAGCTAACTTTGATTGTTAGCACAAAAAAACAACAACACGATTTTCCATTTCTCTGACTAGAATAGCATAGACTAATAGCTACAGCTAGTTCTCTAATTAGACAATAGCTAGCTAGATTTACAGATTAGACAGATTGCTAGTTAACTAGCCAAGATTAAGGCTTGGTGCTATCTAGTTAGCATCGCTAACAATGAGCAGCTTTGAGAACTCGGCTGCATTTTAGAAAACAAAACTTTCAGTCAGGGCACTCCTTTCCTCTCGTTTCTGTCATGTCGTTATTTAAATGATTGAGAAAGTGCCACATTTGTCCAGCAGAGACTCCTTACTCAGCACTTTGGACTAATTTTCTGTAACTTCCTCACTTCGCTAACGTGCGCTAGCATCTTTGGATGTGATCTAGCTTGAGGTGCGGCTGTGTGTGAAGCCAACAGCCCGTAACTCTGTTTCATAACTCCGTGGTATTGTAGTGTATTATTGGCAGTGAAGAGCAAAAAGCGGACACACGCTCTCTGCGTCATGCTAGGGTTGTGTACGTGGGACTTAAAAAAAAAAAAAGATTTGTTTTGCATTTTTAAAATATTTTTTAATCCCTGATTCTATGCTACATATTTCTTAAACTGGTCTTTTAAACCAGTCTAACCCTAAACGAGATAAAATGCCTACTAATAAAGTTACACAAGCACACGGTCATTTAAATGAAACTTACTTTGCCTCACACAAGCTTTATATCTTACTCATCAAGTAACTCGCACCTACATCTTTTTTTTCCCCTTCTTTATTCACATGCCCGAGAGCACACCCCTAGTTCATGACCTTCGTGTTCTCCGGCATGCTTCGCCCCATCTATTGCACATAAAAGTGTTTGCTCAAAAGAGTTTAGCGTTTCACAGCGCCGAGAACAAGATCTAACAATATGCGCTGATGATAGCCAATCCGATACTTTTGATTGTGCAGAATGACAGAGGACAGTTCTGAGAGTACAATCTGCTTTTCACGTTTTCTCATCTCAGATCCATGATCCGACTGCCTTCTGTCCTGTTATTCTGCGCAATCAAAAGCCCCGTTGTTTGACTTGAACGCCCCTCATATATAAAATGATACACAAAAATCTATCCCTCATTTCAAACCAGGGCTTTAAATTAAATCGCTAGAATAACATCAATCCTTACAAATTTCTAATCAACGTTTCGTTTCATGCAGAAAATCAAACAGCTTCTCGGAGCGACGGTGAAAAAGAGGAGGAAGGTCACAAAATTAGAACTAAAAAGCTGATTCCACGCTGTAAACCTACAAACGTGATATGCTTATAGACCACCTGACCTTAAGACAACTCTGTGGTGGGACAAACAAACGTAAGAATGTAGTGTTATCTAAAGGCTAAATTCATCCTCGAGTTTTGTTACTGAAGCGTCTCAGAGCAGTGTGTCAGTCCAGGTACTGTAAGATAATCGTTATCTTCAAGTCTTTACATAGTGGGCCTTTCTGTGAACGTGTATCGGGGTTTAACACTGAGAAACTGATGATGTGATGTTTATTTGTAAATAACGTAACAGTTATTTAATAGAGAGCTAGTGATAATATGTTTGCTCTAATCAGACATTTTCTGGTCAGAATTTTTTTAGTCCTCGCCCACAACCCTTCAGCACAAATAAGTGTGTTTTCTGACGGATGCCTGAACGTCCACGTGAAGGCACATGACTGCGTGTTACATCATTCGGCCACCAGATGGTGCTACAGACTGGGTACCTCCAGTCACTCCAGCAAACGGAACGCATTACGCAAAACAGACGGCACTCTCTAAAGCCTTGTGTCCATTTAGATTCATGAATCTGTTCACAATCTGAGCATATAGCTGAGAGAAACACTCCAGCGTAGCCTTTTACATGACTCCGACTTCCTGTTAACCTTCTTCCAAAGACATTCACATACACAACAAACACGGTCGGCGTTTATCAAATAAGATTCCAAGCCGGAAACCTTGCCAAGTGTCTTTTTCCATTGCAAACAAACATGTCCGCCGTAGCCTGACTTACCACATGCCTTCGTCCACTTCCCTTGACGTCCAAATCCATACGACATTCCTTCCACCCCTTGTTCTACCTCACATCCTCTGCATGCTTACATCACTTCCCTTTCCCTCTTGCGCTCTCTCTGTCTTTCTGTCTCTCTCTCTCTCTCTCTCTCTGTTATTTCTTCCTCTTCTGCCCTCTGACCAACGCTGCTCCTCTCACTCTTCCCAGTTTCACATCAGCTTCCCGAATGCCGGGGAAAAACTTTGTAAACTAATGTTGAAAGTTGCTGTTGGAGATGATAACTGATAGACGTGTGTAAACAACTCGTTTTGCTGATTCCATGCGAGTTATGATCAGCTCTTGGCTTTTAGAGTGTGTTTTGCTGATTATTGTCCTTTTTTTTTGTTGTTTTTTTTGGCGGAAGGCAGCTTTACAATCCTTAAGCTCTTGTAGATCGCTCCTTCCTCTGTTCTCTTCTGAACGTATACCAAACCTCATACAGTACCTCTGATTGATTTCTTCTCTTTTTATCTCCCAAAAAAATATCAGACACCTAACATTAAAAACAAGTAGTCATGGCAACGACGATGATGATGATAATTGATGATGATGATGATGATGATGGGAGCTCGGTCAGTTGCAGCAGGCTTTCAGAACAAGGTGAGTGGTAGCTTCATCCACCAGCCGTTACTTCCACTACCGTCGGACGTGTTGGTTAGATGTGCAAGTGGGTAGAGTTTAAGGACAAAGTGGGTGTATGCCAAACAGATGGTCGTCCCCTCCATTGTCTCTTTGAATCATGGCTAGCTCTGCCACCTTTTCGTGCTTGGCTTTCAGATCGTTGATGTCCGATCAACACCATCTACAAACACACAGAACATCACTGATGAGATAAGGTTTGTGATAACTCTCTGCTTGTAAATATCAGTGAAGGAGGTGTGGCCTATGAAGCTGCCAATATCAGTAAAGGAAGCGTGGCCTCTGTACATATCAGTATCAGTGAAGGAGCCGGGCCTTACTGTCTGACAGTTTCAAGGAGTAACTTCCGATTAAAAAAAAATATTCCAACACAGAAGTGTTATGCAGTTCTTTGAACGACCACTAGGAGCTTCAAAAGGGAGTCAATCCCCAAAATAGAGCCTTATATTCAAACAGACAGAAAAAAAAAAAAATTTGGCCTACATAGCTAGATCTTCCATTCATGGCACCTTTGCGAGTGGTGTTTTTAAAAATATTTTTAAAAAATAACTCATCAATTAAAATTTTATTGAGTCATACAACTGTATAATCAGTTGATTTGAGTGACAGCTGCTGCATTGCAGGTGTCCAACCGCTTGCTCTGTCTGCTAGCCTAGTTGTACTTACCACAAAAAGTGTAGGAAGTGACACAGGATTGCGTGTGGTGTCTTGATGACGGAGTTCAAATTAATAGTGTATACATTTTTGCTAAGCTAAAGCTAAGCTAGCTAGCATGTGGTAACTGCGTGTTCCATTTATTGGCGCCTACTCCTGCCAAGATGCAGACCAGAACTCTCACACCTGAACTTCAAAAGCGCTTTATAAAACCTATTATTTATTTATTCGTTAGTTTATTTGATTATCAGCTAAATCCCCATTACACAAAAAATGTCAAAAGGTACTACATGAGTAAAATGAATTATGCTCATGAGTAGAAAGTGCAGTGGGGAAATACTCCGGAGGGGGATGGGGGTACGTTTTGGCTGAACGTGGTCCAGGAACACAGCCAGCTCTGTGGGCAGTGGCTCGGGCATTCCTGAGCTCACCGCAGTGCCTTACTGTGCTCCAAACACACAAAGCCGCACTTGTCCGGCCACTGAGGGTCTCTGTCTCAGCTCGGCTCCTAAAAAACACACACACCCTCTTTATGTGAAGGGAAAACTCCGCTTTATATGGGAACGGTCACCTTTTTTCCCCCCGCAGCCTTAAGTCACACCCAGAGTAGCGGGGTTATTCAGCAGTCTGACGGATTTGCTTGGGTTTTGTTGTGGCTGCTGCTCTCTCGCTCGGGTTACGTCGGCCAGGAGTAACCAAGGAGCTTCGCTTGAGACGTCTCAGAGACGGAAAAGTACATTCTTGCCTCGTCCAAAAGCTACAGTGTAATTTTCCTCCGCAGCTCGGGGGCCGACGGTGGAAGCACGGCTGCAGTGTTCGACCTAATTAAGGAGGATGCCGTTTCAGACGTTTCGCCGATAAAGAGCGCTTTCTGTGCGTGCTTTACGGCATAACGGGCCAGTATTCACCGCTACCTCAAACCATGTTTGTTCACATTCCAAACGCTTTGCATTTGAAGCCAAAGTACAAACTGTACCCTTCCAGGGTTTCCACTGCCTTACAGGAGCACTGCCTTAAAGGCACAGGAGGACATTCTCATCCTGGAGTGCTTTAAAGAGCTCATTTTTCCATTTACCGCAAATTGAGTCCATCAATTGGGACGAGGACGTGCATACAGAAGGATAGATACGGGCCAGGCTAATAGTGATAAATTAATAAAACATTTAAAAATGCTAATAAGCATGCCAGTCCAGCAGGTGGCGATAGTAATGTCATATACATAAAAACAATGCCAAATGCTAAGGTACATGCAGCACCATGATGGGCATGTCTGGGTTTAAAAAAAAAAAAATTTTTATACTAATCTATTTTTGTAAGCATGTAACAGATTACTGAATTACTGAACATTAAAAGATTTACCTTCTAGAGCGTGTTCAGTCATACTTCGGCACAGAGACTCCAACCGATTATTGATGTCTGGCTCCGTCACAGGAACCTGCAGATCTGCAACCAAACATAAACGTGACAGAAAAAAACAGTTGCGTGGCAATTAGTAAAAGAAACACTCGAGCAGAAATATATACAGTTTATTTCAATTTCAATTTAATTGATTTTGGGGCGCAACCTGAATACTGAAGATCTCACAGCCGTGCTGAATATTCAGTACAACGGCACCACCGCGAGTGTGATATCGATTTTATACATTTTATAACAGTCCCACAAACACCATTAATTATCAACAGATGTTTATTTAACAGGTTATTCTGCATCTGGCGGAACTAACTAACCGCGTTAGCAAGCGACAGTGTAATTAACAGGAATGAATGTACAGGGGTGTGGTTTTAAATTCTTCCCAGTGCTACATAGCCAAAAGGTGAGGAGAATAAACCATGGAGGAGGTGGACACCAAAGTTAACTTCCAGGATCAGGGGGTAAGTAGCGTTAAATAGAAAGCTAGTGCAGTATGTAGGGTGTACGGGCCCTCGTTCCTTTATCATGGCTTAGAGAGGGGATTCAGCTGGTTAGCTTTATAGCACATGTTAGGCGTAAATACAGTAAAATAACTTTTATTTACTAAGGAGATAGTGTGTTCGACTGTGTGTTCTTGCTGAAAGTGGTTGTGAATGTGGGTGTGGTCAGGCAGCTGCTCTCTCCTCAGTACTGCGGACCGTACAGACCTACTCTCACCCACGCTGAGACTCACGGGTAGTGTAATTATTGACTGCAGAACATCTGGGATGCAGATTGATGCATATAGTTAAACGTCCCAGTGCTGTTACTGTCTGTTATCACCACTCGTGGAGTAACGCCTCTCGTCCAATCAGATTACTCAGTCAGAAGGAACTGTTGTATAAAAAAATAACCTTGCTACTTTGTACAGTAGGAATGTTTGAATTCTCCAATCTGATTGGTCAGAAGAAGTCATTCCACTTGATGACCTTTTTTTTTTTTTTGCCAAAACAAAAGTATTGGCACCCTTGACTTTTCTTGCTTGCTCACAATAGCGATCGATATCTAAACAGTCCTGCTGGAGTAAAGCGTTCAGATTTACAAATAACAAATAACTTTTTTGTCACCTCCTGTCCGTCTGAGGGGTTCTCGGTGACAGAGTGCCACGTGAGGGCCGCAATACGGCCCTGCACCGCGTCACGTTGGTGTTTGTGTTAAGCACTCGAGCTTAGTCTGAGTCAGCACTGCTGGGGTCTTTACAAATCCCTCACAGGGACACACACACAGCTGAGTCAGGCAGGCACTGATGGATGGGGTGCGTACACCATGTGCTATTTTTAGGTACTAAATCCTCTAAGGCTCCTGCACACACATCACACACAAACACACCCTCGGCCCATGTCTCAGATTAACCCCATATCCGTCGCTTCAATCAATCTGATTTTATAACTTTATAAGAGAGAGAGAGAGAGAGAGAGAGAGACCTTCCTTTTGACCTTTGCTTTTTGAACTTGGACACTTGAAAGAGATGTGGGGAAAAAAGAGGAACGAGAAGAAGGAAAACAAGATGAGAAGCAACAGGCGGGTGAGACAGCAAAGGAAAAGAATAAAGGGAAGAAAAATGATGAAAAAGAAAAAAGTATGAAGCAAAGGAAAGGGAAAAGACAAGACGGAGAGGGGAAACGAAGAAGCGGAAAAGGAGACGAATTGAGAGAGAACAGTAATTGGGTGAGGGCTCTAAAGCCACGGCGTACAGAGGGTGTCATTGTACGTGCTGCCCTTTTCAGTTTTCATTCTCACACACACACACACACACACACACACACACACACACACACACACACACACACACACACACACACACACATAGGGGGCTCCGCTTCTCTCTACACTGCTGGATCGTCTGCTTTTATGAAGGACAGGCTACAGGAAGTGAGTGTTGACATACTGATGTAAGTTTTTGTTCTGGCAGCGAGTGAGGGAGCGACTGTCTCTGTGAAATGTGTGTTAGTGGAACACTAAAGCTTTCTCTCTCTCTCTCTCTCTCTCTCTCTCTCTCTCTCTCATTCACACTCACACACACACCACCTCACATGACCACATAACACATGTACTCATGAAATTCTTGTGAATAAGCACTAACTAAGACCTCGGCAGGATTCCTTTAAAAATCCAGGATTCTTTAAAAGCAATCTACATCAATCTGTTTATCCATATTCATAATCAGGAAAGAACTCTATATATACAGTATACAGTATGAAATGGGGTGAAATGTATAGGCGTAGGAAAAAGGTAAAACGTAAAAAATTATTCAGGTGAACATTAATTGGTGTAAAATTGCTGAATTCCTTGAAAGTACAAAAAACACTTCCATGTGATGCAAGGTACTTTGCGAGATTAGCTCTGATTTTTATTCTCATGAGTTTATAGACAGCTGCATTGGCAGGAAAACAGATTAACAGATTATACGACACGAGTTATTAGATACTTTAATAGTTTTTAATTATTCAAAACCTGTTCACCACTTCAGTGCTATTTAACTGAACCAAAAAAAAAAAGCAATACACTAAAATTTAACATACAAACATTAATAAAAACTAGCTAAGCTTTACAAATTATTTAAATCCTATTTCCAATCGTTTCAAAGTCAAATTCGTTCTTGTACTCTCGTTCTTGTTCATCTCCAGTGTACTCACATTCCTGTTTTGAGGTTGTGGATTCAATTCATAACTGTTTTTCATAAAATAAATAAATAAATAAATAAATAAATAAATAACTGCTTGATATTAACAGATGCCACATGCACAAAATAAGGAAACATGTGCAGTTCCTTTCATATACTGTATAAGATCCTTAAATATATGTACACTACCAAATACGGTACACTTTCTTTTCGCATGTTTTGCTCTCCAAAATGTCTGTTAATGTTACAGCTGAAGTACAACTCAGATCCTGCATTCTGGATGCATTTTCAGTGTCTGTAGCTTTAAAATGAACTTCGAACTCCCTTTGAGGAAGTGTATTTTCCCACCAATCAGAATGCAGGGACCATAAATGCGCATGTTTGTGGCCTTATTGCCCGTTTTAAGACTTTTCCCCAGCGCAATTCTGATAAAAAAAAAAAAAGAGGAAAATTATATGTAAGAATGTTAATTCTCAATGACACTTAAAAGCTCAGGAAGGCTAGGTTAGCCATTAGCCCATTACCTGTTAGCCTAGCGCTACCTACTGTACTAAGAGGGAGGGTCTCAGTATATGGTGGAAAATCTGATTTGCTGATTTGTTTTTTTGTTTTTGTTTGTTTGTTTGTTTATTTTGTACGTTGATGCAGCTGGGAGATCCGTTGGAAAGTCTAACAATGACCTAAAAATGAATTTTGTATAATAGGTGCCCTTTTCAGGGCCCCGGAGATAAGGGCACCGGACATGTCCCGGATACACTGATTCGTTGCGTTTGTGTGGATAAGCGGGGAACGTGTGTGTAAGTGGGATTCTGTCTTACCTGCCTGCTGGAACATGGCCATGGTGTGTGGGTTGGTGTGGACGGGCAGCGAGCGCGTCCTCTGAACAGAACTGTGGGTGCGACTTGGCATGCTGTTACTGCCACCCGGGTTGGCAAACCATAGACCCTAAAGATCACAACACACACACACACACACACACACACACACACACACACAATGAGCATCAGATATTACTGTCCCCATTATACATCCTTACACAGATTATCCAGCAACATTGTGAATCCTGGGTGAAGATGGGAATACACATGGTTTTCTTTTTTTTCTAAAGGGGAAGAATACGAAACACAAAACCTCTTTAGAGAGGAACCAACGCCGTTATGTACGACAACAGCTGATATGAGAACACCTTGTCATCCTGAGACTCTGGACCTATCTCTCTTTTTCTGTCTCTCTTGCTTCCTACTCCTCGGGCTCTCTCACTCTCGAACGCGCTTTTCCCTTTCTCGGCCCTCTGGTACAGGGAGGCAGGCAAAAACAGGAAATGCCTATGCACTGTTCTCACTGCCTCTCTCTCCCGCTCTCTCCTCCTTTTCTCCTCCTCTCCCCTTCGTTCTTATCCCTCACTATGACTCATCCTCTTTCTCTCTAACTCTCTCTCTCTCTCTCTCTCTCTCTCTCCCTCACACACACACACACACACACACACACACACACACACACACACACACACGCCTAACCCACAGACATGAATCGGTTGGAACTTCCTCCCATTGTACAAACGTAGGAAAATGTTTCAGCACACACACACACACACACACACACACACACACACACACACACACACACACACACACAAAGAAAAGCGAACACACTCAGCGTTTCCATAATAATTCACAGACATCAACAATACGCAAACATGTAAGAACTCTTCCATTTCAGCACCGATGTGGAATCCCAGGAATGCCGCATGTCGTCTGAAGTTGAGCTTAAAAAAAGTTACGGGAAACAATACGCTGTTAATTTATGTGGGAGCGGTTTTGAACGTGTAGTGTGTGTGTGTGTGTGTGTGTGTGTGTGTGTGTGTGTGAGATTTCTGTTCTATAGCTCTTCCATATCTGCCCACTTGCATATTTTTCTAAACGTTCGAGGAATCCTTCATGTTTTCGCTAACCTAATCATCGTTGATCAGACGTCCTGACCTTATGTTCACACCAGCGACAAAGCGACACACAATGAACGACATTTGAATTGAGATTTTCTTAATTCCATGCAAACCATGTTTGAAAGATCCTAACGATCGTGTTAAACGTTTCCTCGGCTGAAAGCTATCTACGCCTTGTGTGCTACGATGTCTCTTCGGGTTCCCCCGCCACCGCCTGATTACGCACAAATAGAAGAAATATACAAATGTATGTATGTCTATAATAATACAGATTTTTGCATTTATTGCCGCAATGTTTTTGTATAGCTAGCCCTAGCTAGCTTTAAAGACGAACCTCAAGAGACACGAGTGCAGCGATTTTTGAGTGTGATGCACAAGTTAAGCATGTCTCGTTAGCCGTGTTTACACTGAAAATAATTCTACAATCCAATTGAATTCATTCCGATTTCAAATTCCAAAATAACTCTTATCCAGACGCTGATCCGATATGATCTGTTTTGAAGCATTTAATCAAAACAGAACTTAACTGACATGCGTAACATGGTTCTAACCAAAGTGAAGTGTTTAATCTGCCAGAAATTTCGAAGACAAAGAAATATTTTGCTCCAACTTTGCGTTTAGGCTTCCCGTCTCCACCCTTGTCTCCGTTATGATTTGTTACAGGAATTGTGTAAATTTCCATGATTGTTTGATGAAATGTAAGTCAATCAGTGCTGTATTCCTCAGGCAAAGACGTAACAGATGAAAGTCTGGAATAAACACAGTTCCATGTAAATGCACGTAGTGTGCTCACATACGAAATTGGCCACACCCACTTGACCCAATTAAGACACACCCACTCTTCAAAGTTGACAAAAAATCAGTTTCACCTTTCTTTGATACCCTAATTACACTTCCTTCCCCCTTAACACTCATTTAAGGAGGAATGACCTGCGATCATGTGATGCTCACAACCTGCTGCACGACAACCGATACGTTTATTAAATCTGTCATATTTAGCTCTCTGATTTATTTACATTTCATATAACCTCCTACAGTACACTGTGCGTACGTATGTGTGTGTGTGTGTATGTGTTTGTGTGTTACTGTACCTGTCTGCCCTGCTTCAGGTTGGTAGGCGTGTTGTTGGAACTGCGTGGTGTGTGTGCGTGTGCGTGTGTGAGCAGCCCGGTGGTGCCCAGCAGGCCGAGCCGGGGTGCAGGAAGACTCCGCGATGGCACCGGAAACTGCCGCAGGTTTCTCCGGGAACACACACTGCTGCCCACACACACGGCGCTGGGAAGGGAGTTGGACTGCCCGAAACCTCGGCTACTGCAACATACACATACACACAGACAGACAGCCACACGCGCAGGTTAGCATGACATACCATTGCTATGACATAATGATCAAACTAAGGAACCTTGTGGGAACTGCGTGCTCGTGTTAGGACATGTGACGCCAAAGAAGGCGGAGTATGATTACTATTTGATGTTGAGAATGCTGGAAGTTTCCAGACTCACAATAATTCAATAACGTTTAACATCTAAGTTGTTAAAAACTATTTTGTTTGAATGGTAAATTATTTAGTATCAAACCTAAACCAGCCGTAAACAATAAATTAAGTGAAAACACATTTTAATAGCAACTATTTAAAGGTTATTCCAGCTTAGCCCCGCCCACTTTACATATGACAAACAGAGATCATAGAATCACTAATCGTTTCGTCCCTTTCACTGCGTACAGCATCTCCAAGCACAACATTAAACTCACTATGATTGTGCAGGATTAACTTTAAAAAATAAAAAGATTGTTGAACAATTTGGAAGCGAATTCTTGTTTACCTCCTCGGCTGACGGTATCCAGTCATGTCCAGGAGAGGTTTCCGTGGAAACGAGCGTACGAGCTTCTGCACCTGCTGCCTCCATGACGACAATCTCTTTTTCTGCGTCTCCGTGAATGACTGAGAGACAAAGTAGGTGGAGTCAGAAAGCTGCCAATAACTCCTCGTCCTTATGATTCATCTAGTCGCTTATTTATTTTGAAATATTATTTAAAACATCTTCATAATCTAAAATAAACATAGAACATAATCTTAAATAATATTGATTTTTTTTCTCCCCACTTATTTTTACTATATATTATTAAGACTAATCCTGTTCGATCCTCACCTCATGGAGTTCACACTTATTGATGAGCTGCAGATACGAGCTGATGTTCTCCTCATCGGGCCGAGACACCAGCAGCTGTGTGCACACTGACACACACACACACACACACACACAGGGTAAATGCAGTTCAGAGATTGAGAGATGTCTGTTTGCTTTACAAGCTGCATGAACTCTGTGATAATCAGTTCAGACCACACATTAAACATCAAACACACACTGAGGAGCCGCGTCCATCACGTTCATGCCGCATCATCCGTCTGTCAGTCTGTCTCCGTTATAAGTGCTGTGTCCAGTGTTTGTTTGATAACTAGATCAATGAACTGCGCATAAACGCGTGTGTGACAGTGAGACCTGTTCATATGTAGGAAGTTAGTGCTAATAATTTAGACTTCAAAAAGTCTACATAAACAAGAGCAGATCCAAAGGTTTAAGGTTATGTACGCATAGTTTTACAAAATGACAAAATTTTAACATATAGATATAGTTAACATATACCAAGAACGTAAACCACTTTCTCACTCCTTTGTATGTGCGCTTGCTTTTATTTCTTGGTAGGGACATCATGTCCCTCCAATGTCAGGAACGTTGGACGAATTTGAGTTTGTGGTGGCGGCACGGTAGCTTAGGGGTTAGCACTGTCGCGTCGCACCACTAGGGTCCGGGTTTGACTCCCGCCTCGAGTCTGTGTGCATGAAGTTTGCATGTTCTCCCCGTGCTTGGTTGGTTTCCTCTATGTACTCTGGTTTCCGTCCAAAGACGTGCGAAAGTGTGAATGAGCATGCGAATGTGCGTATGTGTGTACATACAGAATAAGGAATATGTATACAGAATATACTATAATGTCACTATAAGGATAAGGAAGAACTGACTAGCAGGTCCTCACAAAAGTATATAAAATATCTTACACAATCTTTACCTTTAATTAAAAAACAAAGCAAAGGTCCTCACAAATACAGTAAAACCTGTTTGTGTGTGTGAGTGTTATAAAATAATATCTGTCAAGTGCCCTTTTTTTTTTTTCTTAAAAAAAAAAAACTGCAGCAGAGCAGACGTGTTATTTCAGTTATTCAGCCTGAATAGGTCAGGCTTAGAGTTAAGTGTCGCACAGCATGAATTCGTTGCATTAATAATTATGTCTGTGGAAATTCGTCACGAGTCCAGTAAGACAAACATGTTTGTTTATACGTACCTTTGCCCATGACGCGTGTGAACTGAGCAGGAATGTCCCCCTCTGCTATGAGCGTGGTGCTGCTCTCAGCTTCCCCTCCGCTCACACACACTCCTGAGCTCTTTCCCTCACTGCTCAGTAGGGGGCGCTGTGGAGACTCGGACGCGCTGTTGAACGCCTTGATGGGAGTCCCGATGATATAATGGAGCTCCTGCAGAGGAGAGCGCAGATTCCCGCCTTCCAAAACGTCCTGAGGAATAAAAGAGAGAGAGTATGAGATGACTAAAGATGAAGAAAACAATAATCCACAGACAGAAAAAAGTGCCGAGGGTAAATGTAAGTAAATGAAAGAGTGTGCGCCAGAGACAAATTAGCAGATGCGAGTATAATTGGTATTCAAGGTCACAGCCAGATGCATTGTTTATTTTTGACGCGTCCATAAACTGTAGATGAGCAACGGTCAGGTGTTGGGATATTTCTGCCGTGTAATGAGGTGTAAAATGACAAGTGGTGATGAAGTTCTTCCGAAAATACCTACGAGGCTTCGCCACACTTAAACAGCTTTAAAGTTAAAGCTGAAAGGATCAGCACGAGGAGTCCTGTTTCTGAGCATTCAACATATTGAAAAATATACTGTACAGTATATAAATAAATGGGTTGATCTGAAATGAGTGAGAGCTGTAACCTGTAAGTTTGTGGATTTGTTCTCTACTCACTATCTGAATGGAGAACCTACTGTATCAGATCCAAGCGTTAACATCATAGAGGACAATTTGTATTAGATTACTTTTGAAAATTAGAATGACTTCGGAAAACACTCACTACATAACAGTGGGATAAAACATTGAACAGATGCTACTGTAACACAATGCTGCAAACAAACTAACATCATTGCGGTGAGAGCATTGCATGTTTACTTCTCCAACCACGAACTAACTAACCGCCACGCGGTGCCGGCGACCAACAGTTAATCAAAAGGTAGTTTTGCATTTTTACTGGGACTATGCAGCCAAAAGGTGAGGCGAATAAACCATGGAGGTGGCGGACGGTCCTGTAAATCTCAGAAGTTTCTCCAAATAAAAATTTGTACTCACTCCACTTTAGAATATCAGTTCTGTTAACTTCCAGGTTCCAAGGTTAAATCCTAAATCGCGTTAAACGGAAAGCTAGTGCGCTATGCAGGGTGGACAATCCCTTGTTCCCACACCAAGTAGTGCCGTTGAGCTGGGTAAGAGAGGGATCTGGAATTTTTCGTGTCAGAAGCTAGTTAGCATTATAGCAGTAAATTAATGAACACGGATCGTTCAAATGCGATTCAGAAAGACTTCGAAGCGATCACTGCAGAGACGGCATGTTGTTTAAAACGACATAATGCCATTAGATGTGCGTTGAAAATTGCTGAAAGTGCTTCTGTGACTGGGTGTGAATGTGGGTTTTGTCAGACAGCTGCTCTCTCCTCAGTACTGCGGACCGTACAGACCCACTCTCACCCACGCTGAGACACACAGTTAGTGTCATTAACCACTGGACAACATCTGGGACGCAGAGTGATGCATATAGTTAACCGTCCCAGTCTATTACATCTATTAATATAAAAAATTTCAATGAATCTTGAGCTCAGCTAGACAAAAAAGACAGACATGTCTGTTCATATCAACCTGCCTAATATATTACATAGAAGCTGCAGCTTAAACATATCTAATGCCTTTTCATGTATTTATTTAAACCTACTGTACTACAACAAAAGAAAGGGAGGGTGGGGGTGGGGGGGTAGAGACACAAACCTTTTCCAGAGAGCGGAGCATGTTCTGTCTTTCTTTCAGTTTCTGGATGCTGATGATGATCTTGTGCCGCGCCCCCTTGGTAACGCTCTACACAAGAGATTAGGGTATTTTGGACAGATAATCACAGATATACAGTACATATTGAGAAAGTGTTATTATAGTGGATTAGATCTGAAGGGATGTTGAATTCTCAGTTCTGATTGGTCAGAAGGTGTCGATTTCAAAATTTATGTCTATCATTGATAAAAGAAGCTGTGTGTTTATTAAGTCTCCAGTGGCCGAGACTTGATTCATGGGCATTCCATACCATTAAATGTTGCTATAAATTGATAAAAACACATGACAAATTGTTCTTCAATCAATCAATCAATAAATAAATGGACTTACTACCAGAATTGACCCAAGTCCAGATTTAAATGCAGCTCACCTGTGCCTCCAGCTGGTGTTCCGTCAGCGACATCATTTCCTCGTAGGTCATGGTGGAGAAAAGACCGGCGTACTTGTGCAGACGCAGACTCTTTAACCATGCCGGAACATCTGCGGGCAAGAACACACACGTCTGCTTACACCGCTACGGTTTTGAGTAAGAGTCACGGGACAAAAGAAACCTAGAAACTCATGCATCTTTAATCACTCATTGTCCAGCCTATACAACTTAGTTACTTCAACACACTGGAATAGGATCTAATGCTGGATAAAGAAAAACAACATCTAATACGAGGAGTGAAAAGGAGCACGGGTTCGGGTAGTCGGCTCACCCCTCATGCCGCTCCCGTCCTCGTTGAACGAGCTCCTGAGTGCCATGCCCATCCCCGAGCCGTCCTCGAGGTGCTCGCTGCCGCCACTTCCTGACGATGCTACACTGCTCTGAGGTGACAGAGGGGCGTGGTCAGGGGTCAGAGGTGCACCCCGTCCCCGCAGGTCCTCCTGTGAGAGCCAGCCGTGTCCCAGGGGCTGCGTGGACGAGCCGCTCATTGGGGGAGTGAGAGAGACGGAGCGCTTCAGAGGACTGTGCTGACCCGCAGACTGCAGAACTGCAAACACACACACACACACACACACACACACACACACACACACACACACATTATACAGTGATAGACATAAAGTTGGTTAATCAGAATCTAATCTAATCTCGCGTGAACACGCCGCGCAAACTTCTCGTTGTGACTTTATTGGGTCAGGTGTCACTCTCCAAACACTGCGCAGGTGTGAATAGACACACAATTGTGTGCACACCTTTGGGATTATTTCCTCCCTTTGCCTAAATAATTCAACTCTCAATAAGGCTGCTCTGCTATCTAGTGCTTTCACTGTTAAAATGTCATTTTTCAGGTCTTTGAACCTGCTCTGAGGCATCAAGTGTATAGGGGTAGGTGGTAGAAGGGGGCAGGACAGGATGAAAAACCTATAAGCAAGCGGAGTGGCAGTTTGTCCTATGTATAGGCTTTCCAGGACCGGTTTAAAATAGGTTGCCCCTCTAACATTACACTCGCCGGTCTCTAAATATTAGCCATTTCCCCTAAATACAGACCCCACAAAAGGCTACCTTACAAGGGAAGGGGAAGGAATGGTATGCGGCGCTCAGCTGGGGATGGACTATAGAGAGCGGGGAGGTGTGGCAGCGTCTGTTTGTCTGTGTGTGGCAAGGAGGAGACGAGATGCCGAGCTAAAAATTGAAATGATGCTTTTGCGCGGCCGTCGTGATACGGGACGGGCCACGGGGGTGCTGTTGTCATCTTCACCTATTATTCATCGCACCGCCGTCAACTGTCTCTATCATTAGCGAGCATGTACAGTACACTTTTTAAAAATTCCATTCTGTGAAAAAACAAAAATGTTTGGTTATTCCAGCTGAAGCGAGCTGAGCTGATTGTAATTCTAATAAGTGTGTGTTTGTGGTGGGTGACGGAATGACGGGAAGTTTAAAAAGAAAAAGGAGAAAAAAAAAAAAAAAAACACGCTTTTGTGCTGCCCAGACTCCAAGCTGTCTAAAATAAAGGGGATCTTGTGGAGCCAAGCATTAAACGGGCCCTTATTTATATCTTCAGCTGTCTCCTTCATCAGGAAAAAAAAAAAAGGAGCCTCACATTCTACGCTGGAAATATCGCGCTCTAACCACAGATATGTTCAAACCCAATATCTTTGTCGGAGTCGCCTCGCTTGTGCACGCTCCGCTTGTATGTTTCTCATCCCCTCCACCTTGTTGTTGTTTCAAGGGTTTTACTACAAGTGTCTGGCCAAGAGTGAAGCGAACACAATGTTCCCTACAACCTCAAACGCAGATGATCGTCACACACACTCTCTCTCAGATCAAAATCCAACACTTCACATTATTTGTTTGCTCTGGGCAGATGTGACACGAGATGCGCGACTGAACGATGACCCGCGATCTGAGCGTCGGCCGTCTCAGGAATCAAAACTCAACTCAACGAAATACACCATGTTCATACTGAAAGAAAAAGGAGAAACTATTCAGTCGGTAAACCGTTCGAAGAATCCTCTCATTACACTCTTTATACCGATACTTACCTGAGCTGACTTCCAAATCACATTTAACCTGAATCGAAGGAGCTACATCAACACAAACAGACTGACCAGACCCGAGGCACACACACTAATCAGACACACAGTGAACATGCTGATTAGATTCAGCATTAGACAAACTGAATAGACTCAGTGAAAACACAAACGTGATGTGAACATACAAAACAGACTCAACATATACACAGCGAATGTGACAGGATGATCAGACTAAATGCAAACATATCAGGCTCAGGATAAACACGCTGATGAGACGAAACCAATCAGACTTACAGTGGACATTTAGATTCACGTTGACATACAGTACACATTGCTCCGACTCAACATAAACACACTTATCAAAATCTAAGATCAGACTTAGCAAGACTGGTTCAAAGAAAACATATTTATCAGATTTACAGTAAACATGATTAGATTAGATTTAGCATATATGCACTAATCAGACTCAGTGTAAGCAAACTGATCAGACTCGATTGAAACACACTGATCATTCAATGTACCATGCTGATTAGGATGTAAACACAATGATCAGACCTGATGAGGCTCAATGTCAACATACGCATCAGAAAACACTGATGAGACTCAACATTAAAGCTGATTAGACTCAAGGGAAGCCCACATATCAAACTTATCCTAGACAAACTGATAAACATACAGATTAGGCGATAATGTTATCATTCTGATTAGACTCGATGTAAACTTACATATCAGGTTTAATATATAAATAATGATCAGACTCAGTGCGTAAACATATGGATCAGATGTAATGGAACCATTTCTGTTAGATCGATCAGACTTAAACGTAAACATACTGATCAGACTTACAATGAACATGCTGATTAGATTCTGCTCAGGCTTAACGTATTGTACATACCAGGATCAGACTCGAGCTAAGCACACAGACTCGATGTAATTACACTGATCATTCTCAACATAAATACACTAATCAGACTTTTCGGACAGTAAATCGATATCAGTGATCATCATCAGCCTCGTCAATTACATCGATCAACCTCTGAGTAAATATACTAATCAGACTCAATATACAGCACACACAGTGATGAACCTTAAAGCAAGGGCAGTAAAAGACCCTGATCAGACATTGATCAGACTTACTGTACATTTATCAGAATCAGTGTAAACAGACAGACATAAAATAAACACATGTACTGATCAAACATATAGTCCACACTTTATGCAAACAGTAGCCAGATTCACTGTATCCACTTTGATCAGACCCAATGTCAAAACACCAATCAGGCCTCTATTAAACACACTGACCAGACCTAACATCAAAAAGTTATAAAAAGTTAACACACACAACATTCAACATAAACATACAAATCAACTTGCAGTCTAATCAGATTTTTATCTGATCATACAAACTACTGATCAGACAGAGTGTGTGTGTGTGTGTGTGTGTGTATGTGTGTGTGTGTGTGTGTGTGTGTGTGTATGTAAGTCCAGCCCAACTGTCCAGCCCAATATCAGCTTACACAGACTGATTAAAGCCAACCTG
Organism: Clarias fuscus; assembly: GCA_030347435.1. Lineage (NCBI taxonomy): Eukaryota > Metazoa > Chordata > Actinopteri > Siluriformes > Clariidae > Clarias > Clarias fuscus. The sequence goes on along the minus strand of CM059216.1, from coordinate 2,608,472 downwards.
AGTGTACTAATCAGATCCCTGGAAAACACACTAATCAGACACAATTTACTGGATATACGCAGATCAGACAAAGTTAAAGTTAAACACACAGACCGAGACCCACAGATCGGATTGATTTTAAGCACCCCAAACCTAAACGGAACATCAAACAGTGTTAAAGTACTTTTCGGATCTAAAATAAGCATACACATCAACCACAATACACACACACACACACACACACACACACACACACACACACACACACTTAAAACTCAAATTAGACCCAAAGTATACAGACCCAACAAGAAATGCTAATCAAACCTGACATCTAATGTAAATAACTGATCAGACCTAAAAGAAACACTCTGATCAGACCTATCTGTCAAAATAAAATTATGCCAGTGTGTGCCAGCCCAAAACTAAAACATAAATCCACTCACTGGAGTTGCTTCCGCTTCCTGTTCCCACTGTATTGATGGTAGAAGGGACTGATGATGACGGGTATAGGAGAAGATGTCCGTTCTCACAGCCCTGCTGTTGCTGCTGTGTGTGCCAGGTGGCAATGCCCGAGTCTCGGGATCCCTGCCAGCCGTTGAGGCGGTCATCAGATCCGTAACGCTGATGATGGGCATAGAGATGATGAGAAGAAGGCACTCGCTCTAGTGAATCTCCACCTCCCCCTCCTCCTCCTCCTCCTCCTCCAGCAGTGCGCGTGGCTGCACGTTCCTCTAGATGATTGAGCCAGAGAGCGAGATCGGCACGGTCCTCCAAAGAAGTGGCCGGGTGGATGAGTGCATACGAGAGCAGCTGTCTACTTTCCTCAAGGTGCCGCCCATACTCGATCGTGTGCGTGAGGATTTTGGGAAGTAACCGCATGTACTCGCTTTTGGCTTCGCTGTTACCCGGCTTCAGGAGCGGCAGATGGGTGAGGACCAGAGAGATGAGACGTTCTCTTGGCTCGGCCTGCCACTGGCCAATCACCGCTGAGAAAGAGACACGAGAAGGATATATTTGTTTTAGTTAATGCATTTAAATTTCTTTAAAACAAAGAGCATCATGACAAACCATAAAAATAATCAGCAGTAAATAAAAAGTGTTATGCGATGAATATGGCTGCGAGAAGACAGGGACAGATGTCATTTCTTCATTCTACCTTTCGTCCAAATCAGTTGGCCTAGCTCGTATATAACACAGTGTCCAAGCAGCTATACATATCCATCCGATCGAGGCACGTCTCAGAAACACTTGTCCTGTCCAGCTTCAGCTTCGGCTATAGATACTCTGAGGTCATGGTCACTTTGCCCAATACCACAAATAGAGGACTGTTTAGAGAACGGTATACACACCATCGACAAATGTCGCCTCATTAGGTATGCACCGAATTTAAACTGTCAGATCACCATTTATCACGGACCCCCCCCCACCCAAAAAACACATCTCTGACCACGCTATCTTAGATAAAATATCCAAACTGATCGGATTAAGGGAACTTGCATATGTATGCTTTATATTAACTCATTACTGATCTTACTGTAGGTAGCCACACATATACAGGTGTGTCAGTTACTGCACATAAACAACGCATAAATCAGATATAAACCGCATATAAATACATGTTTAACGGATTGGCTTTGATTAATAAATACAAGTAGTTCAATTATTACCAAATTATTATTACTACTATTACTACTATACTGTATATATTACTTATATTTTACTAAATACTAGTTCAAAATTACTACCACATTGTAAACAAAAGTTAGCCATTTACATACAATGTGCACTAGCTAGTTAAATACTATTATTAAAAGACTTTTATTTTGAAATGTATCAACAATTTGAAATTGTCAGAGTCAGAGGTCATTAGATGAAGAGCAGACAAGTGCAAAAGGTATGTCAGATGTCTCGCTTCATTTGTTGAGAAATATCATCATTTATTTTGCGATTTTATGCAAAGTTTTTATTTTATTTAAATTTTTTTTTTTACAATTTTATAATTATAACTGTCCACAAGATGACATAAAAATTGATTGCATCTAACGCTGTAATTAACTGATTTGCATGAATCATGTGGTCTAACACATGCAAGGTATTTTGCAAAAAGTCATGATTATATATATATTCTCTTCCTGATAAGAATAATGGCTGTTTGAGTATATATACTGTACATGGAAGGTATTTTCCGTAGAATGACCCATGTATGTTCTGCTTCTTGACTTTTTCTTGACAATGGCAAGAAAAAGTATGTGAACCTTTTGGACTTTCATAGTTTTCTGCATTAATTTCATGCCTAAAACATGATTCCAGTCATACAGCATGATCTGCTCTTCATCTCTTCAAAGTCAGTGGTTTCGACAAATACAACATGCCTAAAATAATAACACCCCAAATATTCCGATCGTTCATGTCTTTATGAAACACACTCATTCAACATTCGAAATGGTAGTGTAAAAAGTAAGTGACCCCTTGGAATTAATAACTACTGTAGTTGCCCATACCAATGTGTCTCCAACTGTAGACTAGGTGAATTTCTAAAGTCTTTGAAATCACTTTGTAACCCTTTTCAGCTTTATGTGAATCAGCCATTCTTGATCATAGAACCTCTGAAAGCTCTTTTGGCAAGGCATGGCTCACATAAGTGAAACTTAAAAAGTCTGAGGGGTTTTTTATCAGCCAAAGTAGCCCTAGTCCACACCTGCAAACTCAAGACTCCAGGTATGCTAACACCTGACTCCAAACAGTGACCTTTTTTGAGGTCATTAACTCAAGGATTCACATACTGTACGTTCCCTCGCTAGCACTATGGTTGTTCTCAATAAAGACATGATAGATTTAGAATTTGTTTTGTGGTAATATTTTAGGCACATTATATTTGTCTTGGTTTAGATGAAGATCAGATCACACGTTATGACGAATGTAGAAGACCAGGAAATTCTAAAAGGTTCAGTGAGGCACTAACACTGACAAACTAGCCACACTGTGTATATAAGCTAGTTACAAATGCTAGTTAGCTATTTATATATTCGCCACGTTAGCTATTCAAATATGCAGCATAGTAGCTAGCTAGTAAAATACGGTTATCTGTACAGATACAGTATCCCAGTTTGCTAGCTGTATACACAAGGATATGCTAGTTGGATATGCCTTATCTGGCTAGTCACATGTCCTGTCTGCTAAACTTCAGTTTGATTTCAGACTATTCTTTAAATATAATCATGGTTTAAATTAAGTTATGACTGTTATAGCATGACTAATAACATTAGCGTAGCAAGCCACAGTTGCTACAGGCTGTTACGAAATGACAAACTTGCTTTAACCTGTGGTAAAATGCGTAGGTGTGAGAATGTAGGTCAGTCAAAAAACAGAAAAAGACTAGCTAAAGAGAACAGACTAACTCTACAACCCAGCCAAAATCCAGTCATATTGTTGTGTTCAAAATTAACAAGTACAAATACTCTTCTGATTCAAATTGTCTTAACGCTATACTGTAAGTTATAGCAGAAGTGGAACAGGCTCTGTGTGTGTGTGTTTATGGGTGTGTGTGACTGGAATGCATAGTTAAGTTGTGCGCCCTCGAGGTCTTACGCACAATATGTCATGCTTTCTTGATGTCACAAAAGTTCAGACTAGACGGAGCACGTCAGGGCTCTGGGCATTTTCAAGGACAGGGCTAGCATTACTTTGTTTCTCGTGATCCTTTAGATTTACGTACATAGGGACAAACTTTTGCGTCACTCTGTCGTCTTTTAAGCCGCGTTTTGATTTGTGGAGACACTCTACGGTCATGTCCAAATATATTGGCACCCTTATAGAAGATCAATATTAGTTATTAAAATAAATAGAACAGAAAGTTACTATTTGATTCATAACATTTACAGTACGAATACAGATAAAATGGCATGGACACGAATCCTGCTGTCATTAAGATAATATTTTTTAGCTCAGCCTTTGGAGGCAGTGTTTATTCCATCCATTCATTATATGATGCATGTTTCGGCTCATTATACTGCTAAAAACTAAAACCAGAGGTCTAAATGACAACTGGTGTGTGAATTCGGGCCCTGACGGTTCATCATGCTCAGCTACATCTCAGTAGTCTCATGTGTGTAAGGTGTGTTTTCAACAGGATGTTACAGAGAGCCGATCCACTACCTTGTTTACAACTGTTTAGAAGCCACTAAGACACACGCACAACACAAATAACACTAACGTTCCCAACACTCAGACTGAGAGACGACTGCTCAGCTGAGACACGCTCCAGTTGGACAACTTTTTCTGGCACTTCCATTTTTACAAGGTCGTAGGATGATGCCATCCGTTATTTGTAAAAGCTGTGAGCTTTGACGTGGTCGGGTTATTTGTGAAGTCCTGACATCGCACGGCAGGCGGGCAGCATTCTGGAAACATTCAATCTCGGACTGGTTTAGCTCAATGGGAGGCTCTGGATACTGTTAGCGCTCTCCTAAGTTAGCACCACAGGTGCGTGTCAAGACGGCTTTAAAATAAATCCGATTTGGATATGAACTCATAAAACCTTTTTTTAAAAGACATGCCACATGTCCAAGGAGAGAAAATATACAAAGAAATCAACAAGTAAAGAATAAACAGGGCAGGGTGAGCTATTAGAGGAAAATAATTGATGTTACTATGCAAAAGTTATCGCTAAAGTTTAAGATGAAGATTCAGTCTTAATTTTTAGCAGTTATCAGCATCACTCTCATTGGTCAGCTCATTATGATCATATGATCATAACGTTTTCCCTTGGAGAGAACAATCGACATGGAGGAAACCATTTTAACCTCAACATAATTTTCCCACGCGTTGTACTTCTCCACCACTCCTTCCATCACTCCACCTCTCTGGCCCAGCTGATGGACTGAGCTGCTGATACAATAGAGACTTCTCATCTCTCAGACTTCCGCTGTCACTCCCCCACCGCTCACTTCCTCCACAGCCTGCTCGCTCTCTCAGTCACTCATCCACACATATTCCTTCTCTTTATTACTGTATACTGTTCACTGAAATATCATTTAGAGTTTGAATTGATTGTGTGATTGAATGGATTCAGGATATCAGATTCAGTAAATGAGGCGTGGCTTCTCTGTGTGTCAGTCTCAGTGAAGGAGGTGTGGCTTCAGTGCCTCTACGTCTCAGTAAAAATGGCATGGCTTTTCTGTAAGCCAGGTCTAGTGAAGGAGGAGTGGTTTTGTGTGTGTGTGTGAGTTTTTTTGGGGGGCATATCAATCTTAGTGAAAGGGGTGTGGCCTTTGAACATGTCAGTCTTAGTGAAGGAGGTGTGGCTTTTGGGGCTTTTACTCTTAGTGAAAGGGGTGTGGCCTTTGAGTATGTCAGTCCTAGTGAGGGAGGTGTGGCCTTTGAGGATGTTGGTACTGGAAAAGGAGGTGTGGCTTCTGGGCATGTCGATCTTAATGATGTCGATCTTAATGTGGCCTTTGAGGATGTCAGTCCTAGTGAGGGAGGTGTGGCCTTTGAGGATGTTGGTACTGGAAAAGGAGGTGTGGCTTCTGGGCATGTCGATCTTAATGATGTCGATCTTAATGTGGCCTTTGAGGATGTCAGTCCTAAGGAAGGAGGTGTGGCTTTTGGGGCTGTCAATCCTAGTGAAATGGGTGTGGCCTTCGAGGATGTCAGTCCTAATGAAGAAGGTAGGGGTTTTTTCGGGATGCCAATCATAGTGAAAGGGGTGTTACCCTTTGGGCATGTAATTTCCATTAAAGAAGACATAGCTTCTCTGTATATCAGTCAGAAATTAGCCGGTGTATTTGTCAGTTCCACTCAAGGGGGTGTGGCCTCTTAGCCTTTTAGGCTTTATTTTTTCTATACTTGGTATTAGGACACACATTGAAAAGAGAAATAAGCACACAATGATTATAAAACAATCTGATATATATATATATATATGTATATATGTAAATATATATATATATATATATATATATTTCAAATTTAGCACTAGTAATGTTTGTTATACTGTATATTTCATTTGTAAATGAAGACAGTTCATGAATGAGAGGACCTACAATTTGTGTGTGTTTTTCTAAAATGTAGAATTATTTATTTTTAGTCTTCATTCTTATCTTTTCCTCACATGCTGTCCATCTCTCTCTCTCTCTCACTGTATTTCTGTCCTTTCAGCCTGTAGCAATAAAAGCTCGGCTACTTCGGTCATAGAGGCCGTTGGAAAGGGAGGATGGAAACAGTGAGCAGACTTTCTCTACGTTCTCTCCAATCGCTTGTGTAACTCCCCACCACCACCCCCGCCCGCCCTCACCTCCACCACCACCACTCTCCCTCTCCCTTTCTCTCTCTCTCACACACTTACACTCATTCATTCCTCTAACGACCTCCCGTACACACTTATCCTCTCTCTTTTCCGTTCCGCTCTCCCACAGACGGGAGGTAGATGTACTCCGAGAAGCCAGAGCGAACCATGTGGTCATCTGCATGAGTCACGAAGAAGAGAGCCCAAGGGGAAAAAAAAGAGGGAGAGAGGAGAGGGAGAGACTTGGAATCTGTGAATCATAAAGTAGAGGTGCAGTGTGAGGAAAGCCCTGCTTAAATGCTTTATCATTTGGGGTTAAAGGGACAAAGTGGAGCGACTTGGAACGGAAAAAAACAAACAAACAAACAAAGAAAAAAAACAGGAAGAGCACGGAACTAATTTTAGTGAAGTACGCAACGTTTAACTTCATGATTTATTGAATTTTAAACTGATTATTAGATCATGACTGATCCTGTTTGGCTGATCTCCGGATGTTCTTTTAGAATCATATTAATCTCTCATCTTCCTCATGTGTGTGCGTGTGTGTGTGTGTGTGTGTGTCAAGCCTCTGAGCATCAACATGTCATGTTGCCATTTTCATCTAACACGCTCATCTGCTCAAACCTAGCACGATAATCTGAGCACAACTCTGCCCTCAAGATAAAAACATGACTAGAATATAGCAGATGTGTTTTACAAACCATGCAATGTCAGCTATTTCACCCACACACACACACACACACACACACACACACACACACACACACACACACACACACTGTGCAATCTGATAAACAGCGCTCAACATCATTTGTTTTCCCGAGTTCGCATCTGCACAGATAAGATGTGTAAACCCTCACTCAGGCCATGATGTCATCAGTTTTATAATCAAAAATCTTTCTTAAATTGCTGGCTGCCTCGGCCAAATCCTCCAATCACACCAAAAAAAACTGTAATGGTAACGTAAGGGTACTGAATCTGATTAAACACTGACAAACAACACTAAAGTCTTTCTCACACCTCTCTCTCTCTCTCACACACACACACACACACACATCTAAATTGGAGGAGTTGTTTGTCAGACACATGATTCCTTTCTATTTCTATTTATAGATCCTCTACATCACACACACACACACACACACACACCCCAACAACCCACGGCTTAGAGCTCACACCCTATTTTTATAAGTTCGACCATACACACTCCACTCAGTACAGCATTCATTCACGCCCTAGAGCAAAATCCGCGGCGGAGGACATGATAAGGTCAGGAAACGCCACTCTTCTGTGGCAGTGTGTGAAATTCGGTGTCGTAGGAAAAGCCTGCATAGTACGGGTTAACACTACAAACACAGACACTCAGAGAGAGAGAGAGAGAGAGAGAGAGAGAGACGCTGCTGTGTGTGTGTGTGTGTTCTGTGTGTTTGTGTTTGTGTGTCCATTCCTTTTTATAGTTGTTGAGTCAACACAACAAGGGCACGGCGTGTTCCCACAAGAATGACACACCACCTTTAAGCCCCCCAGCACCACGTGCACAGCTCAACTACCCGATCATCAGCATCAAAACATCAGTGGAGGGAATTGAGTGACTCGGGGAGGAAAAAGTCCCATATTCCCCATAATGGAAAAAAAAAAAAAAGAAAAAGATATAGAACAAAAAAAGATAGACACATAGTGGGGTCATGATGATAAAATGTTTTTCAAACTGAGAAAATTATGAGAAGAGGAGAAGACAGAGGCACAGAATTAGAAAAGTCAGCGAGAGAGAGGGAAAGAGTGAGAGTACACCCCCCCCCCCCCCCCCCCCCCGCCCGCCCGCCCGCCCTTCTCTCTGTTCCTCCTCTCTTCTCTCCAGCTCAGCTCAGAGGAATGTGCTGCGTTCCACACATCCACTCGTTCAGCGGAAGAATGAACAGTTTTCCGAACGGAGCTGCCGCGTCCCAAACCACGCCGCTGAGATGCATAGTTTCGCTGTGAGATCACTCGGCCAGACGCTACGATAAAGCGCACTACCTTAAACGGACTCCTAATGCGTTTAGCAGAGTGGAGGGGATGAGGATGGAGGGAAAGAGAGAGAGAGAGAGAGAGAGAGAGAGAGAGAGAGAGCAGCACGTATCGGAAGAATGGCTCTCCAAACGGTGTGAACGGCTGACAGTGGAATGAAAGGGCAGAAAAGTTGAGATGATGAATGAAAGCCAGATCGCAGACACTTCCACTTCCAGAAGCAGTGTCGTCAAAAGCACACTAAAGCTTCATACGTTCATGCTTGAGTTCAGTACAGGAGCATACGACCAGCCAACAGAGCACTCTACGGCACAAGCAACACACTACAGATCAGTGCAATAGCACAATATGGCACATTACAATAGAAATCATTCTACTACAATACACAGCGATCATACTTCACAACACAACTCCTGATAAAACACACAACACTAGACTAACACTGTGTTCGTACTATAATCACCAATCACACGAATGCGCTTTAACCGTACTCCGGCATCATCCTACACTGAACCCCACCACACTCTAATATACAGCACGTTACAGTAGATAAATAGATATACTGTATACATGAATCCATTTCATGATCACACAAAAGGGCAATTTCCAATATCCGTTAGCAAGGATAATAAAATAATAGACAATACACATGTAGTTGCAATTACAGATCATCAATCATGTATAAAACTGGAAGACGACCATACTACAACAGAAATAACAAAAATAAAAATAGTACTATATGTACTATATATACAGTCTTATGCAAAAGTTTAGGCACCCCTTGATAAATAACAGATTTTGGTGGGTTTTTTTAATTGAAAAGATGTTAACACGGTCTCTCTTGGAAATGTAATGTGGAAAAAATGTACAATATGTTCAGCAAACATTGGTGCATAGTTACTTTTTATATCATAAATTGAACAAAGATTTTAAAAAAAATTATTTTGACACTGTGCAAAAGTTTGGGCACCCTACATAATCAGTACTCAGTAGCGCCTCCTCTGGCAGATATCACAGCTTGTAAACGCTTTTTATAGCCGCTAAAAGTCTTTCAGTTCTTGTACTTGGGATTTTCTCCCATTCTTCCTTGTGAAAGGCTTCTAGTCCTGTAATATTCTTTGGTCGTCTTGCATGCACAGCTCTTTTAAGATCTAAACACAAATTTTCATTGATGTTTAAATCAGGGGACTGTGGTGGCCGTTCCAAAACCTTCAGCGTGCGTCTCTTGAGGTTTTCCATAGTGGATTTCGTGGTATGTTTAGGATCATTGTCCTGTTGTAGAAGCCGTCCTCTTTTCAGCTTCAGCGTTTTTACAGGTGGTGTGATGTTTGCTTCCAGAATTTGCTAATATTTAGTGGAATCCATTCTTCCCTCCACCCGTGCAATGTTTCCTGTGCCACTGGCTGCAACACGACGCCAAAGCATGACAGATCCACCCTCATGCTTAATAGTGGTCAAGGTGTTCTTTTCATGAAATGCTGCTCCTTTTTTTTCTCCAAACATCCCTTTGCTGATTGTGGCCAAAGAGTTCGATTTTAACTTCATCAGTCCACAGCACTTGTTTCCAAAACGCATCAGGCTTCTGTAGATGTTGTGTTGCATACTTCTGACATTGGATTTTATGATGGAGACGCAGGACAGGTTTTCTTCTGCTGACTCTTCCATGAAGGTCTTGTAGAACGGTGCACCACCACTCCTGAGACTGCTGAATCTTCCTGCAGGTTATTTGCAGTCAAATGGAGGTTTTGATTTGTCTTTCTGACCAGCATACCAGCAGTTCTCTCCCAGAGTTTTCTTGGTCTTCCAGATCTCACCCTGACCTCCACAGTTCCCCTGAACTTCCATATCTTAATTACATTTCTCACTGTGGAAACTGCAAGCTGACAACGCTTTGCTATCTTCTTGTAGCTTCTCCTGCATTGTGGGCATCAATAACTTTTATTTTCAGAGTCTTACACAGCTGCTTAGAGGAACCCATGGTTGTTGAGTGTCCGCAAGTGTGTGCACAAGGTTTGAAGAGTCAAAGTATTTGTAAAGTTTTGAAATTGGCATTTACTAATGACAGCTGTTGCCATGCATCTAACGAGCTGATTAAGGTCTGAAACCTTGTAAAAAATTATCTGAGACTCTGGAACTCTTAGGGTGCCCAAACTTTTGCACAGTGCCATAATAATGTTTTTATTTTTTATTTTTGTTCAATTTATGGCATAAGAAGTAACTATGCAACAATGTTTGCTGAAAATATTGTGCATTTTTTCCATCTCCAAGAGAGACTGTGTTAACCTCTTTTCAATTAAAAAAATCACCAATATATATATATATATAGTCGTGCCCAAAAGTTTTGAGAATGACACAAATATTAGTTTTCCCAAAGTTTGCTGCTAAACTGCTTTTAGATCTTTGTTTCAGTTGTTTCTGTGATGTACCGAAATATAATTATAAGCACTTCATATGTTTCAAAGGCTTTTATCGACAATTACATGACATTTATGCAAAGAGTCAGTATTTGCAGTGTTGGCCCTTCTTTTTCAGGACCTCTGCAATTCGACTGGGCTGCTCTCAATCAACTGTGCTCGTCAACATTCTCACCTGAGTTAACAAGATGATTACTGAAATGATCTCAGCAGGTCCTTTAATGACAGCAATGAAATGCAGTGGAAAGTTTTTTTCGGGATTAAGTTCATTTTCATGGCAAAGAAGGACTATGCAATTCATCTGACATAAGCAGCAACTTTTCCAATTTCCAATATTCATGTCAAAAGTTTTGGCCACAACTACACTCTATCACACTGTAATCAAATGGCATATTAAAACACAACACATGATATACCCACATCACCCTTTTACCAAAGCAACAACCATACTACAACAAACATTCGGGAATTTAAAAAAATTGATTTACATCGATTCCATAGTAATAATGTTTATTGTCTTAATGTGTCAAATAGCTATACTTTTAACAAGTTTTAACGTATTAAAATTACTATTACCTATTATGTATCTATTAGTATATATTATTATCTATTTAGTATCTATTATGCATTGAAATCATGTGGAATTTGTTGATTTTAAATGTCATATCTTTTTTTTCTGAGCCACACTCCAGTCCTGTACGTGGCATAAATTAAAAGAATAACCGCTACTTTAGCAAAAGGTGGAATATAGAAGCACACTGAATGTTCTGCAGAAACCTTGCAAACTACACTATTTTTTAGGAATTAGAGTTTAAGTTTACCAAAAAAGTCACGGAAAGTATGAATCGATGCTGAATAGAAAACTGACCTGCTGATTCAATCGATTGAATCAATCTTTTTGTTGCATAATCAATTTAATTGCACAGCTGTAGACTATACACTCACAATGTAATACAGCACAGTCTAACAGTACAGTACACAAAACTATGCCGGCACTATAATCAAACAACAAAAACTAGAATAATACAGCCACTCAAATACAGCTCAATATACCTACACTACATGCTACACTATACACGATATACTGTATATAATAACAATTCAATCCTACTACAAAAAAACTACATACTACATACTACGCTAATATACAAATAAAATTGAATTGAATTGAATTAATATAGTGTGTCACTAAGCCGTCACACTGTAATCACACAGCACATAGAAATACAACACAGTTTAGTTAAATGTACTGTAATGTTGCTAGACAAACACTATTAGAACACACTACTGTTTAATCATACTGGTGTATACTACACTATTCTCTACCACATTATAATCATACAGCAGGATCAAATACAGCACAGTAGTATACCCATGCTATTGTACACTTAGCGACAATGATAGTACGACTAGCACACTTACGACACACAAAAATCATACAGAGCATACTTTATTCCACTGTAATCATATAGCGAATGAAATACAACACAAAAAGTGTTGTTATTAAAGTGTACTATACTGTAATATTGTTACACTAACACTATAATCATACTACATTAAACCTGACTAAACTACAACATAATTGTATAGCAGACAAAAATACAGCACGCCACTGTATAATCATACCAATGTATACTACATTATTCCCTACCAAATTATAATCATACATAAATTATAGCACAGTATCCCAGTACTATTGCACATGACACTGTACTGAAGTACAATCATACTACAACAAGCAGACATATATTCAGAACACATGATAATCATACTGAGCATGCTTCATGACGCTGTAATCATACAGCACAGGGTATTCATTCTCTAGCACATTACACTAACACTATAATCACACTACAAACAAACACTATTAGTACACACCAATAATAATTATTATAACGCTATCATAACACAGTACATTAAACTCAGTGACGCTATAATCATACAGAACACTAACATACAAAACAGATACACAACACTATACAAAAACTAATCACACTGGAGCGTAGTACATTATACTATAATCATACAGCAACACAATATATTTTCTGTATATTTTACCATGCTGCACCACGCACTACAAACACCATAATCATACAATAACATCCACTTTTAGAACACAATACAGTCATACACTATACGCCATCACACTATTATCATAAAAGACCCTAAATATAGCACAATACTGTACAGTATATCCATAGTATAGTGCACCACATTATATGCAATCACACTATAATCATACAGCACAGTATACTCCTAGTGCAGCACGGTGCACGATAAACCATCACTCTATAATCATACACTAACATAAAACACGGCATACACAATACTGTAGTGAGTAACACACACACACACACACACACACACGGGGTTATTAGGGTCGTGACTTCCCTTGGATATGCGTAAGTGAATTTTAGCATTTTTAAAATTTTTTATAATACTGACACTTCGATATTGCACTAAACAAGTCCAGGCATCTCCGTGGATTTCCTGATACTGCTAAATCCTGGAGCGTATGACTCACACACTCTTTGGACCAATCCTGCCTCCTGGTAACCCAGTCTGGGCTTCTCTCACAACTCAGGCTGCTGTGAATCACACACTGCCACACTGTTATGTCTGCCGCGTCAAATCAGACAGGAGCGCCGTTCTAATTTTAGCTCACGGAAGAAAAAAACAAAACAAAACAACAATTTGTGAGGTTTGTGAGTTTGGCTGGCGTCGAGCGTGAGGTTTATCCCCGTCTTCCTTCCAGCCGTGTCTATTCGTGACCTTTGAGTTTGTGTGCCGTGAACGATTGTGTGCGTACCGGTTATCGGGATGGACAGAGAGGGAAACACCTGCCAGAAGCAACCAAATAAGCACCGAGTCACTATTGTTCCCACTCACGATGAGCTGCGTCGCGCTCTCGCTCTCTCGCCATCCGTTTTCCTCTCTGTCTCTCTCAGTTCGTCTCTCTTTCCATCCGTCTCTCTCTCTCTCTCTCTCTCTTACAGCTTTCTGGGTCAAAGGAAGTCTGTCACGGCGTGCACATGCACCATTTAGTGTTCGCTCTGCTTCTATTTTGGTAAACAAAGCTTTCAGACATCGCGGACTAAAAATAAAAATAAGATAAAAAAAAAAACAGCAAGACTACGTCAATGTAGAGCGTCAACGTGTTTCATTCATACAAAATGAGCTTTGCGTTTTCTTATCCTCAAAGGATATAGGCACGCCACAATACAGAGGTCAACTTTTGATACGTAGATAAAATAAAAGAGAGTGTTTCAAAAGCCCGTGTTCCCCATTATAAAAAAAATAAATCTGGCATAGAAAATGCGGACTGGAGAAGGAAATAGCGCCTCCGTCTTTGATGTCAAATGAAATATGATGCATTGTAAATGATTTGACTGAAACGACAGGATATTTCACTTGTTATTTGGTCTACAGTGAAAATAAATGTTGTTTTATTTATTATGTATTTTATTTTTTAGTGTAGTTGCCTTAGAGAAAATATGAATTTCGCCATCGTGGTTTCATCAAAGCGTCGGACATGTCGGACTTCTCAAGGTTAAATTTGTTAGTCGCAGAGACATGCTTCTCAAACTCCACCCTCTGTGTGTGGCTTTTACACAACTTCTAAGGATAAAACATGCTCTATAGTGGTCATAAATCCTGAGGTCAGAGCCATCGTGCTCCCCCAGGAAGTGCCACTGCAACTCGACGAAAGCCGAGTCCTCAGTGTAGCTCGGTCTACTTTGTCTACCTGTGGAAACCTCAGAGATTGAGTGTTTGCGCAGGCCTGAATGTCGCAGTCAGAGCTATGCTTGGAATGTGAGCCTCAAGTCTGCGGATTTGAGAGCTAAGAGTGCTATTTAGGGAAATAGTTGGGCCCCTAGTATCCCCTAGCTCAAACCCCCCCCCCCCCCCCCCCCCCCCTTTCGCTCATTCGCTTCCTGTCTGGAAGAAATCTTTATTTCCATACTCCATGCTGGGAGATGAAGAAAACTGCGGATTCCTCCACCGAGTAGCTGACAAAAAAAAAAAAAAAAAAACATCTCATAGGAATATGCTGTATTTCATACGAACGCATCCTGGTCTGCAACTGGAAAAGAAGCCGTGGCCATCTTCTTCAGGCTGAGCTCATGCTCGATCAGCACTTTTTGAACCCGGGCGCACAGTAGAGCATTGTGTCCCGCTGTACAAACAACACAGATGTGCCGGATGATTGGCAGCTCAAGCCAAACTTACAAATGCAACAGTGTGGAGAGGAATGACCTCACAAGACATACAGCCCTGAGGCGTGGTATGGAAGAGTGCTTTGGCATGCGTATAAAAGGTAGAGATGTCTCCAGAGCGCGTGATCCATTAGAGTCGAGCATGCTCGAACAGCTGGGGTAGCTACAGAACCGGTCTGACTGCGTGGGGTAACAGGGCAAGTCACAGATCTCTTAGCGAGATGACATCCTTAACTTCGGTGGCGGAACTGACCGTTGGTGAAGTCTCTTTTTTTTCACACACGTCAATCATTTTCACCCTTTGAGCCGAGGTGGAAAAAAAAACACACACACACACAAATAAAAAATAAAAAACACAGGCTAAGTCTGGCTATTCCATCTGCCGGGGAGAGGACAGGAAACTCTTCCAGCTTGCCCAGCCCCCTCTTCCCTCCCAGATGTCAGACACAGGTCGAGACGTGACCAAGAGAAAATGAAGAGCTCTTCCCTTCTCTCTCTCTCTCGTACATTTTTAAATGCATATGGCTAGACTCCATTAAAAAAAAAAAAAAAAAAAACCTACACTTTGCCTTTTTCCCAAAGCAGGACTTTCTCTACATCAAAAATAACTCAAGGCCCAAATTTCATATAAAAAGGTAACGAGAGTGCCCTCGGGTCATTCTTTTCACTCTTCGACTGCTGATTTTCGCTTATAAGAACCGATTCAGCAGCTGCTCGTGTAATCCAACTTCAGCATGTTTTCAAAGGTTAGAAGAGTGCACACATTAAATACAGTTAACCTGCTCATTTCTATCTCTTTAACCTCATTTATATTCACTAAGGTTTTATTATCTCGTGGATCATCAAGTGAGAAGGAAGCCAGTTGTAGCTTACAGCTGAAAAGGTCAGGGTTAAATCTGTAAAGACTGCTGAGCTACCGCGCTTATGTACTGTACTTGACATACAGTATACTGTACGGGCGAACACGAAGCTCATGAAGCCTATAGATGTGCATTTTTACCTGATAAATCATTAACTAAGCAGCTAGATTAGTGAACACAAAGCAGTCTAACAAGCTGTCGAACCTAACCCTATGCCATAATGCCGTCGGTCTTTCACCTTAGCCTTAGTTTTATTCATTTAAATTTCACCTTGCTGATAATCGTCTTCCACCCACTAAACCATCTCTCGCCCGCGGCAGCTAAAAGGTGAAGCAACAGACATCTTGCTAACTAAGCACTTCTGGATGCAAAACCTACATGACCTGTCAGTCAAGCAGACTACAGACCTATAACTATGCACAATTCATTCAAAACATGGAAGCAAAGCTTAGGTGTTCAAGGATTAATTCATACTGGAAAGGTTTTTTTACTCTCAACTTGTCAGTCATGAGGTCATAAATGAGGTTCTGTGGCGTCCGGCTGTGATCTAATATCCATCAATAGCTTGACACTACATCTGTTAAGGTTAAGGTTAAGTTATACTGTACATGTGTTCATGAGAAGTCTGTAAACTTCTCTCCAAGTCGACATTATCTACTTTTACTTTCTCCACTTTTTAAAAAAAAAAAAACAGCCGGAGGATGACAAAGCAGACAGTCGACCGCGCTCACCTTTCCCTATGCTCACGTTTTACACGCGGCTTCCTAATCACGCCGTAAAGGAGATCAAATCTACAGGGTGTGTGACGCTGTGTAATCACCTGGATCTGTGTGCAGTTTGGGCTAGAAAGGAACCAGCTCCAGCTTTGCGTCTTGGTGACAGATGAGGTCCAAACCCGTTTCAGCATGACAATATTACTGTGTACAAGGCATGAAGATGTGTATGAAGACATGGTCTGTCAAACTTGGGTGGGAGAAGAACTCCTGGACACGTCCCTGACACCAAACACGCTCTTCTCCTTTAGGATAAACTGGAACTTCAACTACAAGCCATCAGTATCTGACCTGCTAATGCAGCTTATTAAAAATGAAGTGTGGATACAGGATTCGTTATACAAGCTGGATCATTTTCTGTCAGCATTTCCAGTAACTAGGCGTGGCACCGGATGCCTAGAAGTCTGGCTAGTGGTGCTTTATAAAAATCCACAACTCTCATTTCAAAGTCGCAAGATCAGCTATTGATGTTATTACATAACACTCACTGCTGAGCTGCTTTTCAGCAGCACACACTTTTTGGTTACACCATAATATTTCCTTTTATCTGTTATAACTTTTCACAGGTGACATCATAGGGATTCAAATGCACGAGTGGAGTTCAGGTCAAACCGTGACTTTTGATTGTGCAGAATAACAGGACACTCCCTTTGTTTCTCTATATGATCCACTAATGCACTGATCCCAGTGTTTCACTAGTGCTTGGATACCATTAGGGTAGAACGTTTTCTCATACATCTCGCGCTTCATGTCTGAAATTCTGGCCTCCCAGGAACTCCTTTAATGGCTTCTCCAAACATGTGTAAATGGCTTGGAGCGAGGTCAGGACCGACACAGATACTGTATTAAGTTGCTAGCTTAAGGTTTTTAGTTGCTAGTAGACGTTAAACGCGACATTAACCGTAGCTCTCATTCCTGTACTGTAAATGTCTTGCTATATTGACTTTTGTACTTGACTTGGTGTTGGTCGTACCAAATATTGTCTTGAGAGATTGAGGGTTTGTAAAAATTATTATTATTTTTGTTTCTGCACAAGATTTTACAATAATTATTAGCTAATAGAAAGCCTAATCATTGGTGCAGTCCATAAATAAAATCAACTAGCCTATTTTGATGGTTTGTCTTGGTTTCCATAATGGAAACCAAGACGCTGGTCCTGGTCATAATATGATGGTGTGAGGAATTGGATCCAGTATTTACACTAAATTCTCTTAACTAGTAGCTATAAGCTTCTTTTACTTACACACTGTTCTTATGCACATGTGTGTGAAGGCTAGCTAAGCAAATAACATATTACATTGCTAGTCAGCAGTAGCTAGTCGTCATGTCATAGTCCATAAGAGGCATCAGTTACGTTGTTAACTTGTTGTCCTTACTACGTCCTTATTAAGTTCTTCCTGTGTCTTGCTTCGTCCACGTCCTGACCAGACAAAAGGCAATATCAGTTTCTATTGCGTTCCTGACAAGTTCTACAACTTCTTATTGCGTTCACCCAATTTTCTGGGAATGTAGCGGGAGCGTGGCTCAGTCTGACGGGAGTGTAACTACTTCCTTCTAAATATAATGTAGATATAGCAGTAATATTGTCATGGTTCTCCAATAGCATTATGATACTGTATAAAAGATTATTGTCATGCTCTTATATAATAAAGACAAACTCAGTGATTGGGTCAAAACAGGCTCTCCGTCCCGTTCTGTCCCTAAGTCCGTATTAGTGTCTGAAGCGAAGCATTTTGTGCCAGGAAAAGAAACAGTTTGCTTCTGTGTGGCTGTGATGAAACAGCACACACCACCCCTCAACACGAAGCACAATTTCTTCCCAGACAGCACAGAATTTCTGTTAGGAGCAACCAGAAGGGTGGACAGCCATGACAGAGCAAGTGTTTGGGTGTTGGCCTGGAAAAACACTTTATAAAGCCAGGGTATGGAGAAATAGGGGATTTAGCTTCCAATACATCTAGACTACTGGTATGAAAACGTTTACTGTTTAGTACTGTTTATATCCAGACACTGCTTCTGTTGTAACGGTCATTACATGGAAAATCGGCATCATTTGAAATGAATTGCAACGAGGCTGAATTCTCGAATCCGATTGGTTGGAACGTGCTGAATAATACATAATGAAGAAATTCAACAATAAAATAATTTTAAGGAAGTAACAAGTGCAATCATGGATATGGTAATCTTCAAAAAGTAATCAGTTACATTACTGCGTTATTTTCTGATAAAAGTAACTAGTTCGAGTACTTTTTCATTGCAGAAAATGAAAACTCCTTTGTGCTTCCTCATCCATGTTGTTTAGTCAAGACCTTTATAATTATTCTACCATTATCACTCAGCGAAGTTTGGCCCATCGGGGGCGGGGCTTGTAATATGACTTTCTCACACACACACACACACACACGCACACACTAATGGTTTGGGAATGATTGCTGTCTGGCTCACGGATTACATAAATTGTCTGAATAACGGATTACATTTTTGAAAAAGTAACTAAGTAACTGAGTACTTGAATGGCGGAGCTAACGCGTTACTCGTTACATCAAAAAAGTAATCTGAGTACTCTAACGCATTACTTTGTAACGCGTTACACCCAACACTGCCAATAGTTGCCCACAGAGTGTAATTACAGGCCCCTGTGAGCATACACAGTATAATATATAAATAATGGTTGGTTTCTTGGTAACATAAAAATAACTAATCAGCTTTAAGGAAGGAAAAGGGGATGACATGAAATGTACCTAAAAAGGGTTAAAAGTTTGCTGGGTCAGTAATAGGAAGTTTAAAACAATCCCTAACAGTAGTCATATTTCAGAATTTTGTTCCTCAATGCACAAAAATATCCTCCCAGAGCTGCAGCAGTGGACCTTAATGCCTAATTTTTTAAAAACTTTTGCTAAGGTTTAAA
Source organism: Clarias fuscus (assembly GCA_030347435.1). NCBI lineage: Eukaryota > Metazoa > Chordata > Actinopteri > Siluriformes > Clariidae > Clarias > Clarias fuscus. Next base: position 2,589,028 of record CM059216.1, on the reverse strand, counting down.
TGTGCATTACATTCCTCAAATTCTAAATCTAAAGATACAAAAGAGCCTAGAATACTGCAATATGGATCTCCGTACCTACCTACAAGAGTTCCGGTATTCCTGGCGACCTAAAGCGCCTACAGCATGTTTATCAACAATGACAGAAACCGTGGACAATGAGTCACTCTGTGGACAGACGAAACCCAAAGTCTGAAAAGCAGCGTGTCAGTAACGACCTTCTCTGCTGCTGAGACTGAGCGTGTCTCGTCTGACTGCGCCGACAGGAAATGGATGCTGAGAGTGGAGGGCAAGAGCTGAGCACTATTACTGTGTGTGGCATGACATCTATCTCCCAGGGAGGCCACCATGGTGGAAAATCAACTCTGCTCTAAACAGCACCATGGCGTGGGCACCACAATTCCACAGTTCCATGTACAGTCGTGGCCAAAAGTTTTGAGAATGACACAAATATTAGTTTTCACAAAGTTTGCTGCTAAACTGCTTTTAGATGTTTGTTTCAGTTGTTTCTGTGATGTACTGAAATATAATTACAAGCACTTCATACGTTTCAAAGGCTTTTATCGACAATTACATGACATTTATGCAAAGAGTCAGTATTTGCAGTGTTGGCGCTTCTTTTTCAGGACCTCTGCAATTCGACTGGGCTGCTCTCAATCAACTTCTGGGCCAAATCCTGACTGATAGCAACCCATTCTTTCATAATCACTTCTTGGAGTTTGGCAGAATTAGTGGGTTTTTGTTTGTCCACCCGTCTCTTGAGGATTGACCACAAGTTCTCAATGGGATTAAGATCTGGGGAGTTTCCTGGCCATGGACCCAAAATTTCAACATTTTGGTCCCCGAGCCACTTAGTTATCACTTTTGCCTTATGGCACGGTGCTCCATCGTGCTGGAAAATGCATTGTTCTTCACCAAACTGTTGTTGGATTGTTTGAAGAAGTTGCTGTTGGAGGGTGTTTTGGTACCATTCTTTATTCATGGCTGTGTTTTTGGGCAAAATTGTGAGTGGGCCCACTCCCTTGGATGAGAAGCAACCCCACGCATGAATGGTCTCAGGATGCTTTACTGTTGGCATGACACAGGACTGATGGTAGCGCTCACCTTTTCTTCTCCGGACAAGCCTTTTTCCAGATGCCCCAAACAATCGGAAAGAGGCTTCATCCGAGAATATGACTTTGCCCCAGTCCTCAGCAGTCCATTCGCCACTTTTTGCAGAAGATCAATCTGGATCAATTTTGGAGAGAATTGGCTTCTTTGCTGCCCTTCTTGACACCAGGCCATCTTCCAAAAGTCTTGGCCTCACTGTGCGTGCAGATGCGCTCACACCTGCCTGCTGCCATTCCTGAGCTCTGCACTGGATCCCGCAGCGGAATCCTCTTTAGGAGACGATCCTGGCGCTTGCTGGACTTTCTTGGACAAGAATTTCCTTGAAGTTCTTGATGATCCTATAAATGGTTGATTTAGGTGTAATCTTAGTAGCCACAAAATCCTTGCCTGTGAAGCCATTTTTATGCAACGCAATGATGGCTGCACGCGTTTCTTTGCAGGTCACCATGGTTAACAATGAAAGAACAATGATTTCAAGCATCACCCTCCTTTTAACATGTCAAGTCTGCCATTATAACCCACATAATGATCTCCAGCCTTGTGCTCTTCAACATTCTCACCCGAGTTAACAAGACGATTACTGAAATGATCTCAGCAGGTCCTTTAATGACAGCAATGAAATGCAGTGGAATTTTTTTTTCGGGATTAAGTTAATTTTCATGGCAAAGAAGGACTATGCAATTCATCTGATTACTCTTCATAACATTCTGGAGTATATGCAAATTGCTATTATAAAAACTTAAGCAGCAAATTTTCCAATTTCCAATATTCATGTAATTCTCAAAACTTTTGGCCACGACTGTACACACACACACACACACACACACACACACACACAGCTCCCGTGTCACATCCTTTCTAAAAATCGAAGATCTGCACCCTACATAAGGGATTTATGTTGATTACGGAAGCAGAAAGTAGAAGCAATGGTGTCAAAATTATATTTACAAAGCACTGACACTGTAGACTCCTTCCATGAAGAATTAAAGAACCATCTCCTTACCAAAAGATTGACCTAATCAATAATATCTATATGTTAAATAAAAGAAAGCACAAAGGTGTCTTTTTTAAATAGAACAGGTATATACAGAACTACATTTCATACTTACTGTATGTTATCGATCTATCGGTACATGCCACAAACAAAAACACACTCAAACTCAAAAAACCCAAAAATTATAAAAAAATATTATTTCCATATTTAGGCAAAAACGCCTCAGGTCTAAGACAAGCGTTTTCAGTGTTTTTCTTTTTCCCTTACACATAAGTTGCAAATACAATACTATTTATTGAGCACGTACACACTTAGCTCAAAGTCACCATCGGTGTGTTTTGCGATGCTATGACTAACATCGAGTATGTTGCATCACTTCGGGTCGAGGAACAAGGCTGCTTCTTCACAGACTCGAATAAGTAGGTCATTGTGGATTCCTTTCATTAGTACAGTTCCTTCCAAATAGTTGCGCTTTTCCACTCGCACTTCCAGCAGAAAGTCAACCAGCTGTAAGCGCCACTCTACAGATCTTTCGAACATTTCAGTGCTATTAGCTGAAAAGAAAAGAGCTGTAGTAGTAGTTAAATATGTTAATCAAATGCTTATTAACGTGACACGGTGTATATCTCAACGGACTTTGCGTCAAGAATGGGAGAAAAATTGCAAAATGTAATGAGTGTTATTTTGTATGGATGAAACAAAACTGGGATGTACAAAAAAAAAAGAAGAAATACTAGGTTAAAGTTTTCTGAAAAGTAACACACCATTTCAGCGAAAATTTAATACCTGATTGAAAATATTAAGCAATATCATACAGGAGGGAGTGCTGTACTGCTGGATATAGCACAGCTGTGATGTGCTCGTACTGTACGCACCACAGCCGTGCTACATCCAGCAATATAGCACAACCTCGAATATATAATTTTGAAACGGAAATCTAGTGCGCTATGTAGGGTGCACAATCCTTTGTTCAACAAACCAAATTGTGCCCTTGATCAGAGGTTAAAGAGGGATTTGGAATTCAGCTTTTTATTAGAAGCTTGTTAACATTGTAGCTGTAAATAAAAGATTGACATTCGATTCAGAATGACTTAGAAGCAATTAAGGATATGACGCAATAATATCAAAAACAACTTTGTACAGTAATAAGTGCCTAGGGCCTACTTGGTACCTTTTGTTCCTTGTTAAACGTTTTTGTAAATAACGTGACCTTTCCATTTTGCCGGCAGAATTTTTGCTAAACTAAAGATTTTCATATCCTTAGAGAGGGGGGTAAAATTATAAACCAAAAACTAAATACATAATTAAATAAAATACTAAAGTAGACTGAATTATGAATTAATAATGAATCAATAATAATAATGATTAATCAAAAAAAAATTTGATTCCATAAAGCTAGTTTACAACAGGCATTATTAAAAGGGCTATACTGTATAAATAAAACTGAACTGAATTTAACTTAATTGAACTCACATAAAACACATTAGCTAAGGCTGACTAAACACATTTCTTGCTAACTTTTAAAATGCTAAGAGCATAAACATACAAAACTAGCATTTCTGAACATGCAAAACTAGCCATTTGCCAACAGCTAGTTACTCACAATTACCAACAGCCTTGATTTTAAATAAATAAATAAATAAATAAATAAATAGAACTGAATGTATTATGTAGCTATCTTAAGGAAGCTATCTTAAGCTAAGAAGTTGCTTCATGGCTATTACAAGCATATCTAGCTTTGTAAAAACTAGCATTTCCTAATTACCATAAGTGTAATGTCTGACAGCTAGCAGTATGTTAGCAAGCTAAAAAAAAAAGAAATTAACATTTAGACAGACAAGCAACTTACATTTGTTTCGTATGTTTTTGTGTTGAATATATTTATTTTCAAGGATACTGTTTTTCAGTCTATTAAAGAGAAACTCCAGCTATAAAGTTTTCAAGCTCAGTTTTAGCATACGCTGTAGTAAAACATTTTTAAAATTGGGCTCAAAGTGGGTGACTCGAGTCCAAAAGTTAAGTCAATATTTATCCAGGGAACATGCGTACACTGAGAACTGGGTTAAGCACCTGCGTAATTTGATTTGTGTGGGCTCACATTTATAAATTATTTAAATCACTAGTTTGGTTATAAGATTTTTAGTCAGCTGAAGCGTGTGAGATTTTAGCAGCATCTAAACAACGCGTTTAAACAAAGCAGATGAGGGAAGAAACAACAACTGAGATAGAGAATATGGACTCAAAAATCTAATTGTATTTTTCTTACTTTGCTGAAAAATGCAATGGAGCGTAACATTGTTTTTGAATTATGTATCACTGGGAACCAAACAAGCTTTGAACTAAACATTAAATAGGCATCTGTTAGATCAGTTATCACATTCATCACTATAAAAAAGTGGTTTATTTTAACAATGTGCCTTCCTCCCTCATTATCCAGCTGCTTATCAAATAGCACTTGATCCAGCATTTCCTATTATTTTTCTTTACTTGCTAACAGATCCAGCAAACCACATTCACTGAAACATCATAGTGAAACTAGGGACTGCAAATCGCTGGGGCATAAAAAAAAAGAAAAAAAAGAAGCTGCACCACAACAAAAGCGTCACACTTCTCACTCAAGTGAGTCATCGGAAGCTGGCACGAGTTCATGCTGACACAGGTAAGACTGACTAACCAGGCCCGGAAAGGTCGAAGCCCGTCACATATAGTGGGCACGAACCTTCAGGATAACATGCGACAGACTCAGGAGGTTAGAAATACATACATGCATGAAAATTAAGTGATTTGCAAACTCTCCAAAGCTGACCCTCATCGCAGGGAGGCCGGACGTATGCAAAACGCAGCTGTAGACATACACGCCCGTGTAGTCAAACCATCAACTGCCAAATCCGTCACACAGCAGCTTCATGGTGCTCGGAACAACAAACTGTAGCCCGAGCATATTCACAAACGCTACACAGACACACACCTGCTCATGGGTTTATCAGTTTTATAACTATGAAAGTGATGAAATAATGTCGCCCAGGGACGTTTTGGTGCACACCCTGCCTTGTTTTTATTCCTTACATATGTGCTGATATTAAGATGTGTGATGCCTTTCAAGCATTAACCGTATCATGCACCATTTATTAATAAACAGAAGAAATGAAACCCAGATTGGCAAACCGCTATTTTATAATAGGTCTCACTATAAAAAGGGACTCTTTTCCAATAACATCCTGAAGTGCTTTAGAATAAGGAGTAATTTATGAGAAAACACTTTCACTTATAACTTCTCATGTTCAAACACGCACACACGTGTGTATTTTATATATAGTAAACTTACAGTATATAAACACAACACAGCTGAGATAATATAAAGCGCAAGATATCCTTTTAGCTGATTACATTTCTAATCTGTTCATCAGTAAACCAGTCACCACTATACCTTTCATAAACAGATGATTTGGTTACCAAGGCTTTTGTTTCCATGGTCACGATCTCTTTTCTAGCTACCGTACTCTAGACACTAAAGAAAGACAGACTCTTTATTGAGCCATTGATGGACAACCAGCCATAACTGGGAATCTGAAGAAGGTTAGATAATTTCATACTAATCTCTGTACAATTGCATAATCTAAAGATTATGGAAAGATCAGACTCGCACAGGCACGCCGTACTCACCTGGGTTGTTGGCTTCCACTTCAAGAACATGCAGCTCCGTGCACTCGGATAACGAATGCTCCAGACAGAGCTGCAGGAACCGAGCCTGGGTCCGACTCACACGCTTCAAGAGGGACAGCAGAGCCACGGTCTGCTCGCACTCGTTCCAGCCCTTAAACCAGCTGGCCAAGACGCCCACCTGGTCACGAAACATCATGGTCTGGTGGGCCGCACGCAACGACTCTGACTTGGGTTTAATGAAAGAGATGGACGTATTCGGTGTTGTAGGAATTGCTTCGCAACACAGATTCTGGAACAGCTCAGATTGATCTGGTGAAGTCTTGGGGTCGAGTGTGGTTATTGAAGACTCGAGGGCTGTCCTGTCATTCTTGGTTATGCTATGATGCGAGATGTTGTTGTCTTCAAGGTTTCGGTAATGAGTGATAACCCTAGAACGACACTCCGTGATGGCTGTCCGGCGTTAATGTGGATTTACCGCTGCTGGCATTTTTCACCAGGATCTGCAAAGAAGAAATGGAAAACGGTTAGAGCCCATGGATGGATGGACTGATAGAAGGATTGTTGGATGAATGAATGAGTACTGGTGATCGACTTTTCCCCAAACGTTTATCCAGTTCTTTAATTTAACGTTTAATTCACACCGGAGTGATGCGGAATTCCCAAATCTGATTAATTTTCCATAACAACAGCTTTTATAGTGATCCGACCTGCCAGACAATTCAATGCGTAGATATTAATGCACTCCTTCTTGTGTTGTTTTTCATATGAACAACTTACTGTACAGTATATAGATACTAAGATAATAATCTACTCTAAAGACATTCTGCAAAGAAATTAATTGTGTAATAATTTTTTACATGATTGCGTTTTCGATTAGATGTTTACTTATGATGTGTCACAGTTGTAAGAGTCAGCGGTAACTTTCGCCAAGATCAGACAGTTTTAAAAGCAGAGGGTTGCGGTTACTCCAGGAACATGACAAACTGCATTTTTGTCTTATTAACCTTAAGGGGGGGGGGGTGGGGGGGGGGGATATGGGCAGCAACAAAGCAAGGACTGTTTACGGGTGTTATAAGTGATAACAGGAACTAACTTGCTTTGTGGGGCGTGACTATAAACAGATTTTAAAAAAAGCGTAACTATAAATGTATATATAATGGTTGTACAAAGCATTTCACAGCTGATTATTGTCCTAAAATGGTGTTTCAATCCTACTGATGTCATGATGTTATGCCTGTTCAGTATGAACCAACATAAAAAAAGTTTAGAAGACAGTTACTGCTTCAGCCTAGTCCACAGAGTAACTGTTGGTTACAGGATGGAGGAGTTTGTCGTTTGTGGTTTCTTAGGATCATGACAAGCAGCATTTTTGTCTTAGTAACATCAAGAGGTAAAAAATAATAGGTGAAAATTAAGACTGGTTTGTCTTTTTATAATTTTAAAAATGTTAGGGAAAAGGGAAAAGTACTAAAACACTTTGGGATGTTAATGGCCTGATGTGAAGCGTCACGTCACTTTACTGTTGATTATCTTCCGAGAATTGCATATCTCTCACATGATGTTTTATTTCTACTGGTATTTTACTGGCAGCACGGTGGCGTAGTGGTTAGCACTATCACCTGCCACCTCCAGGGTCCAGGTTTGATTCCTTCCTCCCGATGTGTGGAATTTGCGTTTTCTCCTTGTGGTTGGTAGATTTCCTCTGGGTACTCCGGTTTTCTCCCACAGTTCAAAGACAGGCAGATACAGTAGACTAATTGGCGTTCCCAAATTGCTTAATTATGGCGTTATGTAGTGTGTTGAATGTTCATGTTAACCATGGTTTTAAAATGGGAATAAAAGCTACGGTAACCACTGTTGGCAAGGCAGCATGGTGGTGTAGTGGTTAGCACTGATGCCTTGGAAGTCCAGAGTCGGGGTTTGATTCCCACCTTTGGGGGTCTGTATGCATGGAGTTTGCATGTTCTTCCTGTGCTTTATGGGTTTCCTCCGGGTACTCCGGTTTCCTTCCACGGTCCAATCGAACCCGGATCCTGGAGGTGCAAGGCAACAGTGCTAACCAGTAAGCCACCATGTCACCAATATGATAGCAATAGGAGTCATACACAATGAGGGAGATGTGCAATTCTAGGAAATTATTATAATCAACAATAAAGATATGTGATGCTTTACATCAGGCCATCAACATCCCAAAGTGTTTCATTCCATTCATCCATCCATCTAAGAACCTCTGTAGTCCAACTAGGGACCGTAGAGGCCAATGGTGACCAGTGTATTTATTCTAATCTTATATGAGCGTGGTAGGACCTCCAGTCAACATTCACACTTTCATTCACAAACGACAGGCAATTTGGAAACACTAATTAGCCTAATCTGCTTGTCCTTGGACTGTGGGGGGAAACCAGAGAACCTGGAAGAAACCCACCAAGCGCGGGGAGAACATGCAAACTCTATGCACACAGACGTGACTGTGCAGGAATCAAACGCATCGACGTGGAGGTGCGAGGTGACAGTGCTAACCATTACGCCACCATGCCACCAACGTGTGTTTTCTTACTGTTTTTATTATTATTATTATTATTATTAAAAGACCAACAAAAAGAGTCTACATGTCCCTCCCCGTGCTTGGTGGGTTTCCTCCAGGTACTCCGGTTTCTTTTCACAGTTCTAAAGACATGCAGATTAGGCTAATTGGCGTTTCCAAATTGCCCATAGTGTGTGTGTGTGCGTGTGTGTGTACTGTATGTGTGTGCCCTGCAATGGATTGACACCCTGTCCAGAGTGTCTCCTGGGTGGGTTAGTCTCCCAGCCCCCGCGAAGTTGTACAGTATACAGGATAAATAGATCGACGATGAGTGGGTGTATTTGGATACAATGTCATTTCAGGTTTGGTCAAAGACTTTTGCCCATATACAGTAGCGTAGGCTAACTGGTGTTTTGAAAATGGCCAGTAGAGTGTGAATGTTGACCGGAGGTCCTACCACGGAATGAAAACCCAGCGGTCACCACGGCCCCTTGTCGGACTTCAGACGTTCCTGGATGGATGGATGGATGGATGGATGGCTGTAATGTTATTGTTTAACCCTGTTGCAAAAACAACAAAGAGCTTTAAAGGACAGTTATTAAGAATGAAACATCAAAGGCAGCCAGGTCTGATGCGTCTGACGATATTTCGATATCACGTGTTGAATATTGTAATGCTGTGTGTATAAACGATAACCGTGATATCCGTAAACTAATTAACACACAAACACACACACACACACAGACGCGCGTGCGGGCGGACACACGCAGGCACAGATTCCTCCGCGTGTCAGCGGCTGTCATCGTGACTAACCCCGGGTATGAAAGCAGAGCGGGTTGAAGATCTCCAGCCAGACAGACCGTCCACATCTAATCCTATCATAACACGGGCCGGTTATCGTGCGCTCGGGTTCCAGGCGACATTATTAGCGCTGATAAAAATAACCAGGGCTTCAGTTGTTCAGGGAGCAGCTTTACAGCAAAAACACACACACACACACACACACACACACACACCAACGAGTTTAAAAACACAACACGATACATTTTTCTTTCATCCCTTCGCTTTGATGTCTCTTTTTAAAATCCCGAGTGGTGTATGCGGTGTAATCTTTTCCTCTAACAACGCCGACTACTCCGGGTTAGGTTAGGTTAGGTTAGCACACACACACACACACACACACATATACAGACACATACACAAGTCCTTCTACGACGCCTCGAATAAAACTGCGCCGCGAAACATCGTAACGTTCTGTGCACATCTGTAACATCCGTTCTGCAATTTTGTTTCAGCTGGAGAAAAGAAAGGAGGAGAGAAAGATAAGAAAAAGAAAAGAAAAAAAAAGAGAGAGAGGGTGGGGGGGGGGGGGGGGGGGGAGGCTTACCCGGTTATTTCCTGTACACAAGGCGTCCAGGACTCAGTAAAGCTGCTGACTCTCAGGACAAATATGTCTATAATTTCCCATATACAGGCTATTTTCATTCAGCCTTAAAATAGACTGCCTATGGACGCCAGACAGAGAGACATTTGGATATTATGTTGTTTTAGAAAAGAGAGAGAGAGAGAGCGAGAGAGAGAGGGGTTGGAGGTATGAGAAGTAAATAGAAGTCTATGATTTATTAAATCCATTATATAGCTATAGAACACTCATACCACTAGTACAAATAATAATAATAATAATAATAATAATAATTACCCACATTGAGGTCCAGTATGCATTTCCCCAAAGTGCTTCCAGTATTCAGAGTTCAACTCATTCAGGCTCACTCCAGGGTTTGGCCATGTTGACCCAAGTTTTCCCAGTCCAGCCAACACACACTCAGCATTGCTAGATTTTCTGCTCACACTCCTGACCAGAAGACCAGCATTGCTTTTTTTTTACTCCCTTTTCCTTCCCTCTCCTTTTCTTTCCTTTGCTTTTCCTCCCTAAAATCCAGAAAGGAGTCCTAACATTTCTTATATTCCCCCCCTCCTTAACAATCCCAGTGGAGAGGTTCAAGCTTGCTTTTGCGTTCCTGCTGCCCCCAGTCCAGAGCAAAGACTCAGCATTGCTTGGGTTTTCTCTCTCTCTCTCTCTCTCTCTCTCTCTCTCTCTCTCCCTCCCTCCACTCCAGTCCAGTCCAGAGGAGAGACTCAGCATTGCTTTTGCTTCCCACATGCGAATCATTAACAGGGAGCATTACGTCAGGGGCTTGGCAGCACACGCAAGCACAAAAATAGAGAATGCAGTTACAGGAACAGATCACACTGAGACCACTGACCTGGGATTAGTCCCCACCTTTTCTTTTTTAAAGCCATAAAAAAAAAAAAAGTCTTTGGGTTATAACAGAGCATAACAGTTGAAGTGTGTGAAAAGAACAAAGTGAAAGGGTTGAAGTTTAGAACTTGGAGCTAAACCACATCCCTGTGTGCTCGTCTATAAATAGAACACTGTCTTTACACAATTTATTTCTTCAACCTAAGAAATCTTCTACATCAACAAGGCGTAGAAAAGGACAGCATTATATTTAGGATCCCCTTTACACCCCCATTGCGTTCTTCATTGTATAAGCTATACTGTAGTGACAAATTCCTTCCAGTAGGAGGCATACATGTGCACTAAGAAAAAAAAAATCCCTGCTTTTAATTTTAAGTTCATTACAGCACACTTTCTCTGGGTTAAGTAGTAAAGTCAAGATATTATTGGTGTCCTGGCCATATAAATACATAAATATTAAAAAGTTCAGGACATACCTGTACATATTCAGTACTGTTTTTTTTTTTTTTTTTTAAATAATCATATAGACACTGAATTAAAACCTTGAACTGGATCAGAAAATGTGCCAAATCCAATCTGACACTGACCTAGCCTCAATAGAATTTTCAGTATGCTAAACTGGGTCACATAATAGTCTATAAATACTGTTTTAACAACCAACCAGCCTGGCCTACTGACCCACAAGTACATCATGGGTTCTAAACATAATTGGTGAGAGGGAGAGTATTGACTAAAAATACAATATACTTGCATGTCATAAAACAGGACTACTTACAAAACATGGCACAAAATCCCTCGTACATCTGGATCTACATACACAATACTCATGCATTCCTACATAAATTTACCCCAAAGCTAATTCAGCTTAAGAGGGGGGAAAAAAGCTGATTGCTGGCATTTGTAGTTTGAATCCAAGCTGTTTTTATGTCCCCGAAACACATGCATGTTCTGAGTAGTACACAATTCCACTGATGCCCCAAGGCTCAAGTAAATACACTGTAAATCTGCCAGAATCTCATTACTGTATCAAACTCTATTGATCAAATTGACTCACTGACTCATCCAGTTACTCACTTTACTGTCGAGTGTATATGGAAGATATTTTGAAATAGGCTCGATACACAACTGACCACAAAGTAAGAAGTGAAGTTTAATGGAACAAGAGCAAATTAGCATTAACTGGAACAATACTTCAATTACATGGGGATTAATAATTAATAACATAGTTACAATTAATGACATGATGATAATTTGGCGCCATCTAGTGGCTGAATGAACACCATACTTAGATGAGACAAAGTTCATTCATCCATCCATTCATTCATCTTTCATACCACTTTGCCTGTACACAGGGTCGCAGGGGCCTATCCCAGGAGATTTTGGGCATGGTGCAGGGTACACTCTGGACAGGGTGCCAATCCATTGCAGGGCACACACACTCCAGACAAATCTAGGACACCAGTTAATCTAACCGGCATGTCTTTGGACTGTAATTGGAGTACTTGGAGGAATACCAGCAAGCACAGGGAGAACATGCAAACTCCATGCAGACAGACTCCGAGGCAGAAATCAAATCAAACTCTGGAGGTTCGAGGCCACAGCGTTAACCCCTAAGCCACTGTGCCACCTGGACAAAGTTAAAGGGGAAAAAGGTTCAATCTGCACTTAATGCACTATTGAAAAGTCATGACATGTAGACTCGTTGCTTTTGGTTATGTCTGTCTTTTTTTTTTTTTTTTCAAGAAATATTGCAAGCACAATCCTACATGTCTCTAAAATACACTAATAAAAATAATACAATTGTGTTCAATGCTTTTTCTTAATCTTAGCAATCTCTCTTAATCTTAATCTTTGTTAATACAGACTTTTTGTCCACTAAGTTCAATAGCATACCGAAAATAAAACTTGCTTCCTGAAATACACGGTGTGACCAAAAGTATGTGGACACTTGACCATGATGCACATACACACAATTGCTTGTTAAATGTCCTATTTTAAAGATGTGACTTTAATGTGGAGTTGCGTAAACGTTTGCTGTTATACTGATCTGTTATATTGCTCTTCTACTACTCTGGGAAGGCTTCACTAGATTTTGAGGCATGGTGTCATTGAGGCATTGTGTTGATTTATTAGTTTTGTCAACCAGACACAAGAACATTAGTCCACAAGGCCTGAGGTCCAACTGGTGTTTGAGTTTATCTCAAAATATGGTTGAGTTCAGGGATCTGTGCAGGCCACTCAGATTTTGGCAAGGCATGCCTTCATGGACCTTGATTCGAATTTATGGCACGCTGTTATGCTGGAACAAAATTTTTCTGGGCTGCAGCGACATTTTAGAGACATTTTATTGGCAACAGTTTGGGGGAAGAACCACATATAGTGATGGTTGATGGTCAGGTCTGCACAACCGTTTGGCTGTATGGTGTACATGTCATTTTCATTTATAAAGCTTATAAACCAGAATGAAAACGTTAGCTAGCAATGAAAAAAAATTCTCAAAATATTTTTTCTTTATAGTCCTAACCATTTTGTTATGTTATTAAATGACCTGTATTTATTCCTATCCCTAATATGACACATATTACTGACGAATTTCCTGGAAATGTGATTATTGGTGAATTAACGACAGATTCCACCCTAAAATAAAATGCATGTATTTTTTATTTTTATTTAACGATAAAGAAATTATATAATAAAGCAAACTGGATGGAATCCCAATCCATTGCAGGGCATACACTTACGTAAACACTCACACGCTCATTCCCATTCCCATTCCCACACTATGGGCAATTTGGAAATGCCAATGTCTTTGGACTGTGGGAGGAAACCAGAGTATCTGGAGGAAACCCACCAAGCATGAGGAAAAAGCGCAAACTCCACACAAAGACAGACCCTGAGCAGGAGTTGAACCCGGACCCTGGAGATGCAAGGTGACAGCGCTAACCACTACGCCACTGTGCTGCATAAAGAGTGTTTTCAGAGAGAAAAAACATTTTAATTACAAAATGAAGACCTATATTTAAAATCAATGCAATATGTAAGTATTTACAAGTATTAAAGTTCTGAAACAACAAATAAAATGAAAATTACCCTTTGTCGCCATCTTGTGGCGACATTAAGACATCGCTTTAAATCTAGTAAAGGCGAAGTAAATAACTAGAAGTAAAATGATGTTTGGAACTTGTGTGTGTGTTTTTAAGCTTATTTAATTTTATTTTTATTTTAATGGAATTTCACCCTGCCTTAAATATCTGAAAGTTTCTTAAACGCTTTATGGTTTTGTTGCTCGACACGATGCAAATAAATTAAGCGAAGTTTTCTGTTGTGAAATTTGTAGGAATGGCTAACTATTTATTTTTTATTCTTTCTTTCCTCCGATATCGTTTATTCTCCTGTCTCGTATATTATTATAAAATAAATATAATCCTTTTTTTCCCTTCTCATTTCTGAGAGGCACACGCAGGTGCAGCGCGGTTCTCTTCTTTGCCTGCACGTTGTCGCCGCCTAGCGACCGGATTTGTAATTCCAGGCTAAACAAAATAAGGAAGTCCATAACATACACGTATGCTTCAAAATCCATCAATACATATGAGAAATAGTATTTACAGACTGACTGTGTATGTTTCTTTAAATAATGAATATACTGATCAATAAACTCAAATCAGTATATTCATTATATATATATATATATATATTGTCAGAGGAACAATCTCCTCCTGAATGTCAGCAAGACAAAGGAGTTGATAGTGGACTTTAGTACTAAGCAGGAGAGGAACTACAAGACCCCCGCCATCAACGAGAGCCCAGTGGAGAGAGTGGACAGCTTCCGATACCTCGGTGTTCACATCACGCAGGACCTGTCATGGTCCTGTCACATCAACACCGTGGTGAAAAAGGCCCGGCAGCGTCTCTACCACCTCAGACGTCTGAGAGACTTTAGACTGCCCTCTAAGGTGCTCAGGAACTTCTACTCCTGCACCATAGAGAGCATCCTGATGGTAAACATCTCAACCAGGTTCGGGAACAGCACCATGCAGGACAGACGAGCCCTACAGAGGGTGGTTCGATCAGCTGAACGTATCATCTGTACCAAGCTCCCTGACCTTCAGACGATCTACAACAAGCGGTGCTGGACCAAGGCCAGGAAGATAGTGAAAGACCTCAGTCATCCCAGCAATGGGCTGTTCTCTCAGGAAAGCGCTTCCGCTCCCTGAAGGCCAACACAGAGAGACTGAGGAGGAGCTTTTTCCCGCAGGCTATACGAGCTCTCAATCACAACACCACACAGGACCTAACACTCACACACTTGCACATTTGCACACTGTGAACTTGAACTTCACTACATTCTGGACTGCACTACATTACATTTCCATTATATTTCATTTACTATATATATCCTCTATTTTCATTATATATTCTTTAACTTCTTTATATTTATCTTATTCTAATATTTTATTTCATTTTTATTCTTATTCTTATTGCTGTATATTATGCAAATAAGTGTTTCTTTATTTTAAATCTCTTATTTCTTTTCTGTTGTAATATTGTAGGTCTATCATTTAAGTTAATTATTTATATCCTATATTTTTCAGTATGTCTAAAGAAATCTAATGATAAATAAGTAAATTTATTAGTGTTCCTCTCAGTAAACAAACACATGAAGAAAGCATTATATTAATCGATATACTGTATCTGTCAATAAATTCATAAGAAGATTAATAAAAAAAAATACAACCAAATTGAATTCATCAATTAGCTTAAATATTAGAATACAATATACATTATTTTGCGCATTTATTGATATTTTGAATATTTTTAAAATGATTTAGAGGTTGTTTTTTTATTTATTTGTCTTAATATTAGTGGATTATCAACATATCCGTTATCCAGGCGAGAATACTAAAAACATCTTTGTTCCCTAGATAAGTGCACTAAGTAGGGCGTGAACGCGGCGTGTAAACCCAGAGCGTAGTGCACTTAATGTTCGATAGGGAGCAGTGTTGGTTCAGGATCGCAAGTCACGTCTTTCACGTCTTTCACGTAGGAAGCAGGAAGTGAATGAAAGTGGGAATCAAACGCTTGTGACACATCATACATCACACACACACACACACACATGCACACACCGAGAAAACCTTTTAAACTCCAGCTTACTGCAGGCGATAACTGGAATTCCGACCGTCTTTAAGTTTACAGATTACTGCAGGAAAATGAAATTCTTGTCGTTATTATTTTATATCACGACAGGTGTGCTTGTGTTTCCGGTGTCAGGCAGCGTGGAGAGCTCAGCTGCACACAGGTGCTTCTGCAAAGTAAGTTTCATTGGAAATGTAATGTTACATGCACAATATTCAGAGTTTATATATATATATTGTAATTGTTTTAAAAGTGGTACTTAGAGAACTTGTTGTAGTTGTAATTGATGTAGTAGAATTTATACTGTAGTTGTAGTAATAGATATAAATGTTGTTTTAGTATTAGCTGTTGTTGTAGTTGTAGTTGTTGGTGTAGTTGTTGTGGTTGTAGTAGTACTGTAAGTGTATATGTTGTACTGTAGCATGTGCCGTAAAACCTGACAGGGTCTTCCAAAGTTTTCATTACAGTTTGCCATTCATGAAAAAATATCAAACACAAACATACAAATGAAGACAAACACAATTAATCGGTTAACTGTGACCAAGCTGTAAGGAAGATAAGATGTCTTGATGGGTTAAAATTGCAATCAGTTACGTGTATATCCATCACTCTTGGAGTTGCATATGGATCGCAATCTGTGTCTCATCGGTCATGTAGTGCACGTACAGCCAGTAGAGAGTTTCAGGGAGGTGTGTTCAGTTACATCTCAACTGTAAACAGTGAAAATGTGCATCAGCAAAGTTAAAACAGTAGCATTTTAGTACAAGTAGTCTGTAGTGGAATTGGTTTGGAACTTAGTCAAATGTCTTAGTCTCAGTCAAACTGACTTGTTATTTATTCGCGTGTTTGTTTTCGCATTTTCTGTCTCAGGTCACCGGTACTCTGGACGATTGTGCCTGCGATGTGGAAACAATCGATACCTTCAACAACAGGAAGCTTTTCCCCCAACTTCAGAAACTCCTTTCGTCTGATTATTTCAGGTTCTATAAGGTGCGATGCCTTTCTGCATGTTCTAAGGAAGGAAATTTGGTCCTAATGGATCATCTGCTATTCATTTACAACAAAATCTCTACTATTCAGGTGAATCTAAACAACCCGTGTCCATTCTGGACGGACAGCGGCCACTGCGGTCTCAGAGACTGCGCCGTAAAGCCATGCAAACCTGTGAGTATTTTGGCTCCGTAAAGTGGTTCTACTTATTGTGCTGTAATATATCGGAGTTTAAGTTAGTTCTAGACAAAGGGGGCGGGGCCACTGTGGTTGTCAGTTCTAGTGGAGGGGCCAGGTGTTTCTGTTAGTTCTAACGAAGAGGGTGTTTTAAAGTTCAAATTTGTCAACTCGTGCATACTGTCTTGAAACAACAATCCTGTTATAATTTATAATGCGATATAAAAATCTACGCGGTTCACGGTCAAAGACTGAAAACATTGTACCTTTGCTTCTTCGAGATTATAATGTCTAATCTCCATTATGTTGTGCAGAATGAAGTACCTGAAGGGCTGAAATCAAGCAGCTACAAGGTACAGTATGAGTAATGGCAACCATATCAGCTACGTCACTTCCATTATCAGTACCGTGGACACTGTATTTAATGGCTGTATGTGTGTGCGCCTGTATATCTATATGTCTGGGTGAGAACAGTATTCATTCGAAGCCAGCCAGCACACAAAGGAGTGTGAAATGGCAGAGAAACTCGGCGCTGTCAACAGCTCTCTAAGGTACAGTACACAGTGGCGAATCCTACTCAACACCTAGCCTGAAATGTACACATGGGCTGTTTGTCTTTTACAGATAAACTGTGTGATGAATTAGTACACGTATATCCGTCACACTTGCAGTTTGCATATGGATCGCAATCTGTGTATCATCAATCATTTAAAGCACGTATGGTGTATTATTTACTTACCTAGCTATTTTTTTTTATGTCTTAACACTGGCAAAGCAAAAAGTAAATAAAATTAAAAAAAAAACCTCTGTCTGTCTAAAATGCTGATTCACTACAGGGGAAAGTGGAAAAAAAGCACTTTTACTCTTTCTCCTGGTTACTCTCACTTTACGTCAGTGTTATGCAGATGAACTAATGCAAGACAAGTCGGCAGGGCGGTGTCTCTTTGGTTGCGAAGAGCATCTTAAAATGTTTTGCTTCAGTATGTACTTGGTGCACATCTGGAAAATAATTACCATCTTTTCCACCATCATACACAGTAGAGATTTTACTCTTGTAGGTTTGTGCATAAAGTAGTACAGCTGAAATCTCGAGATTATCTGAATTCATGTCTCATTAATGCTCACATAGGAAACTAAATGAATTAAATAATGCAGTGTTTCTCATAGAGCCGGGATTGTTATCTCCAGTCCTGGAGGGCCCGTATCCAGCACAGCACAGTTTGGATCCCCATGCTCAAACACAACCGATTCAGCTAGTCTGTTAATTACCAGGTTCAGTGCGTGTTTAAGTGTTGATAGTTTGTTGGAAGTGTTGGCTCTCCAGGACTGGAGTTGAAGATCCCTGTCAAAGAGAGTAGGCGTTTTTTGTGTTTTGGTGTTGTGTAAGTCCTGCCTTACACAAGTGCTTGTGTTGCGCAGTGATGAAACCCGGCAGACTCTGGACGACTGGAACCGGCACGATGACGAGGCCGACCGTTTCTGCATGCACGATGGTAACTTTAGCAGATCGAAGACATTTGTACAGAAGTCAAATTTTTACCTACGGCATAAGTTCAGAAACTCAATTTCAAGTCCAATTTCAAGATTATAATTTTAATCTTATAATGTCCAGGTTTATGTAGCAGTGTTAGAATTGGTGTGAAGAAATTGCAATCTTTGCCAAATAAATTTTTTGCCTAGACATATTATTTGTTTAAAATATTCCTTGATCTTTATAACTGTTTCAGAATTATTGGAACGTCTTTTAAATCTTACCTAAAATACAATATTGAGTAATTTGAGTGAAAATTTTCGTATTGAAAAGGAACAACAGATTGAGCTAGTCAATTTAAAAGACAAAAGACACTGATAATATTTTGACTGAATAAATGCGCTTCTATTAACGGAAATAAACAACTTTATCGGAATTTCTAGGAAGTTAGTGTTCAGTGTTGTTTGCTTTACGATATTAATAATTTAATGCTATTAAGTTCATTGATTGATATTCTCTCTCTCTCTCTTTTCCATATACAGTATGTACAAAGACAGACTCATATTGTTTTTATCTGTCCTCCCAGAACTTCTTTCTTAACTCGGTTCTTTCTCTCTCAGATGAAGACTCTCCGGATTCGCAGTACGTCGATCTCCTCCTGAACCCCGAGCGATACACTGGATACAAGGGTCCTGAGGCCTGGCAGATCTGGAACAGTATATACGAGGAGAACTGTTTCAAGTAAGGTCACAGTCAGCGGTGTAAAGATGAGATAACATGCCGTTCATCTCTCACAGGAAATTGGTTAATTTGTCAGAAGTGTAGATGAGGATCAGGATCAGGGTGAGTCAGTGGAAAGTGTGAACTGATTAAGGCAGAGTTTCCCCAAAGCACTGCAAATAATTTTTCTATTCTTGAGGAATAAAATATTAACATGACTAGATTATTATTGTTATCTTTATCCTTCTTTAATACCATGCATGCTAGTGTTTTACCCCTTAATTACTTTACATAAATAAATCAGGTGCAGTGGTTTTACTGGCGGTTATAAACACAGTGTCCACTTCCTGGCCTGTTTGTAATTGTTACATTCATTTTTTTTTTTTTTTTTTTTTTTTTGCTTTTAATACATAATGCAAATGAATACAATAATTTTTTTGCATTACACTTTCAGACCGTATACTGTTAAACGACCACTGAACCCTCTGGTCTCGAGCACCGGTAGGACTTTTGGTCTCTATGTGTGGTTTTGCCTTAGAAATTAAGTACACAACATACTAAACAAAAAGAATCTTCTAAACATTAGGCTGTGTTTTTAAAATTAAACCGGCTTTGTTGTTTGTCTTGCAGGAGACAGTGAAGGTAAGAAACATTTCTGTGAAAAATTGTGTTAATTTGAATGTTGATTTAATTGTCTTGAATGTTCTAATGATTAACAAAGTGTTTTTTCCAAACTACTTTTTTCCAAACTACTAAGTTGATAATTGTGCTAAAGTTGACTTATGTGTCATGTACCTTCAGAAAACTTTAGGTTGGGCTATTTATACTAAAGTAGCAAGTTTTAACATAAAGCTTGTATTAATGTTTGTCTAGTTCTAAAGCCTTAACTATTCCAGTATTCTAAAGTTTTTAAATGTCAAATTTTAAAGCTTGCCTTAATTGCAGCAAAGTTTAACTGTAAAGTTCTAAAGGCTTTTTAAAGACTTTTTTTAACATGGAAAGCTTGTCTTGGTTCTAAAGCTGGTCTTAATCCTTCAAATGATCTAAATGCTTATTCAATATTTATTCTTAAGTTTAACTATAAAGGCTGGCAATTTTTTTAATAATAATTTTGAAAAAGTTTTAAATCTTTTTGTCTTCACTGTTCTAAATATTCTAAAGGCTGACCTCTTGTTGTTTTATGTAAAGCTCTTCATTGTTGGAAAGTTTAACTGTAAAGTTCTAAAGACTGACATAATTGTTATGCGTGTTCTAATCGACTAGATAATTATAGTGAAGTTCATTATAAAATTATTCTTGACAAAAATTTGTTGTCAAAATTTAAATGTGATCCTAAAGTTCTACTATATAAATTTTACTATAAAGTTCCAACGCTTGTGTTATTTGTTCTAGTTATTTATAATTTTTTAGTGCAAGGTTCTTCAGCTTATCTTAATACTTCTAATGATCTAAATGCTTAATCACTGCTCTTATTGGAAGCCTTAGCTATAAAAGTTTAAACAAAAAGTTATAAAGACTAGCAGTCTGTATATTTACAACATTCTAGCGATTTTCTTAACTTTGTAAAGTTTTCAGGCTTTGTCTTAACTTTTCTGACATTCTAAAGGCTGTTTTATGTAAAGTTCTAATGCTTGTTTTAATTATTGAAAAGTTTACCTGTAAAGCACTAAAGCCTGACAGAATTATTCCAATTATGCCAATATGACACCGGTACCTATATAACCGGTACGTACTAGAACCAAACGAGACCGCAGATTTTGGGGCCTCACTTTGGTGCCACTATTTAAGTTTTAAGGTGCTAAAATGTTTTATATAGTGAATGTCCCTGTAACCGAACATCCTGTTGTAAAGTTCTTTTTGTATTTCAGGGGGATTTTACAAGTGGCTGGAAGGTGAGCTGCAGTTGCTTCTCACATACTGTACTGTATGTGTGCATGTGTTGAAGTGCGCATTTTGTTCTTTACCATGCTTTTTTTCTCCATAGGTCTGTGTGTGGAGAAAAGAGCGTTCTTCAGGCTCGTCTCAGGACTGCATGCTAGCATAAATGTTCATCTGAGTGCCAGGTACCTGCTGGATGGTGAGTCACATTAATGTTGTGTTTAAATCTCTGCAATTACGTATAATTAACGTGTCGCCTTGAGCTGAGAAAATGTTCCTTAAAGTAAAAAGTAAACACTGTTTTCTAAACCCGAACCAGAACAGTCAGCATCTCGCACTCTATCAATCTCTCTATTTTGTATACGGCTAGCTATATCTAGTACCGTTAAACATGGCTTCCTGTTTGTTATTGATCAGATAACTGGTTTGAGAGGATGTGGGGTCCCAACGTTACTGAGTTCCAGCTGAGATTTGACGAAGAACTGACGAAAGGGGAAGGACCTAAGCGTCTGAGGAATCTCTACTTCCTTTATCTGATCGAGCTCCGTGCCCTGGCTAAAGTCCTGCCTTTCTTTGAGCGTCACTCCATCCATCTGTACACGGGAGACCCGGAACAAGACGAGCAGATTAAAGAGCTGCTCCTAGAGCTCCTCTATATGGCCAAGTAAGAGCATGATAAGCAGCTTATTACACAAGAGAGGTATATTGTTTTTTATTCATGCATGTTTATTATTTGAAAGCAACAAATTTGTCCTTCCAGGTCTTTCCCATTGCACTTTGATGAAACCACTCTGTTTGCAGGCGATAAGAAGGAAGCAGCCAAACTGAAAGTCAGTACATGGCACCTACATTTCTTTTCAGTTAAAAAAAAAAAAAAAAAAAAAGGCATTAATGCATTAAACTGTGTCACCTGATCTGTTCATCAGGAAGACCTCAGGCTGACCTTTAAGAACATCTCCAGGATCATGGACTGCGTAGGATGCTTCAAGTGTAGACTGTGGGGCAAACTGCAGGTACGACGAGCAAAAGATCTAAACGAAGTACCTAGATTATGGTAGATTACTTTTACATTTTGTATCTATGCTGGATTACATTAGTTCTGTATTTCTCATTTAGACCCAGGGTTTAGGTACAGTTCTGAAGATCCTGTTCTCAGAGAAGCAAATCGAAACACTTCCCCAGTCCAGTAACGCCAAACCGTCCTTCCAGTTGAGTCGGCAGGAGATCGTTTCCCTCTTCAATGCTTTCGGGAGGTACGTGACCATTCATACGTAATGGTGGACCGTTGCGGGTGCTCCATAGATGAATCATAAAGGTTTGTGACTGTTCAGCTCAGTGGAGTCAGAAGTACACCATAAGTAATTTGGGGCATTTCGTGGCCGTGCGTAGGATGTTAAGGCGTGTGACGTCAGAGATAACTGACCAAGAACCACCAAGGATGAAAAGGTTTAGGAATGTGGGAAAGCCCTTTTACTAATAAGTTACGTACTAATAAGTTATGTCTTTTTCTTCTTTTTCAGAATTTCAACAAGTATCCGAGAACTGGAAAACTTCCGGAAGCTGTTATCAGACCTCAAGCAATGAGGTGATCCCGGCCTCTTGTTCTTCCCTGACGTGCGTGAACAGCCGGCTATCTGTCAATCAAGACATGTTTGAAAATGCAAGTTTGCTTCTTCAGGGTTCCACCGGAGTAAGGAGGAGATCGTAGCTAGCAGTTTAGCCCACCATGTATAGCGTATCACATTATTATTCATAAATATGGACAGAACATTGTTGCAGAACTGGAAACAGGACTAGTGACATTTTGAAGCTGAATCACGTTCTTTCTCAGCATGCAGTCTGGTGTCGCTTGGCGCTAATTGTTTAGGCGTGATGCTTTAAGCAGTCAAACTGTTAGCTAATAAGCTTTCTTTATAAGGTCTGCTGGCGACAGAAGAAAACTTCAACCACCAAACATGTCTTAGTTGACCGGTTATAATTGGAGTTACTGGGGGAAAAAAAGGACAAATATCTCATTTTTGCCAAACAGTTTACTGTATTTTGCCGTGACTCAGGAAGTCTCAGTGAGGAGTTCTGTGAAAGTTACACGTCCAGATGAGTTTTTACTGAAAGAGATGCCCCGAAACAAACTGAGCACTTTAACCACTGAGGAATGAAATTTATACATTTCGCACAATTTGCACTACGGCTCTTTTATCTATGGAATGTATTTGACACAAAAAAAGAAAAATGTTTGTAGGTTAAAATGTTTGATGACTACTCCCACATAGGACTTTTTTTTTTTTTTTTTTTTGCTCAGGGATATAAAACTCCATATTTTAAAATCAGTCAGGAAAAATAAATTCTTGTCCTTGACTAGTCAGGGACTACTGATGAATAAAGATAATTATTAGGTGATCTTTCTAATGTAAACTATCGTTAAGTCTATTGATTAGTGCACCGTTTTTGTATCACAACATTAAGTCATGTCCATTGAGTTACATTAGAACAGATGCATAATTTGTACCCAAAAAAGTAAAGCATTAAAACAAGTAAATTTAAATACATTTACATATACTGTTCATGATGAGATGATGTGAGAAAACTGTATTGTGATTTTTTTTTTTATGTGATAGTAATATATTGTTATATCACCTGCAATTCATTACAAAATTGTTCATGTTTATTCTTCCACAGATTGACAAACACCTTGTAAATGTGTTCCTTCATTAATACATTTTCTTTTACATGCATTCATTCGGCTGATGTTTTTTTTTTTATATAAACTGACCTGACATGTGGCAGAAACCAGTTCAAGCACAAGTCTTTACGAAGCACACTGAGATTTGAGCACACAACCACTAAACCGAATTTAAAAAAGACTTGACTTATGTTTGTAGAAGCATTAAATGAAGTATAATGGCGTTTCTGTTTTGTCAGAAACTAAACCCGAACACTGATTAATCCACAAAGTTGAGGGCAGAAAAATAAGTCCTAAAATATGCAGTTCCTGGAATGACCACTAGGAAACACAACTGTGTTTAATAGTGAGTCAAACCTCATGTTCAACTTTTACAATTTAAATGGCCGCTGGATTGCAGGTGTCAAACCACTAGCCTGTCTGCTGTGCATCACTTTAGCTAACCAGCTAACTGGAATCGTTGTAGTTTAACTTCTCACAAGAAATGAAGGAGTTGACACGGTACGATATGCGGGGTACGGTATGGGTGATGGGGTACAATTGAATGCATAAGTGCATAAATGAACGTTAATCAACATAGCATTTGAGCTAACCTAAAGCCAAGCTCACTAGCTTGTGGATGGAACTGAGTTAGGGTAGGCAGTCTCCAAACAACAACCAGGATAGTTCATTCCACCCATTTGGCCATTTAACCAGGGTTTAGGTGGAATCACCTGCCAAAATGGTGGAAATTGGAACATATAACTTATGTATATGCCTCTGCAAATTTAATTCAATAAATTAGCATGAACAATCTAATGTCCCTTTTAAAAAACAATGTATGATGTGTCTACTTTAAAAGTATGTCATATAATGCTTATCTTATCTATAAATATTGTACTTCCATACTAACTATCAACATAATCTATAAAACACTTGCGTCTATAACAAGCTTAGACTCTCCGAACTAAACCGAGCGTAAGAATGAGTTTCTCGAGTGCATGGATCACACGTTTGAGGACATTGTGTGAAGGGTGTGCCGTCGTATCCTAAACGTTATTTGATGCAAGACTGAAGACTCCAGGGAGACAAAACTTGCACGCAACGAGTTATACACAAGGGGGCGCTGCTGTATTGTGTTGCATTACATTTTACATTACAGTCTCTATTCTTGTAGTAATATCATTCATCATTTTATATTATTATATTAGTCATGAAGACACAGGCCTTCAGCACTGAAGACGTCACATCCGTGCTGATATTTAGCACAACGGCACTACCTCTCAGTTACAATACAACAGTTTCACAAACACCAGTTATTATTATTATTATCAGATTATAAATTGTTTCTTCATTTAACCAGTTATTTTGCTCCGCTAACTCGTATACTTCCGTGAGCGACAGTGTAATTAACAGCGGTGAAAGTAGTTTTAAATTCTTACCGGGACTATGTAGCCAAAAGGTGAGGAGAATAAACCACTGAGGTGGTGCACAGTCCTGAGAATCTTGTAAGATTTACTTCAGAATGTCAGCTACATTAACTTCCATGTGGGTCGAATCCCAAACGGTGTTAAATGGAAAGTTAGTGCGCTATATAGGGTGTACAATCCCTTGTCCCACACACCAAGTGATCAGGGCCCGTATTCACAAAGCTTCTTAGGCCTAAAAGTTGCTCCTAGTGACGGAATTCTAAGAAAATTCTTAGAATGGCGACATTTTCTTAAAATTTCCCCTTAAATTTAGGACTAAATTTTTAGTTAAGATAAAAAATGATCCATGATTGTGATCTTAGCCCTAAAAACAGCTCCTAAGGAAAAAAAATTGTTAAGAGTAGAGAGGAGGACTTTTAAGACGATTAAGAGTTTCTCTAGCAGAGGACAAAATGGCGGAAAGAAGAAATATTCTCCAAAGCTAAAAGTAAACACTGCTCTTCTGTCCAATTTGGTTCTCTTGCTGTTTTACTCCCTTCCATCTCTCTTGGATTGTTGGTTACATACCATCCAAAAGTGCAACTTAAACACACTGTCCTGCAATCATGTAAATTGGTAAAAGCTGAGACATTTTGCTCCCATCAATCTGAAACGGATTACAAGTAATAAAATCAGTACGGTAAATAAATGTAAGAACTTTTAATATAGTAACTACTCTGTGGAAGTTGGTTGCTTCAAAAGTCGACACATTTTCAACATTTGACTGTTTTAATTAGCTTTGAGATATTTAGCCTATAACGGACACCACGCATAAAGTAGCCTGTAGTCATGGTTATACAATTTCATTATATACAAACATTATGATTTCACGGTTTATTCTATTATCATAAAGAGCGCATTTCAAGACCTTTACAGAGGTCAGAGGTTATTTTTTTTATCAACCAATCACAGTCCTTGAATTGCTGCATCATCCCTAGCAACGGGGTCGACCACACCCCCTCACTAAGATAAAGGGTTTTGTACTTTCCTTACTCAGAGTTGCTCTAAGTGGTTTTTAGTCTAATCACTTTTAGTCTAAGACTCCCAGCTAGGAACTTTGAGGCTAAGCTAGAAGCTCTCTGAGAGAATTCTAAGAAGCTTTGTGAATACGGGCCCAGACATTTTAGATGGATTTGGGATTTTGCCTTTTGTTGGAAGCTAGTTAGTTTTGTAGCTCAACTGAGGCGTAAATACATCACCACTGAGGCGATTCGGAACTTAGAACTTAGAAGCAATTAAGTTGTGCATCCTTGCTGAAAGTGCTTCTGTGACTGGTTGTGAATGTGGACTTTGGCATGCAGCTGCTCTCTCCTCAGTACCGCGGACCGTACAGACCGACTCTCACCCAGACAGTTAATGGAATGAATGATTGAAGAACACCTGGGAGCTCAATGATGCATATAGTTAAATGTGCCTGTGTTCCTGTTACTGTCCATTATTGTCACTCACAGAATGCCTCTGCATCCAATCGGATTTTCTGGTCAGAACTAACTTGTATAATATTTATAAACAAATTAGAATTACTATTATGGTCATTTATATTTGTGAATAATAGTTTTTATGAGAATCTCTTTTTATCTTTTTTTTTTACTGTGTGATTTTTCATATTTGGATCATATTAGGTTCTTTTGAAACCCTGTTTGGAGAAGTTTTTGGAACTCTTGGATAGGTGAAGGGGTAACAACAGGGCCAAATGCTCTAGTGTTGGATTGCTTTGTCTTACCGACACATAATTGACCCCAACATGTTTAAGAACACGGAGAAACCTTCACCGGTTGAATGTCGTTGCTCTATGAGATATGACACGTAAAGCTAAAACAATATGTAAAAATCTACATCTTTGAATTTTTCCCCATAATTTAGCAGTTGTTTCTCAGTTAAAGAATCACTAAACACAAGCATTTGAGCTGAAATAAAGGAAGAAATAATGGCAACTACTTGGGTCCAAACTAGGTAGAAATCGGTGGAAAATAGCGGTGATGCTTAAGGGGTTAATCCTCTAAATCTGGGATTCTTCTCTAAATTGAAGGAAGAAAGCAAGGAGAAAAATAAAAGAGGGTTTTTGTGGGTGTATTTGAGCGATAATAACCCGTAGCAGCGTCCTCCTACGCAAAACACTTCAGCCTTTTCCCAGTGAAATCAGACATTTCCGAAAACAGTGCAGTAATGTTTTATTAAATTTCTTTTCTTGGTAGTGCTCACATTTTAAAACTATGAAAATGGATAAAAGGTATTACACATTCATTGAAAATGAAAAAAAAAAAAAAAAAACATTTAAAAGAAACAATAAAGACTTTCTTGGTATTTCCATCAGGAAAAAAAAGCAGATGTGATGGATATTACTGAGCCACAAACGGAGCAGTTACGCAAACGTGTAAACCGTACGAAACAGAAAAGCATCTGTTGGTGAACATAGCTGTGCCCTTTCACCTCGGTTTAAAACAAACACGCAAACTTTTTTACCCTCACAAAACACAAGCAAACATTCACAAACCCTGCAGAGAAAACGTACAGTAAAACGTGTAAAAAAAACGAAGAAAAAAAAAAAAGTGCAGGATACCAACATGGGGAGGGGAAGGGAATGCTAAATACAATCATGATTGCCTTCAGTCACTGATTGTTGGTATTTTGTGCCTTTTCACATTTCATTCATGGGAATGAATTGAATTCATCAAACATTCACGGTTTTCCTCGTTATCCAAGTCGTAGTCAGTCATAAAAAACATGGTGTGCAACCTTTGCTTATTCAGTTTTGTGCCGTCACAATAAGGCTAAAGCAGCTTAATAAAAACAAAAAAACTAAACAACGTGTGCTTGAATCTGCTCAGTGAGAAGGTGTTGATTAGTTTACTTATAAAAGCAGCTCTGAAATACAATACGGTACAGGCTCCGTCGTAACGGCTAATCCACATGGCTGCGTGAGCGGGATGTGATGTAGACCAAATAAATAAAAGATACGCCATAACATTAGGACAGCCCGCCTAATATCGAGTAGGTCGTCCCTTTTGCCACCACAACAGTGATGCGCAGTTTAGAGGAAAAATATTCAGCTTCAGGGTAACGACAGCACACTGTGGGCTGACTGTGTATGACCGTGGGCGGCCATTTTGAAAATTGAGTTTCCCCTCTGCTAAGATCCACTGTAGTTCACTTTAAAGAGCGAGTAAAACTGATCTGAAAGCATCCTTAACCAGGGGCTTCCAAGCTAAATGGTGGCGCTGTACCGAAAGAAAAAAGTCAATCCTGTGTTGCAAAAATGAAAGAAGCAAACTTTGGACACAAACCGTGGCTGATCAAAGGGAACGTTTCCTTGTTACTGTGAGGTGAAAGCTTTTGGGTCAGTCAGTGAAACGACCAGTCAGTCAGTCTGTATGTGTGCGCCAATAGTTTGGTCTCAGTTCAGAGTGAGGAATTATGAGCTGATAGACGTGATATTGCTTACACACGCGCAACTAAAAAAAAATGAAGGATGCACCAATCCATTGTTTTTATACTGTAGAACACTAATATCAGAACCCATATAAATCAGCGGACACCAGACAGTGGTACACTTAGTGACGTTTTTTTTTTTTCTGCTTTGGGTTAAAACACAGTTTATCCAGATTGTGTATTAAGTTAAAAAATAAAAATAAAATGCATACAGCCAGTTAGCGGCAGCTCTGAGAGCAGAAATGCCTTGTCGAGCTAACAAGTAGGCTAGAGTAACTCAAACAGGCGCTCTTTAGAACCATGTTAGGCAGAAAAGCATCTCAGAATGAAAACATGTTGAGAACCTTGAAGCAGGTGCGTTACCTCAGTAGAGGGTCACATCATCATGTACGTTTTGAAACCGACAGCGTTACTGCCACGGGAATGCACAGATGCATGTTCCTTAAAATAAGTTTGCAATTGTTTGTCCAGATTAGACTCGTTTGTCGTGATACATTAGTCCTAGTATGTGAATTCAGAATTTGAGATGATCTTACGTTAAATTGACAACAGCAATATTCTGATCCGTCACGAAGGATTTATGAAGGTGTTAAGTAGCCCTGTGCAAAGATTGATGTTAAGTAAAATAAAACCCCAAAAACGATCCAATGCAAAGCCAGGCTGCGTTACACCAGAGATACTTGGTATCCTACTGGTGCATCCCTTAAAATGATATATATATATATAAATGGCACCCATGTTGAATAACATGCTTAGTAGTGAGATGTTAGTACCGTTAATTCTGTAACACATATACACTTATGTACTCATTCACACTTCACAAAAATAGACCTTTCCAAGAACATCCATCCAAGGTTTTTTCTTGCGTCCGTTTTGGCACTAAGCAAGCTAGTTGGCCACGGTTCCTTCCAGGAGGACACTTTCCTACAGGGATCTCCGAGTGCACTGAAGGCCTCATTACTAGGACCAGTCTCTGAAGGGTTTTAAGGTGTCTTGTCACGTCAGTCATATGACCAGAAGAGCTGCAGGTAATCACCAAGCTGCATCCAAGTAGACTGAGGAATTGTGCAGATCAGGGTTCATGATTGGTCCACAAGATGGGCGGATTCTTGGCAAAGCAGCAACACTGAATTGTGAGTACTGTGAGCAGACGTAGCACCAGCTGACCTTCTTACCACTTCATCTCTCTGTCTGGTCCCCCTTTCTTTTTGTTTTTTTGAAGTGCCAAATAATTGAAAATACAGGGAGGTTTAATATACTGTACACATCTCCAGCTCCAGTCATACAGCCGTTAAAACTCCAGGCTGGTCAGTCAGTTCTGTGACGTGGGCGTGTTGTGACTCTGAGGGGTGGAGTAGTAGTCCTGTGGGGTGGAGTAGTAGTTGTGGTGCTGGCTGGTCTGAACGCTTCCATAGGAGAGGAGAAGTGGAGCGGTGGACGTCTGGGGTCCGGTGAATGTAGAGCTGCCTGTCTTCTGGATGGAACCGTACCAACTTGCACCGAGCTGAGATGTTGAAGACACTGTACTACTGTAGCAAAGAGAAGGACAAGAGGAAGTTAAGTTTTAGTGAAAAAAGTTGTTCCTGATCTGACCCTGATTTGTAAATTTTTAAGCTAATCTGTGAGGCAAAAGAGAAACAACAAAGCAGGGCTGGGTTGAATAGTGCAATTTAAAAATTTTCATTTACAGTTGAAATCTATAGAACGTCTGCTTTGAGATGCATTTTCTGTAGATTTTTACCAAATTCTATATAAATGATATACACTTGCACTAGGAATTAGGTGCGGATGTTTTTACAAAATCTCACTTGCTTCTATAAAACCCTAGAAAATTTCCAACAGGGAAATGTTGCTTGTAACTACAAAAAAATAAACAAACAAACTTTAAAATTATTATTATAAAAAACAATAATAAACATATATATATATATATATATATATATATATATATATATACACACACACACACACACACACACACACACACACACACGTTTATACACATATATGTTTATTATTATTATTTTTTAATAATAATAATTTTAAAGTTTGTTTGTTTATATATATATATATATATATATATATATATATATATATATATATACACACACACACACACACACACATACATACATACATACATATACTGTATATATAAAATGTCGGTTTATATATATATAAAACGAAAAGTTGTTAACATGAACAATCATAGCATTTAATTTTATAAAGTTATAATAATAACCAGCACTAAACAAAATGTAGCTAGTCTTTCCATTTATAGTGTCTAAACTAGTAAACCCTTAAGGTAAATTTAAAAGAAGATGCAGGAGCAACAATTGTACAAACTTTAAGGGAATTTGTCAATCTTAGACCAGTCAGTCATTGCAAATTTACAACCATTATAATTTTAAAAGTGTGAAACAGTTCATCTGATTAAACGAATTCACCAACGAGAAAATCGATTCAATTGCAAAATAGATTCAAGTCATACAGCTGTTGCAGACAAAATTATCCTTCAAATGCTTTACACATTGCAAGCATTTTCTAGCAGAAATTATTTTTAAAATAAAAAAAGACTTGTGTGCTGCTTTGTAAAGAACCTAGCTTTCACATATATTTCTCATTTCATGTTTTCAATAATTTTTTTCCACTTTGTGCACACAAACCTTCCCCTTTCACTTCTGGAGCTGGCGCTTCTGGACAGGTCATCGTCGCTATCATAACGCCTTGGATTGTCAAAGAAATACGCCCTGGAGTTGAAACTGTGACTGTGAATCATGCCGCCTGGAGCCTGAGAAAACGCACACAAACATCTGTTCAATAGTGTTTCTTAGTGGGATTTTCCACTTGACTGACTGGAGACTGATGTGACTCATTAATTCTGTCTGACAGGACTAACAGTTCTCCTGTGGAGAGCAGATTAGGGGGAGACACCACAAAGCACGATTAAGGGGCAGGTAGGGTCAGGACGAGAAGAACTGGATGTCTCACCAGGTTCTGATTGGGTCTCTGAACTCTGAAAAACACAACGAGGAGAGTGGTGGGGACAAACTCCCAGAAAAACAGTACGATCCCGAACACCATGTAGGCCTTCCCGCTGATCTTCTCAACATCAGCCTGCAAATGAGCGCACACACACCGAGATCAATCAGAGACGAACTGGATCCAATATGAATGAGACAAAGTAATGCCTTCAAATAGGATTATTTATAAGAATATACATAATATGAATATGAAATATCATTATGTGATAATATGAAATAAAATAATAAATTTTTAAATTACTATTCCAATGTTATATTCTACAGTATATGTACATACTGTATATAGCTGGAGAACCAAAAGTATTTAAAAATAATTCTCAGTTAGAAATAACAGAGAACACTAAAACAGCTTTGTGCAGGTGTGAACGTGTTACATCAGCTCATTGGTAACTGCGGTTTGAGCAAAAATCGAAGCCCCACTTGTGATTTGCACGGAAAAAGAGCAGCCTACAGTGATACATTTTTTGTGGTCCGAGTGTGTACCTGTTGCTGAAACAACACACAGAAGAGCATAAACAGAAACGTTTGGATATCTGCAAACAAAATGTTTCAGGAAGGTGAAAATTTCTTAAAGAGAACCATTACAGGCGACGTGACATGGATTCATCACTAGGAAACCAAATAAAAGCTGGAAAATTGATGCTTGGGATTCCCAAGAGCCAGTACTGGAACATTAATAGTTTTTGCTCAGCAGGAAAAGTACACTGCTGGTGATGATACCTGGTCGGAGAAGGAGTACCAGCCGTAGCTGAATGGAGTGGCCCGGTCTTTTGGAGATACGGCCACTACGGCAAGATTATAACACGCTCTCGATGTGTACAACAGGACGACAGCTGCTCCGGTGGCTGTAGCCTGACACACTGATGTCCCCTGAAGCACAAAAATGCATATGGACCATTAGATAACCAGCTAATGCGTTTAGTGTGTGCGTGCGCGAGTGCGTTTGAAATTCTCTTGTATTTTTTTACTACATTTTTTTATTCAGTGACATCATCTGTATATAAAGAGTTGCATACAAACCAGAGTATGTCTTTATACATATACAGTGGAACCGCGGATTGCGAGTAACTCGGTTTACGAGTGTTCCGCAAGACGAGCAAAGATTTTTAATACATTTTGACTTGAAAAACGAGCATGTCTTGGTTTACGAGTGGCGAGTTTTTTTTACACCGAGACACACACACACTCTCGCCTTTACACCCAACCCCCCTGGCTTCACACAGACACACACTCTGCTCTAAACAGAAACTCTGCTCTGTCGCGATTCTTTTCAAAAAGTAAGGTGCTGGTTCATTTGTTTTGTTTTTAACTTTACAGCATTGATTCTGTTAATCTGCGCTGACGCGAGTGTCATTAGATAGATTAAAACAGTGTTTCCGTTGTGTGTGTGTTTGTTGTGAAACTTAAAAAGCGAGGTGGGGGGAGGGAGGAGGAGTTTTACTGTGTAAGACGAGGCGAGGGAATGGGCTTATTTTTAAAAGGTAAAGTGCAGGTTAATTTGTTTTATTTTTACTTTATATATTGTATTAATTATTTTTCTGTATTTCTTTTTTTGGGCTGTGGAACAAATTATTTGAGTTTTCATTATTTCGTATGGGATTTGATTTGGTTTACGAGTGTTTTGGTCCACTTCAATACGAGTACACTTCCAGAACGAATTATTCTCGTAATCCAAGGTTCCACTGTATTAAAAAGAGCATTTTTACCAAGCCTTTCATTCGTCTTACCTCAAGGATGCTAAACTATGATCTATGGGATCTATGCTAAACTGTTAGCTATACCCTGCTTTTACTTGTTACACTACAATAGTCATTTTCGGTCATGCTAGCACTCCTAAAAGAATTTAAGCACCCTGACAAAAGGACATAGTTTCAGGTTTTCTGTGAATGATTGGAAGTTCCTTTCCCATCATCTTACCTTAGACTCCAGATAAACGTTTGCTGAGGACATCTTGGCGAGTTTACAGAGGCAGATGGCGAGTGAGATAGCGCACAACACAAAGAGGCTGTCGTTGATAAGAACCCGAGCCAGAACTATGTGCTTTACATCGCTGTCTTCCATGTTCTTCTGGGTCAGCACCATCAGAGAGCATGTAACATTCACCACCAGGAAGAAAACGCTGATGAACAAGAATGCCAACTTCAGGGGCGTCCTGTGCCAAAAAAAGTTTAACCGATTTCAAAATTGCTATTGTCAACACTTGCCCCAATTATTAAACATAACTAGATACAGTAATATTGCCAATGCAGCATGCATACCTTGTTTCCATCTAGTGATGTTTATTAACTTGTCCAAACTTGAGAGATCTAGCAAAGGACATTTTGAAGATTGTGGCCAGAACGGTGTACAAAAACAATGACTACCTTAACCTCAACTCAGAGATAATACATATGGATGTCTCTGAACTGAATGATCAAAGCTCATCTCGCTGTCCCTAATTGAAACTTTCAGCTTCACTCAATAATTCTGGAGTCGACTTTATCATGCCTATTCCTTTTCCCTTGTCCGGCTTGACAAGCAGGGAGCCAAAGCAAATAGATTTCATTCTGATTGGTTGATTAAGAAGTAGGTTGTCTAGATATGGAATAGATCTGGAATCCTATTGGATTGATTGACTTGGTAAATTTGTTGGCTGGTCCCTTTGTTGGTTTGTTGATTTTATTGGTTGGTTGACTTGTTAGTTGATTGATTTATTAGTTGGCTGCCA
Organism: Clarias fuscus; assembly: GCA_030347435.1. Lineage (NCBI taxonomy): Eukaryota > Metazoa > Chordata > Actinopteri > Siluriformes > Clariidae > Clarias > Clarias fuscus. Next base: position 2,554,800 of record CM059216.1, on the reverse strand, counting down.
GGTGTTTTCTTACTGTGAAAATAAAAACTTGACACTTGTGGCCAACAAACCAACCAACAAAGCAATCAACTAACAAACAAATCAACCAACAACTCAGCCAACGAACAAACTGACCAACAGACCAATAAATCGACAAACCAACCAACCCGCAATAACATTAATAAATAAAATCAACCAAACTAACAAATCCAACCAACCATCCAGCCCGCCAAGCAACCAAACCAAACCAAAAAAGACAATAAAGCCAACAAACCAACCAACCAACCTAAACAACAAAACCAACAAATAAACCAAACCAATAAATCAACATATGTCCTTTAAGATGAATGTTTAAAAAAATGTAAAAACACTGAATTATTTTAACATGATTTATTAAAATATTTTATTAAAGGTAATTAAAAACAAACACTATTAAAACACTATTATCAGTCTGCAGCCTCCACCAGAATAATGTGTTCTCCATCTGTATCAACTATCTGTTTTTATTATGTTTAATTTGTGTTACTGCATTATATGCTTTGCAGTCATTATTTCTTCCGTGATCACAAACACACACAAACATACACACATGCATACATACATACATACATACATACATACATACATACATATCACTGAGATTAACATAAGACAGTAAGCCAGTGTGTTTATGAATGTTTCTTGCTATGTTGAGCATTTAAAATTTAGCACTTACTTGTATTTGCTGAGTTCTGGGGAATATTTAGCTTTGGCTTTACACATGATCTGTTGGAAGAAAGAGAGAAAGTGATGTGTTAATATGATGCTTCTAGAAGGGGATATATGTTTTTCACAGCTATATCAGAGCAGGCTAAGAAAGAACAGTGTACTACATTTGCGACCACTGATTGTACAGAAGGTATTGATTAATTTACAAAAATGAAAATGAAAACGTCTTGTATGGCAGATGCTTCTCATACTGATCTGATGAAGAGGAGATGTTTAAATAGTAATTTTGGAAGGAGTATAAAGGAACATGTTCCTTTGTATATTCAGTCTTCAAGGTGGGTAGCACTGCAGGGTTCTTAGTAACATGACAAACTTCCAGGTAAGGGGAAAACCAGAAGCTGATGAGGGAACAAGTGTTATAGCTGCTATAATGTAAGTGACAAAGGATCCAACATCCTTATCATAGATGTTTCACAAAAATGTAACTATAAACTACAGCTGCACAATTTGATGATTTGAAAAATATCACATTGTGAATACTTAGACATATTGTGATTTAGACTGAAAAATGTAATCATTAAATGTACTATTTAGTAGAAAATTGTGTTTTTCGAGCGAAGAGCTCGAAAATACAGGATGCTGTGTTTACAATTTCTTAAAAATATTTTGGTGTACACCACCTTCAGGATTATGGAGGAACTGCAACATTGTACCACCTCAAATTCATACATGAATTGCCAAACAAAAGAATTATGATGCATCACTAAAACAAATTTGTCCTCTCCCTACGAATGATACAAAGATGAACAGGACGTTTGCACATTTATTTAGCACCTCAACATGTACAGTATATAAAACAAATTCTTAAATAACCGACTAACCCTACATACATTCCTGACTATGTGTATATTATTTTTAATGAACTGCAAACTGTGATAAAAATTTAAATCATAATGTGTGCCTGTGCAATTTTTAGTGTGTTAATTGTGCAGCAGTTTTCTATCCTTACTTTTTTATCTTTAGGTAAAGCTTAAAGCTAATGTCACCCAACAACCAAAGAAAAAAAAAAGATCAATAAAGTTTGATGGTCTTTAAACTGTTAATCACTATCATATGGTAAAACCCTGATAATTGTCTGGTTCACAAACACAATCGTTATCTGCAGATAACTGGACAGACTGAGCAGATAAACCGGCTGACTGAGCAAACAGACTTTTATTTAGTGTGATTGGTATAAAACTGCTCAAAAGCGAACAAAATCTTGGCCTGTACTAAAAAAAAAAAAAAAAAGCATTCTTCTTGTCCTATCTGCGGTTTTTACAGTGCAGCCAAGAGGTTGCTTCACTAGCATGGTGCAGTGAACTCATCCTGAACCGAATCCTCTATCTGCTAATAAAGACTACGGGGGATCCTGCACATATCCAGCACTGAGAGATTTATTTAAAGGACCTCTGCCTAAAATTTCCACATACAGCAAAGTTATTTAAATGGCAACAAATCTGCACAGTCCCATTTAAAAAAATGTTTTATTTGGGGGTAGGATGCAGTTAACTAAAATAACAGTAGGATAAATCCGGTCTATGCACCAAGTTTGATGTGCTGCATGGATTAGTTTAATATTATACGCGTGTAATATAGGTTATATTTTTGAACAGGGGAAAAACAAATCTATTCAGTTACATAGCACGATTCTTGTGCGTCAACTCGTGTATCGCCACGACATCGACTTAAAAATCAATTATTTTTAATATTTTCACTCCCTCACCTGTGGCACCCAATTTTTTAGATTACAGTAGGTTTTAATTTACACGTTTGCAGTTGATGTGCTGAAACATTGCTGTTCCTCTTTGATCCTACAGGGGGTGCACTCTAAACTATTTACACATTGGTAAGAAACATGGCATCCTGTGTGATAAGAGAAAATATTGAGCTAAATTTGAGTATTTTAAGTCTTTAAAAATAATTTATATTGAATTTGAATTTTATAAAATTGTAATACTTCAAATAAAAGAAAGAAAAAAAAAAATCGCAATACAAATGAAATCGGCATCTAGGCATTGTGATATTGTACCTGGTGGTCCCTGGTGATTCCCAATCCTATTAAACACCTTCTATTGTTCCTGTTGTGTTGATGCAAATGTACTGTTACACCCCAAAGCTTCCACACAAAAAATTAGATTAATGTCTTGGGATTTACCTGGCCATGGACCCAAAATTTTGATGTTTTGTTCCCAGAGCCACTTAGTTAACACTTTTTCCTCATGGCAAGGTGCTCTATCTTGCTGTAAGTCCAATACTGAAACTTGTGCTTTTCACTTTTTAAGTATTAACATTTTGTTTAAACGTGACCATGGTCTATACATTGACAGAAATGGGGGGGGGGGGATCTAATATATAATTTAATGAATTACTTAATAAACTACATCTTTATTTATGGAAACATTTGACGCGCAGCAATGCAAAACAGGTTAGCACATGATGAACTACACACAATTTTCACATCTCACCACGTCTTCTATCGTAATTAGCTGTGGTCAGCATGCTTACACAATCAAAATCGCATGACAAAACCCATGATGTGTTCTGCAAATGGCAAAAGCTGGTGCATATTTGAAGCTCGTAATAAACTTACCAAGCAACGTCATGGCACAGCTGGTTTATATTTAGTGATGCCTGCACAAATACTCCAAAACTGGCAGATCAATTATAAAAATTGACTATACTGTTGAAAAAATGTCTCTCAAGTCTCCTAGTAACTCCCTCATGGTTATATAAATAATTTTTTTTTTTGGTGACTAGATGAATGATGAATGCTTTTTGGGATTGTAAAGAAATAAAATAAATACCATGCAGACAGACACATAAAAGTGATATTTTTGTTGAAATGTGCATGATTTGTAGCAGTTGCCCGAAAGAATTGCAAGATAAAAACATTCATTTTAATATTTTGCAATTTACTCTGATTAAAGCGTTACATTTCTTTTATACATTTTAAACAAACTTGGCAATATTTTGTTCCAGCTACACAGGATGCTGTGCTGTGTCAATACACTGCACCACCTGCAGGACAATAGAGGAACTGCAATATCCTACCACATCAAATACAATAGTTCAGTTTAAAAATATTGGATTTTAGAGTCATAAATATCATATACAAAAGAATCATGAAAGATTTTCAGTTTTTTTGTGCATTTATTTTGGAATGATCATCATGTTGTAACTAAATCTTAAAAATATATTTTAGTAATAATTTAAATCTGAATTAATGTAAATGTTTAGATACTCATCAATATTTTCTGAGGGAAAATGTAGGCCTTTAACATTCGAAATCATTTATGTATTAACTAATTGAAATATTTATACATTCATTGCGATTTTTCTGAGGTAAAACAAAAGCCTTTAACATCTTCAAATGCAGCTCAGCCATTAGAGCGCCATGGCTACACCATTGATTCTTTTATAAGGTGCCATTACTTTTGTCCTAATAGCTCAGCTTATTTGTTTCATTTATGGATTGGTTTCTTTCTGGTGAATACAGCATTTCTTGTACAAAAGCTCCTGCAAACGATTAGAAGCTTAATAAACGAGGCTGGATGGTCTGAGGGAAAAGGTTTAGCTTGTGGTCAAAGTGAATAATTTATCAAGCCCCCAAATCCCCCCAAAGCAAGTTAAGATGATCAAGATTAGAAAAGATCCTGCAAACCTATATCGCATGTTGCTGCGACCTTGCCTCTATTTTTTTTTGCCCATAAAAAAACAGAAACTGAGCCAAAATAAACAGTAAAGTATAGTGAAAGCTCAGTCTTCCTAAAGGAGAGAGAGAGAGTTCCCCTGAGCATTCTACTTTCACTGAGTGAGAGCTGCTTTAGCTCTACACACACACACACACACACACACTCTCTCTCTCTCTGACCGGTTGCAGAATGTGAAAATATAAACAGTGTGTGCGCGCGTGCGGATGGTCTGTGTGCGAGTTAGTGAGTAGGTCAACGAGTAAGAGCTGGTCAGTGAGTCAGTCAATGCATTGATCAGGGACTGAGTTAGTCAGTCTGTCAGTCAATGAGCGAGTTGTTCGTGAATCACTAGGTCAGTTAAATGGTCACCGAGTCATTCAGTGAGTCAGTCTGAGAGTCAGTCATAGAGTGAGGTGGTCAGTGAATCAGTCTTCATAGTGTTCTGAGAATTTGTCATTCAGTGAGTGAATTGAATAGTTGGTTAATCATTCAGTTTTATTGCTTAGTAAATCATTGTGTTAGTGAAATGGTCAGTGATTCAGTTATTTGGTCAGTGAGTCAAACAGTCAGTGAGTGAGTCAGCCAGTGTACTGGTCAGAAAGTCATAAAATGTGTCAGTCAGTGAACTAGTCAATCACTCATTCAGTAATTTGGTCAGTGAATTAGACAGTCAGGAAGTTGGTCAGTGTATTGCACATGTGAGAAAATTAATTGGCTAGTAAAACAGTCAGTGAGTCAACCATTCAGTGTACTGGTCAGCAAGGGATCGAGTGAGTGATGTAAATGAATCATTAATGCAATGTATTGGTCAATAAGTCAGTCACCGAGTTTGTCAATGAGTCAGTCAGCCCATGACAGTTGGTCAGTATATTGGTCAGTGCGTGACTTGGACGGTTAGTCAGTCAGTTATTTAGTCAGTCAGTTATTTAGTCAGTCAAAAGTGATGCCCTGTTAAATATAGTATAGAATATAGAAATATAGAGCATTTCTCATCCGCTTAAGACAAGCTACATCGAACAGGCTTGAGGTCCATAGTTGGGGTTGAAGGAAAACTGTAATGCTACATACAAAGACACCACATCGATACGTCAGCAAACCCTTAGCGATATAGTGTATTTCCTAAACTTTATAACCATGACCCTAACATTTACTAAGGATGAATGAATGAATGAACGCTGCATGGTGGTTGTTGTTTGTCCCATAAACTTCATATCTGACCATCAGCTCAGATCAGATTGAAAGGCCACTTGATAAATATAAATACTTTAATGGAAACAAAACTTCTTCACCCAGAATCGTTCAAACAGCCACTGTGGGAAAAGGAAGAGGCCCAGCTTAAGCTCACAGCGTTATCCAAAAATACAGAGTTCTGTGCACTCTACAACATGCCAACAAGGAAGAGGAAGAGAGAGAGAGAGAGAGAAAAACCGTGGTGCCCAGGATCACATGACGACACGATGTCGCACAGCAATGTGAGATTCTGCTGTTTCTTTTGTCTGACCAAGGTAAACAACTTTGCGTGTCTCTCTGTGTCTGGCACATTATTACTGTATCTAATAAGTATGATCATTCACAGGCCCACATGTTGTTAATAATGAACATTTCAGCAGGCTTGCATTTTTTTTTTAAATATGGAAAAAAAACAAACATCTCTTTGCTAATTACCTAAAACAATCAAAATCAACTTTTGGCATATAGCTCATGCCCAACCCTTCCTAGCTCCTAACAGCCCCCTACAAACATGCACAATCTGACATGTTTACAGGATCCAAGTCATTATTTCCTGTTTGCCTCCTGATTTATCGGGGTGGGGGGTGGGGATCCTGTTACCAGGCGCTTCTGCAAAGCCTGACTCACGAGACTGAGAGGCTAAGAGGATTTAACCTCGGCTCTCCTCCAGTTTTACTTCTGTTTGAACATGATAGTCTGCCTGACTGCGCGTACGCACGTGCCACGTCAATGTGCTCGCGTCTCAGAACCCTAAGACGACGAGCTCCAATCACAGATAGCCTGAGAGTGATCAAAAATCAATACATCAATCCAGAGTAAAGAACTCGACTGTCGTATATGAAAGTGTCGGACACAGTGTGAAGGTCGAGGGCTTTAAGACTGAGTAACGATCATCAGCTCAGATTGGGGAAACTTTTTACCATGCCACCTCACACACATCTGGAGTTTAATTAGAGAAAATGGCAAGAGTCATAGAAAACATTTGGAAAAGGGTCTGTTGAGAGCTGCAACAAAGTGTGACATTTGGTGAAAAAGCTCATTTCCTTCTGAAGCATGGTGGTGGTAGAATCATGATCACGGGTCTGGGTTCCTTTCTCTAGCAAGGACAAGGGAAACTGATCGGAGGCACAAATGAGACCACCCTAGATGAATAACCCGTTTCAGTCTGCAAAAGACTTGAGACCGGGCCTGATGTTCAACCCAGCAACAGAACAATAAGCTTAAACATGTTAATATTAAAGAAGCTGAATGAGTTATAAATGCAAACACAGTATGTCTACAGTATAGATTATATTCGGAAATAAGTCAAACCCTCCCCATCTCTAGTATAGACACATCTTGAAACTAACACCCGAGACAAAACTCAGAGAGAGTCCAATAATGTTGACAATTCAACAGTCGGTTAAACAAAATGTTTCAGGGCTGCACATCAAATCAACACTTCAATGGGTTAAATAAAAACTGCTTGGCCACTTTGAGTCTCAACTACTGACCTCATTACCTAATTCTTCTATTTATTAGCCAAGCAAATCTGCACACTGTGAAACTTTTGCCAAAGAACCAGTGACCTAGTTACACATTAATTACACATCTAACACAACATAATGCAACTCCATGCAAAAGCCTCACAGCAAGTCGAGGGACAAAAAAAAAAAAACTCAAATAAGAGCAGCATGTAGTTAAAAATGTTTTTACAGCTAGAGTGATTATCATGATTATGTGGTTCAGTTACAACTGCTGATCAAAATTCTATCCATCCATCATCTATATGGCTTATTATTTGGATCATTGGAGGGAACCTGAGAACCCTGAAGAACACGCAGACACCACGCATACAGAACGGAGGCAAGATTCGAATCCTTACCCTGGGCATCGCCAAGGTAAAGGAACCACTGTCGGAATCAAATGCGTCTTTGATGTCCGTCCCCCTTCAGTTAATGTTTTCCTGTTGAGTTTTATCGGAATAAAATGAACATGGATGAAAATTTACTCCAGAATCCAACAACGCCCTAAATGACTCTCTACTGTATACCTGCAACATTTTCAATAACATGATATAAAACACAGACAAATGAGATACTCTATAACAATTTATCAGCACAGATTCAGCATCATATTCCTTCATACACACCACCTCTGTATCGGTGTGCTGTAGGACTGGGAATGAAAACAACACTCCAGCATGTTCTAACAGAACACATTTACAGCCGTGTGTGTGTATGTGTGTGTGTGTGTGGGCGAAGTGACTCTTCATCTGGCTAAACAAATCCTCAGGTGGCTGGATGAATAGCACATTTGTCCTGGACAACATCAAAACAGTCATAATAATAATAATAATAATAATAACAATAATAAATGTTCCTTATGCAGGGTTGGCATGTGCTCTGAGTCGACGGTTCTATTCAGGACAAAATGTGCAGGGGGGCCTCTCTACATAGCAGTTATCACCATTATCTACATAAATTTCTCAGGGGCCCCCTACTGGCCTGGAGCCCCAAGCAGTTACCTGCTTTGTTATTGACAAAGCAGCGCATCTAAACGCCGGTCCCAAACAAATTGTCATAACTCAAAAAAAGGGTGCTTTTTCTATGGAGTTCAACTTCTTTCTCTAACACCGGCTGAAAGTTGACATGAGGTTTGTGTGGGTTTGTGAAAAAAAATTAAGGATATCGGGTCTATGCTTAAAAAAAAAAAAGTAATAGTGAGCCATTCTCCCTTTGGAAGAGACCCTGGGTCATGAAGCTCCCAGTTTGACCCGCATTAAATGTCAGTCTTTTGGAGCTAAAAAGTGCAATAATATGTGCGAGGGTTTCCGGAGCTTACCAATAATAGACTAATAATAAAATAATAGAATTTTTTTGCCATTTACAAGTGTACATGAAACAACATGTGGAGCCAAGTTCCAAATAATGTCAAATAATTTCATGGCACTTTTATTTTCAATATTTAATGTTTCATGTTCAATATATCGCACATTTATTGTTGCTTTTTTTTTCTTCTACAGATTAGGAAAACATGTTAAAGATTAAAGTAACCAAAACCTTTTTTCTTGCCTTAACTTTGAGCTTGTGGTATTTACTGCACATCAGCCTACGAGGTACGCCAATTCGTGCAGGTTTTATTTGCTATTCTGAGACGCAGTCTGTTCCCGTGCACTCGCTGGTCCAGATTTCTTTCCGAATAGGAGCGATTGGTGGCTTTCTTTTTTTTTTTCCTTTTTCTTTTCTGAGCCACACACACACACACACACACACACACACACACACACACACACACACACACACACACACACACACACACACACACACATATCCTTTGTGTCAAGCCTGCAATAACAACCACGATGACGTAATGCTCTTGCATCGGCTACTGCACTGCCCCTGTGGCTATAAAAAACCCAGAGTTTTCACCAGACGCCCAGACGAGCACAAAAATAAAAACACGTTAGCACAAACAGCAAAACGAGGACAAGTTGGAACTCTGAGAGGACACAATGCGCATCAGTGCAGAGCCGGTCAGTCAGGTTTTACTCGGCCAGACCGCGTGTCAAGAAACGCTAAATAAGCAAGTCCTGATTGATACCTGGGCTGCAGGAGGTCACAAACTGAGATGAGATCAGATCAGAAGGGATAGTTATCTGATTTTATAACCAAAGACCTAGATTATTTGTCTACCTGCAGCTCTGAGGGAAGGTCCAAGTACAAAACAAATCACAAGTTTACAGTATTGAATTATTATATGAATATTCACAGATTCCCCCAAAAGCTGCTCAGCACTGTTGTAATGTGCAACCTAATTCAATTATAACTAACAGAATCTCCTGGCAAGAAATATTTTGCTCAAGTCCGAACGTCTCTATTAACTTTGGCATTAACGTTGGTAAACTAGTAGATTAATTTGAATGTCCAGCTACAAATGTGAACCTCCAAGCATTGTGCAAAGAAGCCTGTAACGAAGACATACTGATAAATCCAAGACATTTCACAATACTACAAATGCCTGAAAAAGGACTGGACCCTTTGTGAGATCAGATTTACACACATCTCACGATCTGCACGTTGCAGGCTTCTTTATCATCAGACCAAGACTATGATTATGAGTCCAAAATGATATGTTAAACTTCCTTTGTAATATCGGTGCAGTGGATTATTTTTTTTTTTGTCTTGTGCAAAAGCAACACATCCTATGTTCATTAATAAGCACTAAAACGACAGGAAAGTGTTTAAACATAAATGTTTTAAACTTGTATTAACCCTTCGCTTCGCCGGGAGCACAAAAGCCATTAAGGTGTTTCTTTGACTTTCTGTGTTATCTAACAAAATCAGGGATGGTGCTACGAGGTTTTTTATTTAATTGAAGTCAATAATGTATTAATAAAACTGTACAATCTAATGACATATTGCATAATATAATACTATATACAGTGGAACCTTGGATTACGAGCATAATTCGTTCCAGAAGCGGGCTTGTATTCCAAAACACTCGTAAGCCAAATAGAATTTTCCCATAAGAAATAATGAAAACTCAAATTATTCGTTCTATAGCCCAAAAACAATAAATACATAAAAATAATTAATACAATATATAAATTAAAAATAAAACAAATTAACCTGCACTTAACATTTTAAAAAAGTAAAAAGTAAATCCCGACAGATAGGTGTTTCCGTTTGTGTGCGCAGGCGCCTTGTATTTGCATGTGTGTGTGCGTGGAATTAGCCCCTCGCCTCGTCTTAAACGGTAAAACATCTCCTCCCTCCCCCCACCTCGCTTTTTAAGTTTCACAACTAACACACACAATGCAAACACTGTTTTAACGGGGGGGAAAAAGAAATCTCTCTAATGATACTCGCGTGAGCGAATACTAACGGATTCACTGCTGTAAAGTAAGAAACAAAACAAAAAAACAAACAAACAAATGAACCAGCACCTTACCTTTGAAAAGAATCACGACAGAGCAGAGTTTTCTGTGTAAATAAAGAGCGTGTGCGCGTGTCGGTGTCAAATTATGCGCGGACACACATAGGATGGTGAGTAACGGCGAGAGTGTGTGTCGGTGTGTGGGGCACAGTGTCAAATTACGCGCGCGCACACATAAGAGGGAGAGGGAGATGTTGATTATACCAGTAAGAGACGAGCACTAAGACCCAGCAGGGGAGACGATTACCCATAATTCCGCGGCGCAAGAGAGAAAAATCATTGGCTCAGTTGTGATCACTTGACGCTCGGTGACAAAATAAGAAGCACATACGTTGATGCATGATACTCGGCACTCGTAAACTAAGACTTTAGACGCTTGGTTTCCAATTCAAAATTTATTCAAAATATTTGCTCGTCTTTAGGAACACTCGTAAACCACGTTACTCGCAATCCGAGGTTCCACTGTAATCACATAACATTAAACAATTTTTTTTTCAATATGCAATTTTGACTTTGCGAGAAGCTCAGTGTTAAAAGTACCACAATATACATAACACACAAGGGGCGCTCAAGTCAAAGTGGGACTTTTGATTGCACTGAATAACAGTACAAAGTTCTGAGAGTAAAAACTCCCTTGCTACATCCATGACTATGACATGGGAAGCTCTATGACGTCACGGCAAAGCACCACTCACAGTTTCTTCAGAAAATGTGCCTCTCTAGTTTCTCTATATAATCCCCTGCTACAATAATGCACTTATCCCAGTGTTTCACTAGTGCTTGGACAACAAGATAAAAATGAAGTCTGTTGTTTTCTTTACTTACCTACAGTACAAATGATGACCCACTTATTATATTTATTATTGTTGGAGTATCTGAATGGCCATTGACATTGGAAAGGTTTAAGCCAAATTAGGCTTAAAAAAACATTTCAATATAAAATAAAGTCAACTGACTTTATGCATGGGATTTATTTTCCAGCTCAATAGTTTACCCCTGCTGTAAATAATTCAAAAAGGTTGATGATGTCAGTCCAGATGTTTTTGTAAAGAGTCTGAAAAGCCTATCGGTTAGCAGCTATTATGCTGAAGAGCAAAGCATGCACTAATGGTGCTCCTTTCCTCTCTATGAATAAATACCAGTCTTGTCGAGATCAAATTTCAAAGCCTGAGCTCGGCGAAACCAACAGTTTGAGAACAATCTACACTTCTTTTATTTAATTATTTAACTTATGATGGTTTGTGCTTATAATAAATTACCATGTGTTATAGTCAAAGCACTGATAAGCTCATCCTGATAATGTGCTAGGAATTTTCGACTAACACAAAGCGTTTAAGGTACTATAATGTCGAGATTTAACTTGATTATGTGACTAATACCACCGATAATAATAGTTCTATGATCACACCCGACCCCCAATGTGTCTGATAAGAACATTTCAAAGTAGAATATCTGACTCATCATCTACCGTATTTGATATAGAGTAATAAAAAAAAAAAAAAAAAACACTCTGCGCGCGTGTGTGTGAGAGACAGTGTGTGGTGTGATACATCCGGATGCAACATGGAGTTAATGTTACTCCCATAAAGCCGATATGACAGCATCTTACACCACTGCAATATATATACAAAATATACAAATTTTCGCCTGGATTTCATGAGCTCTATTCAACAGGAAATCAGTTAATTTCGGTTATTTGCAAAACATACCAAATGGAATTTGGATATACTCCTCCTATGGGGATTTGTACAACCGCCATCAAACAGGGCCAGTATATTCTCAAGACACTGAAGATGCAAAATTGGCACAGGATTTTTGACATTTTAAACGGTTCAGACGGTTTAAAAAAAATAGAGCGACATCATACTGAGTGACAGATTGTCACCAGTATCCAAGGATTTTTGGAGGTCTTAAACATGGTCAAAAAGCACACAGGTTGTGTGGTGCGTCTGGGCAGCGATGGTGCAGGTGCTTGGGCCCGCTCATTGTTGCTTTGCAACTGTATATTATTAATAATCTTACTGTGAAAACTTTTATTAATAATTTTAATATTAATAATACTATTTCAATGACTGCTAATAATACTATTCCTACTCCAACTATTGATACTACTACTAATAAGAATGCTAATAACAAAAAATTCTCCAACACCTGGAAGTAATAGCAAAAATTATAATAATATAAATACTCCTACTGGTACTACTAATAGTTTTCAGAATAAAAATATTCTTACTGCAACAACTGATACTTGTATTATAATATAATATTAATATATAATATTAATATAGGAATATAATTATTATTATATTAACTAACTACATATATATATATATTTTTTTTTTTTTCTGTCTTCTTCTTCTTCTGGGGTTTATTCCCTCTTTCATTTCATATTCTCATTTATTTCCCTTCACATTAAATCGACAGAGTATTTGGCACGAGGTTTACGCCCTTCTTATTGAGTCCGACCCGTTGTTGTCCTCAAGGTTTGGCACTGAGGATACCCTGCTTCTCCCGTGACTGGAGTTTTATATGGGCATAGGGTTTGGAGTTAAGGGCCTCGTCCAAGAGCCCAACAGTCTGTCGGTTACTGGGCTTGAAACCAGGGATTCGACCTCCTCATTAAAACTTCCTCAATACTCATAATAATAACAATGATGATGATGATGATGATGATGATAACAGTGCTACTCCTGACACAAGTGCTAGAAATGATTGTGTTGCATCAGTGTGTAGTTTTTCTGTGCAGTGTGTGTGTGTGTGTGTTTATGTGTGTGGGAGAGGACCTGAGCGAAGTAGAGGTTGAGGAGGCAGAGGGTGCAGAACTGCAGGCACACGGGGAAGCTGTAGAACAACCAGAAGGGCAGCGGGTGCAGCTGGCTCGCCTGAGCCATGTTGTTGAAGTAGAAGGAGAAGAGAGTGGTCCTGAGGGCCGACCAGAGCAGACACAGGAACAGGAAGACACTCCGGTAGCTCAGGCGCTTGTGTCCGTGGTGCAGGATGAGCCAGAGCTGCGAGTAGATGAACAGGAACAGCAACGAGTACAGGAGCGCGTGCACGGCCGTGAGCGCCAGGTCCGAGACCGCCGCGGACGCGCCTTCATCCTCCTCCTCCTCGTCCTCTTCCTCATCATCACCCTCACCTCCAGCCGTCAGAGCGCCGAGCCGAAAGAGCTGCTTCTCCACCGACAGCATGGCGACCAATTAACCAATTAAACACGTTAACGCGCTTTAACGATCATTAAAACATCCGCAAACTTCTGATAGATCGGACAAACGTCATGACAAAGTTGCACGTAAAACTCTAACAAACAGCGAAAACTCTCTGTTTACTATCGGATGAGAGATTAAAAGCGGACAAGCCAAAAAAAAAAAAGAGAGAGAAAGAAACAAACAATTAAATCTACAGAGGAAACAAAAATGAGCTCGTTGCAAAAAAACAACTCCAGCTGAAGAAAAAAAAAAAAAAAGCGCAATCAGCTGGGGTGCGCTGCAGTTCAGGACACGCCCCTCGTCCAATCAGCTGGGGAACGCTCCGGTTCAGAACACGCCTCTCGTCCAATCACCTGTCGCACGCTCTAGATTAAACCCCCCCCACGTCTTGACCAATCAGAAACCTTCTCATGCTTGTGCCCCGCCTACATGAATACTCTAGGAAACTGATGACTCAGTGAGGCCATTTTGGATCCGGACGCAATACTAAATGTTAACGTATTTAGAACCAATATGTCGGTTAAAATTTTAACCATCGAACCTCCTCCCACTGAATATATCATTGGTTATCGCTAAGTCCCGCCTCTGATTATGATTGGCTGAGAGAGTGTGCGTGTGATGTCGGTGGAATCCCAAATAGTCCGGATTGTGGATGCGGAGTGCGCTACGGAGGATGCTAAGGACTTGATGGTGTTCCATAGAGCTAGTGGTTAGCGATGTCTTTGGAATCCGGCCTCTGTTTCAGGAAGAAACGGTGACCCACAAATCACAGAACTGGATAACTATTTGTATTGGGTTTTTTTTTTTTTTTAATATATATATTTATTTATTTATCTACAGTGAAAAGAATCTGATATATTTTTGTAATGCATGTCATTTGATTTTGTTTTTGAACCTAATGGAATGGGGGGGAAAAAAATCACGTGTAAAATAGTCATATAGGAATATGCATGAGACTGGGATCATGCAGACTGTGTGTGTGGTTGCACTTTTGCTGTGTTTTGTAACAGAGCCATGCTCTTGTGGAAATCCTGCGAAGCTGCTGCAGCTCACTGCTGAGGGCTTTACAGAGCACGTGCAGAGCGGGAAAACAGCTCTTATTTACTTTGGGAAATATGGTGAGGTGTCATCAATATCATTATTATTATTATTAAAGCCTGATGCATGGTGGTGGTAGCATCGCATGTATATACATATATGGATACATATATTAACATGTAACATATATACATACACTTAAGGAATGCGTTATTCAATAATGAAATGAATGGATGAGTTAGCACTGTCGCCTTGCACCTTCAGGATCTGGGTTCGAGTCCCGCCTCGGGGTCTGTGTGCATGGAGTTTGCATGCTCTCCCCGTGCTTGGTGGGTTTTCCTCCGGGTGCTTCAGTTCCCTTCCGCAGTCCAAAGGCATATTAGGCTAGTAGGCGTTCCTGAATTGCCTGTAGTGTGTGTATGAGCGTGTGTGTGCCCTGCGATAGATTGGCACCCCATCCAGGGGTGACCCAGTACAGGATAAAGTGGTATAGACGACGACGATGATGAGTGAGTGACTGGATGAGATTAGATGCATTAGTTGCAATGGGTTTTGTGCATTGTGTCGTCAGTCTTAATGATCCTTGCATCAATCAATTCTATATCTTTTTCTTCTGTCTCTAAGTGAGGTTTTCTGTCTATTTGCAGCTGATCCAGAGGTTCAGACGTTTCTCAAGCAGTTAGAGATGTCCGCTTTGGCGTTGGAGGACTACGGCATGCTGGTGGCGATGGTCAAATAAAATCACTTTATCTTAAAATTTCAGTTTTAATAGTTAAGTTCAGTGTAGCACAAAAAATACTATTTTACTATGTTCCTTAGTGTACCAGTCGCTGATTCTGGTGACACACCCTTCCCACTTAACACTATTTGGGATCAGAAAAATCATGTTAGATTTTTTATATCATTTGATCAAATATGTTTATCTGCAGGTGAACTGCTCCACAGAAAATGTCGCAGTTTACTGCACAGAGGACGAAGTGATCCGGAAAGCATATTTATTCAGGTTTCAACTGTTTACTTATAATCTTTTTTTTTTTTTTTGCTTCTTCCTTTTTGCGTTAAAGTCACTAACAAGTAAAGGAAACATATAAAATCACACACTCGTATCATGTGGATTCATTACACAGTTAAAAATCTCTTTTCTTTTGTATTAGTCTTAAGTCTTATTTTAATATTCTGAGATGTTGAATCTTGGGTTTCATTAGCCTGTGAGCCGTCATCGTCAAAATCATTTCAGACGTGAAGCAGGCGGTCCGATCGTGAAAACTTTCTACCTGGATGGTGTACAAGCACTAGTGAAGCACTGGGATAAGTGCATTAGTGTAGCAGGAGATTACTGCATATAGAGAAATAAAGGGAGTTCCGGTTTAACATGAACAGGTTAAAGTCAAAATCCTTATCAATGAATAGCTTTCTTTTCCTCAGAGGTGCCGATGTCCTGAGAAGTTTCGAGATTGAGACCGTTTTTGACGTCAACGCCATCGTGTCCCATATGCTGTTGTAAGTTGGGAAACCTTTGTTTTAGGAATGCTGTAGTAATGAAGTCCCCAATGCAGACCGTTTTCCCTTTGCGTATAGCACGGTGCTCTTCAACGAGGTGCGCTACGTTCACACGCCAGCTGAGTTGATCAGCATTGAAAGACTGGCGAAGGGAAAGATGGACATCGTGATGGGTCACATACCTGCACTCGGGCTTCCCGGTATGGAAAAATGCAAAAAAATTGAAAACTGTCTTTGCGTGTCATTTTTAAACAAACTCTTCTCATGGCTACAGAACACATCAGGTTTGAAATATTTGATGCTCATACTGTAATAGATCAGAATATATGTACACGGCAGAGTAAATGTCAAAGTAAACGTTAACTGGTTCTGAGCAGAGCACCGGGCTTTGATGGAGGCGGCGTTTGTTTATGGAGGGAAGTACCAGTTTGTGCAGACCACCGGAGTTCCTCTGCTCAAACACATGGGGTAAGTGTAGTCGAGTCAATTCACATGTTCTCAATATGAATGCACTATTGTTCTAGGGTCTGTTAAAGAGTATACCTGAACAGAACTACATCTACCAACCAGCTATTAATTTCTCAGCATGCTGCCACCACCATGCTTCATGGTGTTTGTTGTTTTTCCGTTGGGGCCAGACAATTAAATTTAGGCTTATCTGACCAGACAACTGTTTTTTCCTCATCCCACAAGTATCTGGACTGTGGAACAGCGTCTACTGTACCACCTCGGAACTGAAGACCTCTCCAGCTCCTTCTTCTTTAGATTGCTTCTCTGACTAATGCGTCCTTCACCCCGATTTATCCATTCTAAAAATAAATACTTGCGCTTAAGTTCCTCATCGTCGTTCCTTATTTGCAGGATTGCGGATGCGTCCTCTGTCCGGGCGCGTCTCTGGTTCCTCCACTGCACCGGTGCGTCTCACCCGTCTCACCCTTGTCCACACACGCTCATGAGGAAGCCACTGAGCACAATCAACATACACACTTTCCTTCAGCTGATGGAGGCACCGGTGCTGGTAAGAGGGCTCTGATGTTCTCTTTTCTCAAAGCCATTCATTGAAGTTTGAAATATATTGATTTTTTTTTATAAACAATTCATGTCGTTATTGGCGGCAGGTCGAGGCAGACGCAGATCCCGATGATGTCGACGTGATCTATAATCACCTGAACGTTCCCGTGCTGTTCCTGTTCGCTCAGCCCGAGACGCTGCCCATGGACCGGAGCACGGCTGAGACTCTGGCCTGGAGGCTACGGGGAGAGATCGGCCTCGTCCTAATCAACAGGTGGTTTAATCCCGCTAGCTTGAAAAGTGACATCGCTGCAAAGATTTAATCGACTAGGTAGCGAGGCAGATTCTAGAGTGCTTATTCGCTTGATAATGGATTTCTGGTTAGGTAACGAATTAGGATTAACTGTGAATAGGATTCAGCGAGCTCGTTCTCAAAAAAATTTAAAACAGACTTGGATAAAGCACTTAAAAAATAAACGTGAAAACAATTCAAACTATATTTGATAAGTTCAATTAAACAGCTTTTTTTTTTTTTAAATACCTGACTACATTTAAGTAGCATTAGTATCTCATTTTCCTTTAATTAAAGATTAAATTGATAGCTGAGTACATGCACTTTGAACTTGAATATGATTTTCTAGAGACATTCACGAAATCAAATATTTTTCACTGATTTCCTATAAAACCATGCTGTATTATTGATTGTGTGAGGTGTGTGTAATGACGGAGACATCATGGTGTAGGTTGTACTACGCTAAACTGGTAGCTATTGGCTAACAAACTGCATGAAAGAAAATCCATTTTTATATTTTTGTTCATATACAGTACTGTGCAAAGGTCTTGGGCGCCATATTATCTGTAGTACAAATTTTCTTCCACAAGTTTATTATGTCTGCATTATTATGTACAAGACCATTCCCTACAAAGATGCACTACGATTAATGATTTAAATAACATTACAGGCATGCAAATATTCTTCTGTAAAGAAAGTGACATATTACATGACAGACCAGTTTAAAAGAAAAAAAAAAAATCAATGATGTAGACTTCTGGGTTTTGCATGAACATAGAAAGGAGCGAGCTTACCAAAAGAATTCATATTCTCCAGCACGCTCAGTAAAACCTAACAGCTGTTTGATTTAGAATACTGCACAAAAGTCTTGGGAACATCCGAACAAATGCCATATGCAATTGCAATTTTGAAAACATTTCTACATTAAAAGAAACTCCTTTAAAAAGCACTAAGTAATAACATAAATAATAAAACGGTCAATATTTCGTGTGGAAGCTCTGTGCTTGAACATGAGCGGTAGTGTTCGATACAGATGTGTGCAGTATTCTGTATTAAGTAAAACAGCTGTTGGGTTTTCCTGAGCGTGCTGGAGAATA